>JAYESD010000005.1:62579261-62928428 GCA_036927565.1 Tuctoria greenei
AAATATGGAAATAATAGGAAAATTGTTTATAAAATGATTTAGGCTGAAATAAAATTTATAAAATGCATATAAAATATATTTTGGCTATAGAAAACTCATTAAAAATGTTTTTAGCCTGTAAATAAATACTAAAAGTGGAAAATAAATAGTAAATGCATTTCTTTAGCTATGAAAATAATAATCACTCATAACTCAATTTAAATCATAATCATAACATATTTCTATCATAATATTTGCATTGCTTGTATGGTGTATTGTTCTTGATGTTTCTATTTCTCTTTTGACGATAGTTTATACGCACTCGTATTTCGACGAAGAAGCGATATGAAGATATGACGACAAGAGTTCAATCAAGAGACTGAGCAGTTATTCAATAAAAGGCAAGTGTCCTTGACCATCTTGTACCAATTCTAGGGATTTAGATAGATGCATGCTAATTAAATTGATGTCCTATTTCATGTTTACATGCCCTGTTCCACATAATTCCTTGTTACTTGAAATGGGTTGGGAAGTAGATAGGTCTTATTTATGCTTAGCCATGCTTAGACATTGGGATTGGGATTTCATACTATTGTGCTATGTTGAACTTTATGGTCACTTGAACTTGTGGTGATTACACAACTGTAGTGGATAGGAATCTGGGTGGTTGGTTAGTATTGGTATGGTGCAGTTTGCACGAGACCCGGGATTGGGGTTTGTTACCACCGGATTCTAAGGACCGGTTTATGGAGGAAGCCACTAAGCTTTATAGTACCACCACGAGACTGAGGATGGGGAAGCTATGGTCAATTAATTAGGTTTCTCCCGATGAAATGCTAGTGGTTGGAAGGTGCGGGGAAGGATGCGGGTGATCTGCTCTGGGATCCGCAAGGCTCAAGAGGGGGCTCTGGGGCGGAGGGTTACTCCGAGAATCCCCAGTGGTGGAAACCTTAGAGGGCTAGCACTAGTCGGGAGTAACCTTTGTAAAGACCATGTAGTGATCTCCTGACCTCACACCAAAGGAAGTGTGAAATGTGGTTAGCTACCACGGGCAATCGGGGAGGTTCACTTAGTCCACCTGGCAACAGGGGATGAAATCTACTGCTTGTGGGGGAAAGGGTACACTCTCTGCAGAGATTTGGTAAAAGTGTCATGATAGCCGTGCTCACGGACAAGAGCGTCTTGGTGTCCAATTCTAATTAGACGATGGTTGGGATGATGGTTGAGATGATGGTTTGGGAATGATGTTGGTATTGATTCATTATTATTGTTATTCTATAATGATTCGGGAATATACACCTAGATGTAGGTGCTAATGAAAGCTAAGGATAGGTTTAATGCATAGTTCTTAAACCATTATCAGCCTTTCCTTTTCCTTTTTGATTGGCCTACATGTCATTTATTTCCCACACTTGCGGAGTACCACGGGATGGTACTCACACTTGCTTTGTTGTACTTTTGATATGCTGCTCAGTGAAGAGAAGATCTAATGAAGACAGTGACAAGTGAAGACGGTGCATAGGTCGTGTTGCTGTCAGTCAATTTGCCTGTGGTTGCTATAGAGTTTTTTCCTCTTCCGCCGCTATTCAAAACTCTTTTGAAAGGTATAAATGTTGTTTTCATGCGATATAGAACTGTTTATCACTACTTGTCGTACATGTATGGTGAAACTGATCCTGGCATACATGTATTTTGCAGCTGGTTTTATGCTTAATAAAACCGGGTGTGACAAAGTGGTATCAGAGCTATATATTGACTCTAGGCACGTGACCTTAGTTAGAATGGACCTCTTAGACACTCCTTTGACCTCGCTCATGAAGACGAAGCTTCGACCCGACTGACAGAAGCTTGAAGATCGACGTAGGAGGACAATGCAAAAGAAGAAGACTTTTCGAGATTACCATACATCACTTGCTTAGGCCCCCTTTAGTTAGCAAGTGAAATCCAAGCCTTCTTCACAGCGAATTAGAACACGTTGTTTGATGTATTGCAATAGATTAATAATAATAACAACAAGAAATTATAACATTTGTCTGTTTAAGGGGGGTAGTCGACCCACTGGAATCTCGTGGGCGAGATTCTCTGTAAGGTGGGTGGGATTGTAACCCTCATAATTGCAAAAAAGGAAAAGAAAACAATAATACTAAATATAGTAATCATGATAATGCATTTGAAATGGAAGACTTTAAGATTAAAACCATAGTGCATATTTAAGCCAAGATCAAAATAATATTAATAATAATAATAATAAGAATAAGAATGTATAAGAACATAAAAATAAAGTGTAACAACTAGAGAAAAATAATAATTATATAATAATAAACAAATTTACTCAATATAATAGTAACAACATAATGAATAAATAGATAAAAATTGGAAAAAAATCATGGCAAATGAATAAATAAATAAAGCCTAAGTGAAGGAAAATAAAATTAATGTGTTGTATCAAATGCTAATTAATTAGAACTAATCTATTGAGGTGCTTTGCTTGGAAAACAAAATTTTCAATTGCTAAAGAAGACTTTTAAGTTCAAAAAAAAAACAACGTTCAAACCCTTGAACCTTTCATTCAAATAATAGTAAGAAGAATAATGATAGTAAAATGAGAAACTAAACACAATAAAGAGGAAGAAGAAATAAAACTTTAGTGTACAAATTTTCATGGTATTGAAAGTTAGTTTTCCTTAAAACTTATTCAAACTAAATTATTGTATTATATTTGTACATCTGTGTAACATTTTGTAACTTCCAAAATAACTTAAGATCAAAATTTGAAATAGAAATAAAAATGTATAATAATATTTTCAAAATAAGAAATTGGTAATTAATTAATTCAGCTAAAAAAATCCTGTCCTAAACTTTACGCGACCCAGAATCTCGGGGCGAGATTCCGTTTAAGGGGGGGTAGAATTGTAACACCCACATTCTTAAAACAAAGAAAAAAAATTAATTACATTTGATTGTACATTTGTTTGAATTCAAATGAGTAGAATTTGTTAAAGTTTGAAATTGAAATCAAAAGAAAAGAAAAGGAAAGGAAAAATGAAAAGGAATTAAAAATCGCTCTTGGGACAAAATCCCATTCTGCGGCCCATCTTCTCTCTCCCCTAGCCGGCCCAGCCCACCTCCTCCCTCCCTCTCCCTCTCACTGCAATGCGGGCCCCGCCCGTCATACCTCTCTCCCCCAACCACCTCCTCCCTCCAACCGCCCGCTTGCCTTGGCGCGTGCGCGCGCAGGCACGACAACTGCCAGCGCCGCGTCCCAGCAATCGCCGCCCCTCGCCCTGGAACCGCCGCCCCTACATGACCCCTCCCCTCTACAAATATCCCCCCCCCCCCCCCCCCCCGCGCTCCATTCTCCCCATCCCCAAACCCTAGCCTAGACGCACCACCATGGCCGCCGGTAGGAGCTCGGTGCTCCGCATCTCCTCGTCATCTCCGCCATCGCCAATGCCCGGGGGAGCTCCGCAACGACGCGCCGCCCCCAGGGGACCTCCTCCTCGACCAAGTTCGTGGCCGACACCCCCTCCCCGACGGCACCGGTGTCCAACCGCCGCCCACCACCATCGCAGCCGCTTCCCACGCCTCCTCAGAGTCCGAAACTGCTCAAGGTGAGTTCCCCGCGTCACTCTCTTTCTCCCAGTGCAAATCCCATCGAGTTTGGCCCACCAGAGCACCGTTTAGGCAAACTCCGGCGAGCCCTAGTCATGGCGCCGCCGTCGGCCCCTGGCGCCGCCGCCAGCCACGGCCAGGGTGACGTGGATCTCCCCTGGCCGTCCATCCAAGGGCAACGGCCCAGATTAAAATATGATACCCCTTCATCTCGTTTTAAATCACAGCCATTCAAATAAAATCCAACGGCCCACATTTAAAATCCATTTCCTGCCGCTGGTTTTACACCCAGACCCTTGGATAATCACCAGCTACCCCCTGGACTTTGCTAAAATTCAGATCTAGCCGCTGGATTCTCTGAAAATGGATTTTAACAGTTAATTAGTCAATCTAACCCCTGGAAATTTATAGAATTATGGATTTAGCCCCTGTACAGTGTAGGAAACTTATTAATCAGTCCTTGGACTTTTATTTAATTGCTGAATATTGTTTATAGGTGTATTTAATATGTAGAAATTAGATAAAAATGGTGGATAAATATAAAAATAGTAAGAAAATTTGTATAAAATGTTTTTATGCTGTAATTAATTTGTAGAATTCATATAAAATATATTTTGACAATAGAAAATTTTATAAAAATACTTTTAGCTATAAATAAATATTAAAAATAGAGAATAAATATGGAAATAATAGGAAAATTGTTTATAAAATGATTTAGGCTGAAATAAAATTTATAAAATGCATATAAAATATATTTTGGCTATAGAAAACTCATTAAAAATGTTTTAAGCCTGTAAATAAATACTAAAAGTGGAAAATAAATAGTAAATGCATTTCTTTAGCTATGAAAAATAATAAATCACTCATAACTCCAATTTAAATCATAATCATAACATATTTCTATCATAATATTTGCATTGCTTGTATGGTGTATTGTTCTTGATTGTTTTTATTTCTCTTTTGACGATAGTTTATACGCACTCGTATTTTGACGAAGAAGCGATATGAAGATATGACGACAAGAGTTCAATCAAGAGACTGAGCAGCTATTCAATAAAAGGCAAGTGTCCTTGACCATCTTGTACCAATTCTAGGGATTTAGATAGATGCATGCTAATTAAATTGATGTCCTATTTCATGTTTACATGCCCTGTTCCACATAATTCCTTGTTACTTGAAATGGGTTGGGAAGTAGATAGGTCTTATTTATGCTTAGCCATGCTTAGACATTGGGATTGGGATTTCATACTATTGTGCTATGTTGAACTTTATGGTCACTTGAACTTGTGGTGATTACACAACTGTAGTGGATAGGAATCTGGTGGTTGGTTAGTATTGGTATGGTGCAGTTTGCACGAGACCCGGGATTGGGGTTTGTTACCACCAGATTCTAAGGACCGGTTTATGGAGGAAGCCACTAAGCTTTATAGTACCACCACGAGACTGAGATGGGGAAGCATGGTCAATTAATTAGGTTTCTCCCGATGAAATGCTCGTGGTTGGAAGGTGCGGGGAAGGATGCGGGTGATCTGCTCTGGGATCCGCAAGGCTCAAGAGGGGGCTCTGGGGCGGAGGGTTACTCCGAGAATCCCCAGTGGTGGAAACCTTAGAGGGCTAGCACTAGTCGGGAGTACCTTTGTAAAGACCATGTAGTGATCTCCTGGCCTCACACCAAAGGAAGTGTGAAATGTGGTTAGCTACCACGGGCAATCGGGGAGGTTCACTTAGTCCACCTGGCAACAGGGGATGAAATCACTGCTTGTGGGGAAAGGGTACACTCTCTGCAGAGATTTGGTAAAACTGTCATGATAGCCGTGCTCACGGACAAGAGCGTCTTGGTGTCCAATTCATAATTAGACGATGGTTGGGATGATGGTTGAGATGATGGTTTGGGAATGATGTTGGTATTGATTCATTATTATTGTTATTCTATAATGATTGGGAATATACACCTAGATGTAGGTGCTAATGAAAGCTAAGGATAGGTTTAATGCATAGTTCTTAAACCATTATCAGCCTTTCCTTTTTGATTGGCCTACATGTCATTTATTTCCCACACTTGCGGAGTACCACGGGATGGTACTCACACTTGCTTTGTTGTACTTTTGATATGCTGCTCAGTGAAGAGAAGATCTAATGAAGACAGTGACAAGTGAAGACGATGCATAGGTCGCGTTGCTGCCAGTCAATTTGCCTGTGGTTGCTATAGAGTTTTTCCTCTTCCGCCGCTATTCAAAACTCTTTTGAAAGGTATAAATGTTGTTTTCATGCGATATAGAACTGTTTATCACTACTTGTCATACATGTATGGTGAAACTGATCCTGGCATACATGTATTTTGCAGCTGGTTTTATGCTTAATAAAACCGGGTGTGACAAAGTGGTTTACCAGCTGAGGAGGGCTCTCCGCCGAGGAGGGCTCTGAAAATGCCACGTGTCACGCAGTTCTGGCCCCGACCTCCTCGTCGAGGAGGGCTTCGACATTGCCACGTGCTCCGCAGCTCCGAACCTTCGATGTTGCCATGCGTCCTGTGGCTCTGGACCCAACCTCCCCGCTGAGTAGAGGTCCGGTGCTGCCATGCATCTCGCGGCTCTGGAACCAACCTCCCCGCTGAGGAGAGGTTCGGTGCTGCCACGCGTCCCGTGGCTCCGGACACAGCCTCCCCACTGAGGAGAGGTCTGGTGGTGATACGCGTCCCACGGTTCATAAAGACGACGTGTACACTCAAGGCCACATTAACACGACTTCAAGACAACATTAATGCGTCATCAAGACTGCGACTTCAAGACATCAGTAATATGCTGTCAAGACCCTTTAACGTGTAATTAAGACCATGTTAATACGTTATCAAGACTAGCTATGGAAACTGTCAGCCCTTGGCATATAAAAGGACCGAGCAGCTACCAACTACAGGACACTTCAGCTAAGGCCAAGATCATTCATACTAGCTCACTCGCATACTCGATCATACATACAACACACCTCTGTGGAGTAGCGTATTACGCTCAGGCGGCCGGAACCACGTAAAATCGTTGTCTCACTCTGTTCCTAAGTTCTTGACATTATGCGCCCACCTAAATACGAACCTTCGCGGACTACTTCTTAGTTGTACCAGGGAAAGTGTTGATCGCACACTTTGACATTTGGCACGCCAGGTAGTGGGAATCTCAAGAATTTCAAGATCGACGATGGTGAACTCCACTGCTGCTTCCACTGGCCCAAATGCACGGGCTGGTAGAGGCAATGAAGTTGGCGACACCTCCCATCTTCCTGGTGGCAATCCTGCCACTAATCCACAAGGTGGAGCTCCATGACAACAACCTAGAAACAATAGACCACCACCTGTTGCAGCAGCAGCCCCTGCTCAGTCCATCGCCAGCTCCTCTCGACCCTCCTGCCATGAAGGGAGCGGGTAGGATGGATCCACTTCCCGCTCCATAGTGGGCTGACCTGGCAGACACAAGGTCACGCTTCCGGTGGCTAACGCTGTCACCACGCAATGACTTTCTACCGCCACCGCAACAGTGACGCCACCAGTGGAGGTCCAAAGCATACAACCTGCTTAGCCTGATCTCACACTCTAAGCCTTTGTCCTGTGACCCTAAGCCTGTACACTTTGCCTCATGGCTACTTTTGCCACCACATGACGACAACCTGCCATCACATAACAATGAAGTCACCAGGTAATTGTGACGTATCCAGTGTCCTTGGTTATTTTCTTCCTCGGAGTCCCATGGCATTGAACGGTCACTTCCATGAAAAGCTAATGCCAATAGAGGGTTCGGAGTGTGCTATCTGCTTAGCCTGGTCCTGCGTCCTAAGTGTGCACACTCAACCTTTCTTGCATCTGAGATCTAGGGGGTCTAGAGGGTGCTACCTGCTTAGCCTGGTCCTACACCCTAAGTATGAACACTCTACATTTCTAATGATGTGGCTGAGTACTGGGGGTCGAACATCCCCCGAAAGACTAATGTGTGTGGGAGGTCAAGAGTGTGCAGCCTGGTCTAGCACCATAAGCATGTGCCCTGTGAGCCTAAGCCAGCACACACTTCCTCCCCAACACTGTTGTTCAGTATCGGGGACTGAAGGGCACATGCTCCTAGACGAAGAAATAACCATAACCCGAATATTGTCACCATATTCATATAAATATATTATGCATATTGTCCCATTTTCGCTCTGTTACATCTTCCTAATTGCCCATAGTAGGATTGTGCTATCCTACCGTAGACAAACATCCTAAAGTGCTTGTGATGTGTTTGGGTATTTCTGGTGGTTTTCTCATTTGGGATCTTGTGCCCGTTGATGGCCTACTCGCCTGAAAACCAATGCCAATGACAGGTCCAGAGTGTGCTAAAGACTTAGCCTGATCCAGCATCTTAAGTACACCACTCTACCTATTCTGGTGTTGCGTCAAAGTAAGGCGGGTCGGGAACCCACACATTCCTGGGTGAGGCAGCAACCAGTACCCGAATATTATCACACCAAATTACTTAGGCCCCAAAACCTGACTAAGGACCGTAAGCCAGAACAAAGCTGAGGGCAGGAAGATTGTAACCAATGAGCACTATTACTCTTTCGGCTGTCACTCTTTAGTAGGTCCTAGTTCAATCTTCTTCGGGCTTCACCATCAGACCTCAAGATCTGACACCGGCTCCTCTCAGGGGGCCCGCCGTGGACGTTCTTAGCATTGGTGCTCGTGGCCCCACTTATGAGATTGTCACCTCTCCTGAGGAGGGCCCACAGGACACTATCGGTACCCTACAGACCGAGTACCCCCGCATACAAGGAAGACAAGATGTTGGGTTCCAACTCCCAAGAGGGGAGGTACCCAGTGGCTACCACATGTCCCGCAGCTTCAGACCTGTCTCCCTGCTAAGGGTCGCTCCGGTGCTACCACGTGTCCCGCGGCTTTAGATCTGCCTCCCTACTAACGGTGGTTCCAGTGCTGCCATGTGTCACGCGGTTCTAGACCCAGCCTCCCCGCCGAGGAGGGCTCCAACTCTGCCACGTGCTCCGCAGCTCAAACCTTCGGTGCTGCCACGCGTCCTGCGGCTCCGGGCCTAACCTCCCCACTAAGATGAGGTCCATTTCTGCCATGAGTCCCGCGGCTGCGGACCCAACCTCCCCGTTGAGGAGAGGTCCGATGCTACCACGCGTCCTGTTGCTTCGGACGCCACCTCCCTGCTGAGGAGATGTCTGGTGCTACCACGCGTCCCGCGGTTCATGAAGACGACATGTGCACTCAAGACCACATTAACACGACTTCAAGATAGTATTAATGCTTCATCAAGACCGTGACTTCAAGACAGCATTAAGCTTAGCCTAATCTAGAATGTCCTTCTATCGGTAGTTGCTCGATCCTTTTATATGCCAAGGGCCGATAGCTTATATTATGACCGGGCTCAACAGGTGGCCCTGGGTTAGCTTGTCTTGAAAGCGCATTAACATGGTCATGGAGGAACGTTAATGGGGCTTGATAACATATTAACGTGGTCTTGATGACACGTTAATGGGTCTTGGTGGCGTGGTCTTGATGACGCGTTAATGCTGTCTTGAAGGCGCGTTAATGTGGTCTTGAGTGCACAAGTCGCTTTCATGATTTGCGGGGCACATGGCAGCACCGGAGCCCTCCAGCGAGGAGGTCGGGTCCAGTGTTGTGGGATGCATGTCAGCACCGGACCTCTCCTCAGTAGGGTGGCTGGGTCCAGAGCCGCGGGACACGTGGTGGCACCAAAGTTCTGGAGCTGCAGAGCACGTGGCAGCACCAGAGCCACCCTTGACGGGGAAGCAGGTTTGAAGCTATGGGACATGTGGTAGCACCAGAGCCACCCTTAGCAGAGAGGCATGTCCGGAGCTGCGAGACACGTGGCAACACCAGAGTCACCCTTAGCAGGGAGGTAGGTCCGGAGCTGCGGGACATGTGGCTATGCTGGACCTCTCCTCGGCGGGGAGGCTAGGTCTGGCCTCGCGATGCACATGGTAGCCTCTAGGTACCTCCCCTCTTGGGAGGTGGGACCCAATGTCTTTTCTTCCTTGTTTGTGGGGGTACCAGGTCTGTAGGGTACCAACAAAAGCCAACACTACAAGAATCGGGCAAAGAAGTGTCGAGGAAACTATAACCGTCGACCCCGACAACTTAAAGTGTACTAAATTTGTCAGCCTAGAAAAACTAACACTTATAGAGTTATGGCCGTCGTCCACACGACAACGGCCGACGGCTTTAACTATGGTCATCGGGTACAGCTCCACGGCCAACGACTTTAACTATGGCCTTCGGTTTAAGCTCATGGGCCGGCAGCCAAAGCATGGGCCCCGCGCTCCAAAAAAACTAAGTTCCCGCTGAATTAAAAGACCGTCGGCTCCAACTCCAGGGAGTGTGTATAACGGCTGCAGAGGGTAGTGGAGAAGTGAAGGAATACTTTGGTGTTCTTCAAAAAATAATTGAGTACACATTTGGCGGTACGAAAGAACTGAAGCTGGTGTTTTTCGGTTGTCATTGGTTTGATCCAACATCGGGCACGCGAGTGGATGATTTTAGAATGGTGGAGGTCAACCACAACTCATGCTATACAATCCCTAAAAACAATGTTGTACTTGCACATCAAGTGGAACAAGTGTACTATTTAAGTTATCCACATCCAAGTTTGAAAAATTGTGTGGTTGTATATAAAGTTAACTGTGAAGTGCACCCTCGTCGTTATGATGAGTACATAGACAATCAGGAAGACGATGATGGTGGTGTTTATCAAGATAAAGTCGAGGAAGTACAAGATATTAGGATATCTTCTGGGACAGGACTTGCAGAAATTCAAGTACTACTCTAGAGTTAATGTCTGAAGAACAAGTCGACCCTTCGAGAAAACGTCTTCAGCAATCTCAAAGGATTATTGAAAAGCAAAATAGAACTATTGAAGAACATAGTGAAGGAGAAGAGTTTGAGGAAGACATGGTAGAAGAAGAGAGACATGAAAATATTCATACACGTGTGATAGAAGCACATTCGGATGCTGATGCTTTTTAGCGGATTCTAATGCTGGTGATTTTTAGTTCTTATTGTACGCATTTTTTGAGATTTAAGTTTTTATTGTGTACATCTTTTAATCTTTATCATTTATTGTTTATTGTTTAATAATCTTGTATACTAATCATTATTTTGAAATTTGTGCAGATGTGGAAGCCTTTCAAAAAAGGAAAGGAGCGAAGTGGTGATACTTCTTCCTTCTCGTCTCACCACAGTAGTGGTTCGGTTCACACGTCCTTGTTTTAGGTACTTTGTTTTTTTAACACTTCAATATCATAATCAGCTATTTACTATTTGTTATATGTTTATTTGCATTTGTAGGGCACGACCGTGAGTGCTGATAGACAAAGTTAGCTTATGGGGTGTGTGACAGAACAGGCATCGAGCCAGCTAGCACCAGGTTCAGGAGGAGGCTTAGGTGTGTACTTAGAGGAGGCTCAGGAGAAAGAAAGAGGCTTAGGAGCAAACACAATGTAGGAGGTTCAGGAGCAGGGAGGAGGCTTAGGAGCAGAGGAGGTTCTGGCGCAGGTCTTTGGGACGTCGTCTTTTGTGGGTGGACAGGATGGTACTGAGGGTGGACAGGGTGGTACTAAGGGTGAAGAGAGTGGCGATGATGAAGATGATCTGGAACGAGATGCAAGGTTGGCAAGATTGGCTGAGTTACAAGAGGCAACAGAGGGGCAGAGTGATCGATGCCCTTATAGGTATTTTTTTGAATTATTTGATAAGTTATCTTATACTTTTGGTTTTCTTGTCAACTAATTAATGTTATTTGTACAGACTGCAGAGGCACCTTTTATGTACTCCAGTAAAACTCCCGATACGCGTCGGTTATAAGGACAAAGGGTACTAGGTGCTGGATCGAGATTGGTTGGGATGGCAGGGGGCATCGACGCTGTGTTAACACAAAGTTGGGAAATGTCATTCGGATTTGCTTTCCGAGAATGGTTCTTGCGGGCAGTCAACTAATTGTCGTGCATAATTGGGATCACTATGCCCTGAAACCATATGGCACTGCGGGTACTTGTCACAACATAGTTTGGGAGATTTTTTGGGTAAGTTTGTTTCTTTGTTTAAAATATGTTGCATCTTACTTTGGTTGATAATAATTGTTGGTTTTATGCAGGGTATATTTAAATTGGAGAAAGGTGTGGTTCCAACATATGTGAGGTCTGTTTTCGAGACGTCAACGAGAAAGCTCACGAAGGACTCCTTCTCTAATGCATGGATCAAGGTTGTGACCGTGTATTACAATACCAGGTTGCGTCAGCCCATGACAGACAAGCGAGCAGCTACAATTTATCTGCAGAAGCATGAGTACATGGAGAGTAGTGTGGATTGAATCTATGTAGATCCGGCAGCTTGGGAATGGCGATGCGAATACTGGGCCATCGAAGGAGTTCAAAAGTATTTCGAAGAGAAACCGAAGCAACCGAAATAGCAAGCCTAGACTACAACGTTATGGGGCAGATGGACATGTGCGGATGGCACAACGAGTGGTATGAACTATCACAATCACTTGTAAATTGCTTTGAAAAATTGCATTGACTGAACTGATATTATATTCTGATGTTGCAGGAAGCTGAAACCGATGTCACTTCTTCTTTTATCGAGGTTTACCTCAGGGGTCACAGAGGCACGATCCGGCACGCCCGGAGTAGTTGTGTGATGAGGCGGCAACACAAAAATGGTAAGTGTGTTGAGTGCTCTCTATCTATGAACTGAATATATCTTTTATGACATCCACTCGTGAACTTAATTTATTCTTGCAGACAAAATATGTTGAGTGTCTCAAGAAAAAGCATGGATATGATGTAGATTATCTAAGAGCGCCATTGGATGTGGGTGCGGCGTATGAAGCCGGCGGAGGCATACTGCATGGGAGGTACATGTAAAGATAATAATTGTTTAAAGGTTAATTACCGTCGATTCATCATATTTGTGTTTTTTATAGACTTAGATTAGGCGACGGTTATGTGGAGCGTGACGCTTACGTGGGACGATGGTCTTCTACTTACAGTTCGAGTCGATCCTATGTTGCAGATGAGGAATTGCAAGAAAAATTAAGATGGTACGAGGAGAAAGTGGAACAGAAACAACAACAAATACAAATGCAGCAGCAGATGCAACAGATGCAGCAACAGATGCAATATATGTATATGGCGCGGGTAACTTGTAATCTTAACAATTGAATAGTTTATACGTTTACAAACTATTTCTACTTAAGATTTCACGAATAATTTCCTTCATGTAATTCTTAGGTCAAGGCAACACTAGAACTCAGTTCAATATGCCACAACAGCCTCAGTTCAAGATGATGTCGCAGGTAAATTACTGTTTTACTTAAGTTGGTATACTTATTACCATATTTGTGTTAAAGTCAGTAACTGAATATTCTTACTCTATGCAGTTCTTCCCTCAAGGTGGCTTTGGATCGCAGTTCGGTATGCCTCGTCCGATGCAGCCCGGACAACAAGTTGGCTCTTCTTCACGGGTATAACCGCATTTCTTATTAATTCGACTGATTGTACGAAATACTAATCATATTTGTCTCAGGATTCCCAGAGTAGTCAAGCCTATCCTCCACATCAGAGATTCATGTCAATGTTGACCCTTGGATTGTAGTCTTATCTAGGTGTTCTTCCATCGTTGCCTTTCGCTTCGGGGCATAGTCAACCATCAACACCTCCGGGCGCCGCAGTGGTATGAGTACTAAATCATTAGCTCTAATGAAAGCGTAGCTTAATTTGAACAATACTTAGCGACTTATTATATGACATAGTTGGTAATACCTTTAGGTCAATTACACATGTGAATTGGGCATTTGTGAATTTTAGAGAGATGGAGACATATGGATTGTAATTATTAATGCAAAGTTATTTGTTTCTCGTAGGGTTCCGCTCATGGTTCCTATGATTTCCTCAATTTGAACGTCGGAGGTGCAAGTGGTGGAGGTTCGAATAATGTCATGGAAGCGGATTAATCTTCACAATGGTCCTTTGGAGTAATTTGGATGTGAACTCGTTATATCGATGTTAGTTGTTGTATGACTATGTGAACTCGTTGTTCTATTGTGTTTTGCTTATGACTATGGCTTGTATGCAGTGTTTGCACTGTCATTTTATTTGCTGCTGTTTGAACTTATGTTCAATGTTAAACTTGTGTTGAATGGTGGTATGTTGTATGAATCTATTGTAGGCTTGTATGAATCTGTTCAATGTTTGAATCTGGCGGCCTGCTGTATGGCCTGAAGGCTCCCCACCCGGGGAGGCAGCGAAAGCAGCATGGTATTAAAAAAAATGCTAGTAAGACCGTCAGTGTGGGCCAAGCCGACGGCCATAAGTGTCATACAACTGTCGATTTGGCACCCACGTGTCCACAATATGGCCATCGGTACCCCCGGGGAGCCGACGGGTCTAAGCGCATTAAAGCCGTCGGGTCCAGCTGACCGACGCCTTTATGGTGTTATGATCGTCGGTTTGGTCGAGCCGACGGTCTTAGTTTGTTTTCAAACTAAAGCCGTCGGTATCTGGAGCCCGACGACTTTAATGGACTAAAGTCGTCGGCACCGACCGCTATAGAGGCTTAAGACCATCCGCAGTGGCGTACTGTAAAGCATACTGGATAAACTGTTTCGCAGTGTAATTTAGAGTACGTACTGTAAAAACTGAAGGAGAATAGTGTATAGAGTATGCTTTAGAGTACGCTGGTGTGAATGGTCTAAGAACGTCGAGCAACTGTCGACGGCTATGGCCGTCGGTAGGCCGGCGTTCTTAATTTAAACTCGTTGATTATTGTAGTTTACCGATGGCGATAAGACCGACATTTCTTTGCTCGATTCCTGTAGTGCAAAAAGGATCAGGATAACATATTTGCACATATCATTTACTGATGGCTAGAAACATTAGAACAACAATGAAACATTGTTATGGCCCTTATTTTCATACTCTCACCAGTATGGCCCTTATTTTCATACTCTCACCAGTATCGATTTAGTTGTTGTTTGGGCAGCTCCGGCTAGTACTTTTTTTAGTTGTTTTGGTTGTCGGAAACGACAAGTACTGTGAAACCGGAGGGAGTATTTTTTTTCTTTTTACTGGAGAACGGAAAGCAGTCACCGCAGAGTAGTCCAATGACAAATGTAGAAATTAGTAATGGAAAGTACTCAACTTTGCGGAAAGGTTTGTCTAGTCCAGTAGGTTAGAGATTCCTCGCATCACTTTGGATGGCTGGAAACGCAAGCCAGCATCGCATCCGAAAGGTATCGCTCTGTCCTGCCTGAATATCTGCCTTTCCATGCCAATGGAATTGTAGCTCAAAGGTGTGTTCACAAACAGTGCAACATTGATTTCATCGATGTGCCAGTTCAGTTGTACAAGCAAAACAAACATTGTTTGGCCTTGTTTAGACTTTTCTTCATATGGTAACAAGCTAATACACGAAGCAACTGAACTAGACGCCGAAAAAAATATGTTGCGGGTAAATTTGATGTACTATTGTCTGTACGTTAAGCTTCGGTACATTAAAAACAAGCAATTGTTACGCTATAGCCAGAGACAATTTGAAAAATCAGTTATGTGAAATCAGCAGCAAAAGCATACATAAGTTTCAGTAGCTTCTAGTAAGAAGTAGATCCTAATACTTGAGCACGTGTGTGATTGTTCAAATTTTGGCCAGGTCTTCCTGGATTTAAAAGACTGTTGGAAGTACCGGACAAGTCCGGTAAAGACCGGACTAGTCTGGTTGTTGTCTAGTAAGGGTAACCGGACTAGTCCAGATCCTTACCGGACTAGTCCGATTTTGTCCAGACTGGATATCGGACTAGTCCGGTTTTTTCAGTAACTGTCAGTTTGAACTTGAAATTGACATGTGTTCTAATTGAAAGGACATAATTTACCGAATGTTATGTCCCTGATCGGGGGACACAATATTCCTAAAGGTGGGAGGTCCCCTCTTATGTCTCTTGGTCAAGTATAAGAAGATGGTCAAGTGTATGAACAAGGAATGCTTAATGCATATAAACATACACACTTGAACACTCTAACCCACTAAGAATTCGATCAACATACCAAGAGAAGAACAAGGGGAAACGCCTCTCGCCGTCGTTCTTCTTGCGGCCTCGCCTTCTTGGCTCGATGGCCGCATCGTCAAGCAATCACAAGGATGGAGGAGAAGGTATTATTGTTGTTCTTGTGCTATTTGAGAGATAGCACTTGGTGTTCATATTGTATTCAGTTTTTTCCATATAATTCGAGATGATTTAGTGGCTATTTGATCTTTGGGCTACCTTATGATTTCCAACAATTGTATCAGAGCGTTTAGACTACTAACCATTTCGAATTGAGTTTTGATCGAACTTTTTCGCTGAAAATTTTGAAGGTCCATGAATGTGGCCTAGAGGGGGGGTGAATAGGCCTTTTGAATTTCTTGCACACTTAATAGAATCATCAAAACTTGGTTGGCCGGACCAGTCCGGTCGTGTGGGCGGACTTGTCCGGTGTGCTAGAAAAATTTGTGTTGATCAGGTGTTATTTGGAAAACTAAATTCTTTAGCAGCGGAAATGAGAACAACTGATATTTTTGTTTGAGATTAATGTAAGAATGCAAGTGAAAACTTATAATTGTCTTAGATTGATGTTTAGCACTCAAGTGATCTAATGAACAAAATGTAAAGGAAATAAGGCGCAAGACACACGAATTTTTCCCGAGGTTCGATCTCACCACGAGATCTACGTCCTCGTTGAGGAAGCTCACACAGACCCGGGTCTCCAACCCTTTCCCTCTTCAAGTCACCACGAAGGCCGACTTGATTCCACTATCACGGGTAATCACCAAGTTTGTGGGGCAACCTCACACGTTGAGGGCTCCCACGAGAATTACAATGAAAGAAGTGATTAAATACACTCAAAAGTATTACAATGTAGAGTATGAGTGTAGAAATATCAAACCCCAAGAGCTCGCAATGAAGGAACGACGATCTCCCAATCCCGAATCCAAGTGTTCAATTGATTTCACTATTTTTGCACTTTAGATGTGTGGGGAGATGTGTTTTGGGCTCTTGGGACGAAGTGGCGGCACTAGGTTTTGTGTTTGTAGTAGTATATGTCGTGTATGTCTTTTGGAAGGCCGTGGATTCTCTATTTATAGGGTTTCCAAAAAGTAACCGTTGAAAAACCCTAACACCGAACTAGTCCGGCGCAAGTCTGGACTTGTCCGGTCTCAGTGCACTTTGAAGTCCAGAAAGTCTGCCGGACTAGTCCGGTCCAAGCTCGGACTAGTCCAGTGTTGTGTGAAGGTGAGCTCCAGAAAGTTCAACGGACTAGTCCGCGGACTAGTCCGATCTCCACAGAAGGGAGACTCCAGAAAGATCAACGGACTAGTCCGGTGAACACACGGACTAGTCCAGTCTCTCAATATGAGAGACTACAGAAAGTTCAACGGACTAGTCCGATGGACACACGGACTAGTCCGGTCTCCCAATTTGAGAGATTCCAGAGAGTTAAACGGACTAGTCCGGTCCATGATCGGACTAGTCCGGTGCATTGTGAATTTTAAGTTAATTTTAAGCCCTTACCCCAGCGCAAAGTTGTGAGCTCTTGATGTGTGTCTTTCATACACTCCCTATACATTCAAAATCTAATTTTGATCTTCCAAGCTCCATCAAAGTATCCCTCTTTGGACACCACTCCATTTTTCACCTTTTTGTGTGCACCGAGTTGTTTCAATTATCTGTCCTGTAGTCATCTCAATAGATCTCATATGTTTGTCATCAATTAGCCAAAACCCACAAGGGATACCCTAGATGCACTTACAATCTCCCCCTTTTTGGTGATTGATGAAAACCATTTGAGATATCACAATTGAGAATAAAAAAACTTGATTTTCATATGGTGTGCATATATGAGAATAACGATGAATCCACAGAAAGCTTCTCACATATGCACACACCTTATGGTGGGGTGCCTAACAGGTGTGTGATCAACAAGGTGTGATGAAGTAAAGGTAATCAATAATGAGCATAGAGATAATCATTCAAGCAACAATAAGCATCACACATAAGAGAAGAAATAGAGCATTACAAGGTTTTAAAAATAAGTACATGTCCTTGATCACAAAAACATAAAGACACCAACTAGAGATGGTCTCAAACTACTAGTCTCAATCTCTCCCCCTTTGGCATCAAGGCACCAAAAAGGGAAAAATTGAGGGGAATCACTCATCGCCACTCTCTTCTTCAGTCTCGGTCCTGTCCTCATCTTCACCACCATCATCATCATTCGCCGGAGCAGACTCTTCCTCGGAGTCCTCGAAGGTGGGCGGGGATCCCACCGGCTCAATCTCCAGCTTGTCACAGATAGCTTTGATGTTGGCATTGACATATTGTTGATGCTTCTTTTGCCTGACTTCAATCTTGCGGCAGCAGGCAAAGATAGAGGTGAGCATTTTGAGCACACCACCGGAGGGTTCATGGGCAGGTGCAGAGCTAGGAGGAGCAGCTAAAGATCTTGTGGCATTCACATCCCGAGTTTGTTTAGTCCTCCTCTCAGCTTCAGGGGAGGGAGGTGCATCAGGAGCCGAGGGTAGAGTGTACTCAGTGGGCTTTTGCAGCTTCAATCCCGTATGAGCGACATCCTTGACAAAATCAAATCCCGTCACTTTCTCAATCATGAACAGGATGTACAGGGCATACCCGCAGATCTGTTGGGAGTGATTGAGATGTTCACAATGTCATTGTAGATGTACTCAAAGAAATTGAATGGTCTCCTTCCACTAATGACCTTCATTAGGGTCCTCAAGGTTCCTTGTATAGTCCCCGCATCTCCATCTTTCGGGGCTATTGTCTTCCTCAAGATTCTGTTGAGGACCACAAAGAAGGGCTTCAAATATTTGCTATTGGGAGGCACATAGGGCATCCTTGTGTCATAGAGGAACTTGAGCTCATCCTTCTCCAAGGGTTGCAAATTGTGGATGACAATATCATGATCCAGAGTATGTTCAAGGTGAAGAATTCTTGCAAACTCATCATAAGTAACACTATACTTGGAACCATGGGTCATCCAAGTAAGACTGTCTCCATCACCCCGAGCAAAGTAGATGGTAGAGTAGAATTGGGTGATGATCTCATTGTTCCAGTCATTCTCAAAAGAAAACAGTTCCTTCAGTTCGTGCCTCTCCAGGGACTCAACCACCTCACGGAAGGCAGGATATTTCTTCGACTGCATGTACGCAATGTTCACCCATTGACTCTTCACAATGGGATTCTTCATCTTCATGTACACATTTTTCGTAGTAGTCGGCATGGAAGTTGCTCCAAAATATTGGGTCTGAGCATTGTCGAGGTTGATCATAGACATTAACCTGCCTGAAGCTATCGGCAAGCTCACCCCCTTTTTCGGTGAAATCCTTACTCGAGCGCTGCTTGTTGCAGTGACTTGGGTTCTTCATCTTCAGGGGTCCGATGGGGTCCTCTTTGGCCCTGAGGAGCTCACGCCAGCTCTTCCTTAGGCCTTCTTAACAACCACCTTCCTCTTCTTGGGCAAATTGTCGTTGGAGGGTGGAGAGTGCACATTGACATCATGTCTTTTCTTCATGTATCTCTCCTTGGCTCTCTTCACTTTTTCACGTTCAACTTCTTCATCAACGTGGAAAGAGCTGTCATCAGAGCTTGAAGAAATCGTGCCTAATAAGTAGTTCATGGATTAGACGAGAAAGAACCAAGAATTGAAGGAGATGTGAGGATTCAAATGTCAGATACCAGACTTGTCCGGTGTACCAGACTAGTCCGTATCTGAGAGCCAGACTAGTCCGGCCTGGCATAAGAACCCTAACAAAACCTATGAATCACAACTTCTATCTAAGGATGCAAGGGTGCAAGAAAGAGAAAGGAATACATCTCTGAAGCTAATGTACTGCCTTGGAATCAAGGGAAACAAGATAGAACTAGAAGAGTTGAGAGTTTGATTTTAGGGAGAAATTTACCGAGATTTGAAGATTCGCGTTGAAGGAGCACGAATCTGTCCGGATGAGTTCGGAGTGGAGTATCAACTCGTCGAGGGGAGAATTTCCCACGGAGAAAACTTGGATTTTGAGGGCTCAACTCAAAAATCACTTTTGGGGGCTAGGGTTTGAGAGATGAGGGCTCAACTCAAAGTGGAGGGAGGTTTGAAATTTGGGTCGGCCAGCTGCTTATATACGCGGCCGACCGGACTGGTCCGGTCAGAGGACGGACTAGTCCGGTGCCCTTGGAAAACCTAGGAAAGAGGGACTGTCCGGACTAGTCCGGTGGCAAACCTGACTAGTCCGGTGTCACTGGAAAAACTAAGTATTTAGAGATAACTAATAGTGATCCAAGGACAAGTTTTGCAAATAATCTTGGTACTTATGACCAGAAGGAAATTAACAATGAAAAGTGGTCATAAACTCCAAGATTTCTTCATTAAAAATAGTTTTCTTAGAAGAAAAAGAGGTGAGGGGCAGTTTTATCAATAAAATGTAACATTTGAAGTATCAACCAGATGTGCAACATTTCAAGCCACAATTCGAGAGTCAAGAATATTAAGTTCGTTTCTAAGCTCACAATACATTTTCTCATCCAATGGTTTGGTAAAAATATCAGCAAGTTGTTTTTCAGTCCTAATATGTGAAATAGCAATGTCACCTTTTAATGAATGATCTCTAAGAAAATGATGACGGATACCTATGTGCTTAGTTCTTGAGTGCTCTACAGGGTTGTGCGCAATTTTTATAGCACTTTCATTGTCACATAGAAGCGGGATATGGTTAAGATTGTAGCCGTAGTCCCTAAGGGTTTGTCGCATCCAAAGTAGTTGTGCGCAACAACTACCGGCTGCAACATATTCTGCTTCTGTTGTGGAAAGAGCAATGAAGTTTTGCTTTTTAGATGACCAAGAAACTAGGGACCTACCAAGAAATTGACAAGTCCCTGACGTGCTCTTTCTATCGACTTTGCATCCTGCATAGTCGGCGTCGGAATACCCTATCAAGTTAAATTTGGATCCTTTGGGATACCAAAGGCCCAAGTTGGGTGTGTGCACAAGGTACCTTAGGATTCTTTTTACCGCAATTAAGTGTCACTCTTTAGGTGCGGCTTGAAACCTTGCACACAAGCAAACACTAAGCATAATATCTGGCCTAGATGCACATAAATAAAGTAAGGAGCCGATCATGGACCGATATACCTTTTGGTCCACATTTGGATTGTCTTCATTGAGGTCGAGATGTCTGTTAGTGGCCATGGGTGTCTTGATGGGCTTGGCTTTGTTCATATTGAATTTCTTGAGAATGTCCTGTGTATATTTGGTTTGGCTTATAAATGTACCTTCTCTTAATTGCTTCACTTGGAATCCCAAGAAGAACTTCAATTCGCCCATCATTGACATCTCGAACCTATCTGTCATAATTTTGCTAAATTCTTCACAGAAAGATTTGTTAGTGGATCCAAAGATAATGTCATCAACATAAATTTGACATACGAATAGGTGACCATCACAATGTTTAGTGAAAAGTGTATAGTCAGCTTTACCAATTTTGAATCCATTTTGAATTAGAAAATCTCTAAGACACTCATACCAAGCTCGAGGAGCTTGTTTGAGGCCATAGAGAGGCTTACGCAGTTTGTAGACATGGTTGGGATACTTTTGGTCTTCGAATCCTGGTGGCTGCTCCACATAAACTTCCTCCTTGATTGGACCGTTTAGGAAAGCGCTTTTGACGTCCATTTGATACAGCTTAAAATTATGGTGAGTAGCATATGCCAATTAAATACAAATGGACTCAAGTCTAGCTACAGGAGCGAAAGTTTCATCGAAGTCTGTAGGATCGAAGAGCACATGAAAAGCTACCAGAGGGGGGGGGGGGTGAATGGTAGATTTAAAAATCTTACGCAGCGGAAACAATTAAACCCCAAACCCTTTCGGTAGAAAAACGATCTGTTAAAGAAATCATGTGTGAGACTAATATAAACGTGTTTCACCGTGACAAAAGTGATAGATATCAGAGAGAATCAAGTCATGAAAACAACACAAAAAGAATCACTCAAATCCGTCAAGAAAAACTCAAGTTATGATCGAAAGATCAAACAATGGTCAATCTGCCCTACGCGAGAAAAAAAAACAGTTCTGGAACGCTGCAAAGAAACTCGTGTAGATCATAGACCACAAATTCAATGACTGTGAAATTTTTACATATGATAGAAAATCAAGTTGTGAAGACAAACCCAAAAGAATCACGTCAATTGGATCTGTAAAACTCGAGTTATGATAAAACCACCGATGAAAGGTAGTGTTGTCCAGAAACTCGACGAGTAAAACTTGTCTGGAACAAGTCTGACTAAGAAGGCACAAAAGTTCCTTCAAACTACAAATTTTATTCAATAGAACACAAGAGGAACAGCCCCAAAGTCGTGCACCACGAGCTCTGGGATCCCTTGCTTATATAACCATCTCGAAAGCCAACTCAACTCAGATCAGGAACCTAATCCTACCCTGTTCACGAATCGTAACTTTCCATAACTGCTTAGGATTCTTCTATACACAGATAGAAGCAATCTTAAGACTTCCAAACACCTTAGGAACGTATCCCAAATTCCTAAACAACTCAAATTCGTGACCCACACGAAATCCTATCATAACCAACTCAAATCTTTCCATATTTGAGTCAAACCCGACTCAGTCGCAGCCTGAGTCCATAACCTAGTCGGTTGGACCTTTCCGACCAACTCTTTACGTCCACATCTCTTCATCACGCCTCGGAACCATGTAGCCACGTCCTTGAACTCCTTGCACACGTGCAAAAATCTTCCAATGACGTCCACGATACCTTCATATGCATTGTTCTTGATTCAATCATGCTGCGCAACCTCCTGATCAGCTCAACCACAATTCCTCCTGAATTTGGTTGTTGGAACCTCATCTCCTCCCTAAGACTAGTCCAATGGACCCCGTCACCAGCCATGTCTTGAACTCAAGCAACACCTGCACATGAATAAACAACCAATACATACGAGCCCAAGTCCTCGACTTGGCTCAAGTTAGCTCCGAACACAACACCTTATGTGAGCACCTCACATAAGCATGTTGCAGAACCACAGTAACACGATATCATCCATATCAACCAAAACGCACCAAAAACTTATCAAATGAATACTAAGCAATCTTTCCAACAATGTAATAAAGCAAGTACGAAACATTGCAAATGAAAAGCAGAAGCACTACGGTCAAGTTCCGGACCTTGCAAGAGCAACCCGGACCTTGAGCCGGAGCTAACAAAAGCTAGTAGAACCTAGCGTCGGAGCTTACCAAAACTAGTACAACCAAGCTCCCGCTGGAGCTTACAAAACTAGCAGGACCTAGCGCTGGAGCTAACTAGAACTAGTCGGAACTAGTAATCCCAAAAGCCGGAGCTAGAAAAATCAACTTCGGAGCTTAGCAAAAACACGGCGGAGCTATCAAAAACATGTCGGAGCTAAAGACAAAACTTCACCGGAGCTGACCAAAGCTAGTCGGACTTTGCTGTAGCTCGGAGCTAGAGTCGAACCTTGATAAAAAGGTGTTTTTGTGATATTCAAAACTTTTAACATCAAGGCCATGTGTATTCACGACAAGCCAATGTATTCAACACACATAGGTCTCACAATCCCCCCCCCCCCCTTGATGAATGCATTGGCAACACCACTTAAAATCCGAACATTGGCTTATTCACATAAAAGTTTTGAAGGCAATTTCTCCCCCTTTGTAAATCAAAAGTAAAATGAGAAGAAAAATTATCCCATATTATCTCTCCCCCTTTATTATCTCTCCTTATGCACATATTCTCTTTCTCTTCATGCTTATCTCTCCCCCTTTGACAATGTATTCAGCAAGTCATGAACATATAGACAAATTATCTCTCCCCTTTAGTTGTTATGAGCATATTATAACATATACATATAAACAAAACTCATCCAAGTCATACTATCAAGTACCTTACATTATCACATCAATGAAATACATAAAGTAGTGTAAGCCATGCTAGAGATCAATTGTAATTTTCAATTTAAGCAAGTCATGATCTCACAAACTTAACTATTTCAAAACCTGAAAGCATGACACTAGTTGCTGCATTTTATTATTTTTCAAAGCATAAATTTAGATCATATGATATTTGCAAGAGATTATATGCGCATCTGCCTTATTCTAACCAACCAAGCCAAGCCTATGTCATTTGACAATCAGAAGCTTAAGGACATGGTTTTAGTCATACACAACTTCTTCCAAGTTCATATCTAAGTGCAATGATAAGCTATCTCAAAAGAAGAAGTGCGATGCATGCATATTATCTTGATCTTTTCTCAATTTATATTTATTCATAAAAACTCAACATGTGAGTTGATTACTTGATGAATTCTTAATGATTAAAAGCACTTGTGAACATGTAACAAGTTCAAAACAGCAAGAAAGTTTGACCATGACCAGTTTTAGTGTAAGTAATTATTCCAATTACTAGACATGGCAAAAACTACAAAATGTATAACACGAGTAATGTAGTAAGAACTTTCAGCATGTAAAAGGAATCACAAAGTCATATATGTATGAAATACTATGCTCATATTATTTTAATTTCAGATTCACACATAGACTTCCCAAGTTTCAAAACTCCCCCTCAATTTAAGCCATGAGGATGCATAACCCCTATTTCACTACGAATGTAACAAAAACGAGTGAAATCCAAAGATTTTGTAAAATTGTCAGCCAATTGTTGTTCGGTATCTACATGGTGAAGCACAATGTTTCCTTTTTCAACATTATCTCGGAGAAAGTGATACCTAATGTCAATGTGCTTAGTTCTAGAATGTTGCACGGGGTTTTTAGCAATGAAAATGGCACTAGTGTTATCATAGAACAGTGGAACACTATCTAGATAAACCCCATAGTCCTTAAGTGTTTGAACAATCCAATGAATTTGTGAGCAAGCACTAGCAGCAGCTACATATTCAGATTCGGCTGTGGATTGTGCAACTGAATTTTGTTTTCTAGAGGACCAAGCAACAAGAGAATTACCAAGAAACAAAAGAAGCAACAAAAGCAGAATGAGCATGAGAGTTTGGATTGCAAAACCTGGACCGTGTGACTCGTTTGTGCAAGCTTCCAATCATCTGTTGTGGGGGATGATCTTTGTAAAACCGTAGGGGAACAGATGTCTCAAAAGCTTCTTCTTCTTCATGTTCATCACAAATCGATGAGCTTGTGGCTTGAGGATGATTTTAATCAGCATTGATGGTTGTTGGTGCTGGTTGAGAATTAACATCCGGAGCTAAACCAAAGTCTTTAGCTGCTGAATTTTCTGGCAGCAACTCCAATTCTTTCTCATCTTCAATGAAAATGCTCTCCCCCTGCGGATATGGATCTGGACATGCAATGGTTGAGCTAGTACCTGGGCTAGATTCATCAAAAGACACCTCACAAGTCTCCACAATTTTGTTAGTGTCAAGTAAAAGCACACGGTAGCCTCTAGTGTGAGATGGATAACCAAGAAACATGCCATCAATGGATCTAGGTTCAAATTTATCAAAATTACCATGTTTCTTAACAAAGCATTTGCAACAAAAGACCCGAAAGTGTGTAACACTAGGGCCTATGTCTAAACCGGAGCTCATATGGTGTTTTACCTAGCTTAGCACACAAGAAAACACGATTTGAGACATAACAAGCGGTTGCTAACGCATCAGCCCAAAATTTCTTAGGAGTTTGATATTCATCAAGCATAGTCCTAGCCATCTCAACTAAGGTTCTGTTCTTTCTTTCTACAACACCGTTTTGTTGAGGTACATATGGTGAAGAAAATTGATGATCTATTCTATTTTCAGCACAAAAGTGATCAAAGGATTGATTTTTAAATTCAGTTCCATTATCACTTCTAATTGCTTTTAAAGATCCTGGGTAATCAATTGATAATCTAAGAAATAAAGTTCTAAAGTGACTAAAAACTTCATTCTTAGACGCCATAAAGTAAACCCAAGAGTATCTAGAATAATCATCAACAACCACAAGCACATACCATTTTCCTCCGAAGGATTGAACTCGTGAAGGTCCTACGGTGTCAAGATGCAAAAGTTGACATGGTTCAGTTGTCATGATCATTGTGAGAGGTGTATGTGAACCTGCAACCATCTTAGCATGTCTACAAGAAGAGCACACAATTTCTTTGTCCCCTTTAAGCTTAGGCAGCCAACATATGCAATCAAGAGCACTAACACGCGTTAGGTGATCAAAGCCTACGTGACCAGTCTACGATGCCAAAAATATAAGTCCTTTGAATCATTAGCAACTAGACACCTATGCTTAGAGGAAGACATATCAAAATCAGCTTTAAAAACTCTTCCAAACCGAGACATGTTAAAAATAAGCTCACTATTTGAACCTGAAACTTTGCAGCAGTTTTTATTGAAAATAATTTCTAAATTTTCATCTAGCAATTGTGCAACAGAAAGCAAGTTGTATTTCAAATTTTTGACAAGTGCCACATCCTTCAAAGTGTAGTGATCATTTACTCTAACCGAAACCTTAGCAATTATAGGAGTTGAAGAATTATCGGCAAAAGTAACATTCTCTACACGTGACACAAAAGAGAGGGAGGAGAACCAATTTTTGTTACCGGTCATGTGGCGTGAGCAACCTGAATCCACAATCCAAATGTTCTCCTTCCTCAAACGTGTAACCTACATAAAAGCACAATACGTTGATGACTCAATACTGGGGTTAGTCAAAAGGCATTTAGGAATCCAGTACTGAGTCACGCGACGTGCAGCAGGAAAAACACGCGAAAGCTGAGACAAAACAGCAGGTTTATGAGTCAAAGTTTGAGATTTTTTATTCTTGACTACTGACCTATAAGGTGTTACTTGTGTAGCACAAAAATCAGTAGCTCCGGAGGCAAAAACAGAAGGTCTGGAGGTAAACTTTGAATGTTTTTGACTCAAAACAGCAGGTTGTACATTCGGTTCAATGTGTGCAGTAAATTTTGCATGAAAGTTATGAGATCAAGCAACCATTCTTTCCCTTTTCTGTTGTTTAGCTAGTCTATAACAAAAATCTATGACATGACCATCTCTACCACAGAAGGTACAATAAAATTTAACTTTGTGTTCATGTCTAGATGAGCAAGCAATATTTTTATTTGAAACCGAATGAGATAACACTCCTGCAGATTTGAAAACCACTCCTTTTTGTTTAGGAACTGTTTGAATCAAACCACTTCCTAATGACTTTACAATTTAAGGTGGATGTGCCTTAGCATGAGCATGAGAATCAAAACCTAAACAAGTTTTATCATTGCAAGACTTGGAAGAATTCAGCAGTAAGTTTATGTTCTTATTCCCATTACAAAACCGATCTAATGTCCTATGCATGTCATCAAATTTATTGGACAGATCAAGGCAATTTTCACATGAAGTTTTTCCTTTTAGTTTGCAATTTGAATAAAATTTAACTTCATGAGAACATAAAGCATTGTTCAATATAGAAATTTCATTCATAGCATCCTGTAGTTTCTTATCAAGATCGTCACAAGTAGAACAATGCAAATCAATTGTAGAACATCTAGCATCTTTCAAGTTTTTATCATTAAGTGCAGCAAGCTCTTTGTTCTTTTCAATTTCTAACTCAAGTTTATCAAGTGTGGAGGTGTGTGCACTTCTTAATGAGGACAATTGTTCATATATTAAATCACATGAGGAACATGCATCATCACTAGGAATCAAAGTTTTTAAACGGTTGATTTCAGATTCTAGTGATCCAATTTTAGCAGCACTATCCCTAAGCTTTTTGTCCTTTTTCTTAACAATAATAGTGGCACGAGAAATAGCATCACACATTTCTTCACAAGTAGGACATACCTCTTCATTGTCGCTGTTGTGTTCTGCCTCCTCCATACTTGATCTTGACTTGCCCGCCATAAAGCACAAGTTTGCCAAATCATCTTCATCTTCATCACTTCCAATGTCCACGTCGCTTGAACTGAACTCTTGAAGTGCGGTGATGAAACTGTTGATCATCTTGCGTCCTATGGTACCTTTCTTCTTCTTGTTGAAATTTCCAGAGAAGGTCCGAACCTTGCTTTGTTTTTCTTCCTGGGTGGTCGGACCTAAAAGGTTAGGGCATTCTGTACGAAAGTGTCCTGTTTTACCACATTCAAAACAGCGTTGAGGTCCCGAGCTTCCTCTCCTTCTAGTTCTCACATTTTGCAATGCTTTTGAGAATCTAGTAGAGATGAGTGCCAACTCCTCTTCTGGAAATTCTTCGATCTGCTCCACGGTTAGTGAGGACAACAAAGCAAGAGTATTGCAAGAGGATGATCGGCCGGAGCTAGACATATCACGTTGTGAAACAAATGTAATAGACTTGTTGGGGCTCTTACGTGATATTATGTCAATTTCATGAGTTTTTAGCTTGGAATATAGCACATCTAAAGTAAGTGTACTCATGAAAGTAGATTCACGAATAGATGTGACTTTTATATCCCAAATTGACATGTCTAATGCACTTAACAATTTCCTAGCATTTTCAGCATCTGAAAATTTAACATTGACGCTACGCAAGTTGCTGAGAATTTTATTAAAGCGAGCAAAGAGATCATAAATTGACTCACCGGGTTGCATCTCGAAGCGCATGTATTCTTTCTTGAACATGTCTTTATTTACCTCCTTGATCGTGTTGGATCCTTCGTGGTAGTCACAAAGTGCTTTCCACACATCGTATGCAGATCGGAGGTGTGCAACACGGTCGAAGTCACTTTGAGTTAATCCTTGTATGATCAAGTTTCGAGCCTTGTTGTTGTTGTCGACATCTCTAAGATTTGTAGCTGTAACTTGATCATTTGATGGCACTTCGTAAGGCTTGTATACCTTCTCCCATATTGCAAAGCCTTGTGCCTCGATGAAAGCCTCCATGCGTGCCTTCCAAACCTGAAAATCAATACCAGCGAACACACAAGGTTTGGCAGAGTACTTCTCCATGATGATTAGTCAAAAACACGCGCAAATCACAAAGATTAGAGCATCATGGCTTTGATACCAATTGTAGGATCGAAGAGCACGTGAAAAGCTACCAGAGGGGGGGTGAATGGTAGCTTTAAAAATCTTACGCAGCGGAAATAATTAAACCCCAAACCCTTTTGGCAGAAAAATGATCTGTTAAAGAAATCGTGTGTGAGACTAATATAAACGTGTTTCACCGTGACAAAAGTGATAGATATCAGATATAATCAAGTCATGAAAACAACACAAAAAGAATCACTCAAATCCGTCGAGAAAAACTCAAGTTATGATCGAAAGATCAAACAATGGTCAATCTGCCCTACCCGAGAAAAAAAAACAGTTCTGGAACACTGCAAAGAAACTCGTGTAGATCATAGACCACAAATCCAATGAACGTGAAATTTTGACATTTTATAGAAAATCAAGTTGTGAAGACAACTCAAAAAGAATCACGTCAATTGGATCTGTAAAACTCGAGTTATGATAAAACCACCGACGAAAGGTAGTGCTGTCCAGAAACTCGAGGAGTAAAACTTGTCTGGAACAAGTCTGACGAACAAGGCACAAAAGTTCCTTCAAACTACGAATTTTATTCAATAGAACACAAGAGTAACAACCCCAAAGTCGTGCACCACGAGCTCTGGGCTCCCTTTCTTATATAACCACCTCGAAAGCCAACTCAACTCAGATCAGGAACCTAATCCTACCCTGTTCACGAATCGTAACTTTCCATAACTGCTTAGGATTCTTCTATACATAGATAGAAGCAATCTTAAGACTTCCAAACACCTTAGGAACGTATCCCACATTCCTAAACAACTCAAATTCGTGACCCACACGAAATCCTATCATAACCAACTCAAATCTTTCCATATTTGAGTCAAACCCGACTCAGCAGCAGCCTGAGTCCATAACCTAGTCGGTTGGACCTTTCCGACCAACTCTTTACGTCCACATCTCTTCATCACGCCTCAGAACCATGTAGCCACGTCCATGCACTCCTTGCACACGTGCACAAATCTTCCAATGACGTCCACGATACCTTCATATGCATTGTTCTTGATTCAATCATGCTGCGCAACCTCCTGATCAGCTCAACCACAATTCCTCCTGAATTTGGTTGTTGGAACCTCATCTCCTCCCTGAGACTAGTCCAATGGATCCCGTCACCAGCCATGTCTTGAACTCAAGCAACACCTGCACATGAATAAACAACCAATACATACGAGCCCAAGTCCTCGACTTGACTCAAGTTAGTTCCGAACACAACACCTTATGTGAGCACCTCACATAAGCATGTTGCAAAACCACAGTAACACGATATCATCCATATCAACCAAAATGCACCAAAAACTTAGCAAATGAATACTAAGCAATCTTTCCAACAATGTAAAGCAAGTATGAAACATTGCAAATGAAAAGCAGAAGCACTACGGTCAAGTTCCGGACCTTGCAAGAGCAACCCGGACCTTGAGCCGGAGCTAACAAAAGCTAGTAGAACCTAGCGCTGGAGCTTACCAAAACTAGTACAACCAAGCTCTCGCCGAAGCTTACAAAACTAGCAGGACCTAGCGCCGGAGCTAACCAAAACTAGTCGGAACTAGTAATCCCAAAAGCCAGAGCTAGAAAAATCAACTTCGGAGCTTAGCAAAAACACGGCGGAGCTATCAAAAACATGTCGGAGCTAAAGACAAAACTTCACCGGAGCTGACCAAAGCTAGTAAGACTTTGCTGTAGCTCGGAGCTAGAGTCGGACCTTGATAAAAAGGTTTTTTTGTGATATTCAAAACTTTTAACATCAAGGCCATGTGTATTCACGACAAGCCAATGTATTCAACACACATAGGTCTCACAAAGTCCAAACCTTCAACCTGAGAATAACCTTTGGCCACCAATCTTGCTTTATTTCTTGTTACTACTCCATGTTCATCTTTCTTGTTCCGAAAGACCTATTTGGTTCCAACTATGTTCGCCTTTGGTCTTTCCACCAGCTCCCACACTTCATTTCACTTGAAGTTGTCCAGCTCCTCTTGCATTGCAATCACCCAGTCCGGATCCCTTAAGGCTTCTTCTACCCTGTATGGTTCAAGAAAAGACACAAAAGAATAGTATTCACAGAAATTTGCAACTCGAGATCTAGTAGTTACTCCCTTAGTAATATCTCCAATGATATTGTTGATAGGATGGTCTCTTTGCACGCTCTGGTGTACTCTTGGGTGTGGAGCTTGTGTAGTTGCTTGTTCTTCATTATCTTCATGTGCATTGTCTCCCCCTAGATCATTGTGTGTCACGCCCGGTTTTATTAAGCATAAAACCAGTTGCAAAATACATGTATGCCAGGATCAGTTTCATCATACATGTACGACAAGTAGTGATAAACAGTTCTATATCGCATGAAAACAACATTTATACCTTTCAAAAGTGTTTTGAATAGCAGCAGAAGAGGAAAAACTCTAAGCAACCACAGGCAAATTGACTGGCAGCAACGCGACCTATGCACCGTCTTCACTTGTCACTGTCTTCATTAGGTCTTCTCTTCACTGAGCAGCATGTCAAAAGTACAACAAAGCAAGTGTGAGTACCATCCCGTGGTACTCCGCAAGTGTGGGAAATAAATGACATGTAGGCCAATCAAAAAGGAAAGGCTGATAATGGTTTAAGCACTATGCATTAAACCTAACCTTAGCTTTCATTAGCACCTACATCTAAGTGTATATTCCCATTCATTATAGAATAACAATAATAATGAATCAATACCAACATCATTCCCAAACCATCATCTCAACCATCATCCCAACCATCGTCTAATTATGAATTGGACACCAAGCCGCTCTTGTCCGTGAGCACGGCTGTCATGATAGTTTTACCAAATCTCTGCAGAGAGTGTACCCTTTCCCCACAAGCAGTGATTTCATCCCCTGTTTCCAGGTGGACTTGAGTAAACCTCCATGTAGCCCGTGGTGATCAACCACATTTCACACTTCCGTAGGTGTGTGGCCAGGAGATCACTACATGGTCTTTACAAAGGTGCTCCCGACTAGTGCTAGCCCTCTAAGGTTTCCACCACTGAGGATTCTCGGAGTAACCCTCCGCCTTAGAGCCCCCTCTTGAGCCTTGCGGATCCCAGAGCAGTTCCCCTGCATCATTCCCCGCACCATCCAACCACTAGCATTTCATCGGGAGAAACCTAATTAATTGACCAAGCTGCCCCATCTCAGTCTCGTGGTGGTACTATAGAGCTTAGTGGCTTCCTCCATAAACCGGTCCTTAGAATCCGGTGGTAACAAACCCAATCCCCGGTCTCGTGCAAACTGCACCATACCAAATCTATCCAACCACCAGATTCCTATCCACTACTATTGTGTATCCACCACAAATTAGAGTAACCATAAGGTTTAACATGGCACAATTGTATGAAATCCCAATCCCAAAATCTAAGCATGGCTAAGCATAAATATGACCTATCTACTTCCCAACCCATTTCAGGTAACAAGGAATTATATGGAACAGGGCATGTAAACATGAAATAGGACATAAATTTAATTAGCATGCATCTATCTAAATTCCTAAAATTGGTACAAGATGGTCAAGGACACTTGCCTTTTATTGAATAGCTGCTCAGTCTCTTGATTGAACTCTTGTCTTCATATCTTCATATCGCTTCTTCGTCGAAATACGAGTGCGTATAAACTATTGTCAAAAGAGAAATAAAAACAATCAAGAACAATACACCATACAAGCAATGCAAATATTATGATAGAAATATGTTATGATTATGATTTAAATTGGAGTTATGAGTGATTTATTATTTTTCATAGCTAAAGAAATGCATTTACTATTTATTTTCCACTTTTAGTATTTATTTGTAGGCTAAAAACATTTTTATTGAGTTTTCTATAGCCAAAATATATTTTATATGCATTTTATAAATTTTATTTCAGCCTAAATCATTTTATAAACAATTTTCCTATTATTTCCATATTTATTCTCTATTTTTAACATTTATTTATAGCTAAAAGCATTTTTATAAAATTTTCTATTGTCAAAATATATTTTATATGAATTCTACAAATTAATTACAGCATAAAAACATTTTATACAAATTTTCCTACTATTTTTATATTTATTCACCATTTTTGTCTAATTTATACATATTAAATACACCTATAAACAATATTCAGCAATTAAATAAAAGTCCAAGGACTGATTAATAAGTTTCCTACACTGTACAGGGGCTAAATCCATAATTCTATAAATTTCCAGGGGTTAGATTGACTAATTAACTGTTAAAATCCATTTTCAGAGAATCCAGGGGCTAGATCTGAATTTTAGCAAAGTCCAGGGGGTAGCTGGTGAATATCCAAGGGTCTGGGTGTAAAACCAGCGGCGGGAAATGGATTTTAAATGTGGGCCGTTGGATTTTATTTGAATGGCTGTGATTTAAAACGAGATGAAGGGGTATCATGTTTTAATCTGGCCGTTGCCCTTGGATGGACGGCCAGGGGAGATCCACGTCACCCTGGCCGTGGCTGGCGGCAGCGCCAGGGGCCGACGGCGGCGCCATGGCTAGGGCTCGCTGGAGTTTGCCTAAACGGCGCTCTGGTGGGCCAAACTCGATGGGATTTGCACTGGGAGAAAGAGAGTGACGCGGGGAACTCACCTTGAGCAGTTTCGGACTCTGAGGAGGCGCGGGAAGCGGCTGCGATGGTGGTGGGCGGCGGTTGGACATCGGTGCCATCGGGGAGGGGGTGTCGGCCACGAATTTGGTCGAGGAAGAGGTCCCCTAGGGGTGGCGCGTCGTTGTGGAGCTCCCCCGGGCATTGGCGATGGCCGAGATGACGAGGAGATGCGGAGCACCGAGCTCCTACCGACGGCCATGGTGGTGCGTCTAGGCTAGGGTTTGGGGATGGGGAGAATGGAGCGTGGGTGGGATATTTGTAGAGGGGAGGGGTCATGTAGGGGCGGCGGTTCCAGGGCGAGGGGTGGCGGTTGCCGGGACGCGGCGCCGGCAGTTGCCGAGCCTGCGCGCGCACGCGCCAAGGCGAGCGGGCGGTTGGAGGGAGGAGGTGGTTGCGGGAGAGAGGTATGACGGGCGGGGCCCGCATTGCAGTGAGAGTGAGAGGGAGGGAGGAGGTGGGCTGGGCCGGCTACGGGAGAGAGAAGATGGGCCGTAGAATGGGATTTTGGCCCAAGAGCGATTTTTAATTCCTTTTCATTTTTCCTTTCCTTTTCTTTTCTTTTGATTTCAATTTCAAACTTTAACGAATTCTACTCATTTAAATTCAAACAAATGTACAATCAAATGTAATTAAATTATTTTCTTTGTTTTAAGAATGTGGGTGTTACATTGCGTCCATGATTGTCCTGATCTTCTTGATGTTCCTCCTCTTGATCTTGTGCAAGGGCTCCCCCTTGATCATTACCTCCGTGTTGAGGTTCATCTTGTGCATTTGAGTCGAATGTTTGCTCTTGTGGTAAGATATCACCAAGTCCCATTTTCTTCAGTGCTTCATATGGAGCTTCCTCTTTATCTAGCACACACTTATCAACTTGCTCCACTTGTGAGCTATTAGATTCATCGTACACTACGTCACGTGCTACTTTAACAAGGTCGGACACCTTGTTGAAGACACGATAGGCGTAGGCATTCGATTCATAACCGAGCAAGAATCCTTCATCGGACTTTGAAGCAAACTTCGAGGCCCTTTGTTTCTTGTCAGAATAAAACATTTCCAACCAAAAACTTTAAAATAAGAAACATTAGGCTTTTTACCGGTAAGGATCTCATACGGAGTTTTCTTCAGTAGTCGATGGAGGTACAGTCGATTCGTGGCGTGACAAGCGGTGTTTACCGCTTCTGCCCAAAATCGATCTGACGTCTTGTATTCATCCAACATAGTTCTGGCCATTTCGATCAATGTTCTGTTCTTTCTTTCGGCCACTCCATTTTGTTGAGGGGAGTAGGGTGCCGAGAATTCATGCTTTATCCCTTCTTCATCGAGAAACTCTTCATCTTGGAGGTTCTTGAATTCTATCCCGTTGTCACTTCTGATGTTCTTTATGGTTGATGAGAATTCGCTCTGAGCTCTTTTCAAGAACTTCTTGAGGATCCCCTGAGTTTCTGATTTACCATACAAGAAAAATACCCAGGTAAATCTTGAAAAATCATCAACAATTACTAAACCATATTTGTTACTGCTGATGCTGATGTACGAAATTGGACCAAAGATATCCATGTGGAGGAGTTCCAGCGGTCTTGCGGTAGTCATCACATTCTTGGCGGGGTGTGGTGCTCCGACTTGTTTTCCTGCTTGACAAGCGCTGCATGGCCTGTCTTTCTCAAAAACCACATCCTTAAGGCCACGGATGTGACCACCTTTTAGAAGTTTCTACAGATTTCCCATCCCAACATGGGCTAGCCGTCTATGCCACAACCATCCCATGTTGGTCTTAGTAACCAAGCAAGTGTTGAGTTCGGCTTTATCTTTGTTGAAGTCAACAAGATAGAGCTTTCCCTTCAACATTCCCTTGAATGCAATCGATCCATCGCTTCTTCTAAAAACGGTCACACCCTCATTAGTGAATAAATAGTTGTAACCTTTGTCGCATAGTTGGGATATTGACAAAAGGTTATAATCTAGAGAATCTACATGCAAAACATTGGATAATGTGTGTTGAGCGGATATTTCAATGTTATCGCTACCAAGGACCTTTCCTTGGCTGTTGTCTCCGAAGTATATGCCTTCACTTGGATCCTTGTTATATTCGTACTCCACAAACATACCTCTCTCTCCGGTCATGTTATTTGTGCATCCGCTATCTAGCACCCATTTAGACCCACCAAAGGAATAAGCCTGCAAAAAAGAATTATTCCTTGGTTTTAGGTACCCAAGCTTGCTTGGGTCCTCTCAGGTTAGTCACAAGAGTCTTGGGCACCCACACACAAGTTTTTGAGTTCTTGTGGCGTGGCCCTGTATATTTAGCAATGACTTTTCCATGTTTGGCTTTCATAAGAACATAGGAGGCATCAAATGTACGAAACAATATTTGTAAATCATATTCATGGGATTTTTCCTTAACAAAGACAATTCCATTCTTAGCATGTTTGGGAGTAGACATGTGTTTGTTCCTGTCAAAACCAAGGCCATCTTTGACATTAGGAGGTCTAGTGACCATATATGCACTGCGTGCATATTTGATCTTCTCCTTATCAAAGATGCCGCTTGGAGGGGCATGCATATTATGAGAAGTTGAAGTATTAGAAATAACATTCTTCTTACTATAGCAAGTGCAAGTTTCGATTGTTGTCGAACTCATATCTTTGGAGGAAGAGCTCTTGGAGGAAGAGGAGTCACTTTGCTTGAGCGCCTCAACTTGCACCTCAAGGATCTTGTTAACTTTTGACAAGTTAGCAAGTTCTTCCTTGATTGCAATATGCGAGTCTTCTAGCTTTGAGTAAGTTTCCTTACTCAAGGCTAGCTCAACCTCAAGTGACTCGTTCTTCTCTCTTTCAGGCTCAAAAAGCTTTTCAACTTCTTGATATCTCTTCCTTTCATGGATGAGCATATCTTCTTGTCGGTTAAGAAGTTCCTTTTTTTCAAAGATTTCGTTCGACAACATTTTCATTTTCTTTAGAGCAATTTTACTTAGTCCTCTAAACATTTCTTCATTATCACTAGAGCTATCAAAGTCATCAATAGAGGAATTCAGCGTAGGAGGAGTGAGTCGTACCTTTTTCTTGCCTTCCTTAGCCATAAGGCAAGTGTGGTTGTTCATATCCCATCCTTCCATGTTTGGGAAGAGTGTGGCCTTCATAGTAGGTTTCTTGATTGCGATAGTGGCCATCTCTTCTTGTTCATCAGAGGAGGACTCGTCGTTTGAGTCCCACTCCTTGCCAATGTGAGCTTGATGGGCTTGTCTTCTCTTTCTAAAATTCTTCTTTTCTTGAGGTCTTGTTTCCTTCTTCCTTTTGTTTTCTTCATAAGGGCAGTCCATCATGAAGTGACCATACTCTCTGCAGTTGTAGCAAGTGCATCGAGCCTTGGATTTTCCTTTATCCTTGCTTTTGCCTTCATTTGAGTTATTGCCGTGTCTTCTTTTCATCATTCGCTTGAATTTCTTGATAAAGAGTACCATTTCTTCATCATCAAGATCGGTGCTCTTGTCGCTTATATGCCCATCGTCTTGATCTTCACGAGTTTCTTTGAGTTTGGGTTGGCATGTTGCTCTGAGAGCAACCTCTTTCTTTTTGGAGGAAGTGAGTTCGGCCAAGTCTTTGACGTATTGTGCCTCTTTCTCCATCATTTCATGATTTATGATCTTTCCCAACAACTCATCGGGAGTCATTTTGTGAAACCCGGGGCTTTCTCTAATCATTGAGCAAAGTGTGACATTTCTTGGCATGAAGGCTCTAATCATTCTCTTGACCACCTCGTGATCTGTCCATTTCTTACTTCCATAGGCACAAATTTTGTTGATGAGTGCCTTCATCCGGTTGTACATGTCTTGAGGTGATTCGCCTTCTTCAATAGAAAATCTCCCAAACTCTCGTTCAAGCATCTTGATTTTAGCTTCACGAACCGACCTATTTCCTTCGTGAGCTGTCTTGAGTGTATCCCATATTTCCTTTGCACTTTCTAAGCCATCGATCTTGGTGAATTCCTCTCTGCTTAGTGATGATGTGATCACGGCGACGGCTTGAGCATTTCTGTGAATCTCTTGTTCTTGTTTTGGGGTGAGTTCTTCATCCGTGTCCGGGATATCTATGCCAGTGCAAACAATGTGCCACAGACTAGGATTTAGGGATATTAGATGCATCTTCATGTTGTACTTCCACATGGTATAGTCGCTTCCGTCAAACTGTGGAGGTTTTCCCATAGGGATGGAAAGATAGTGATTGTTTGAATTGAGACGGTTGTAGTTGTAAGGATGTCGGGAGTAGTCATGATGACCACTCCTCGTCGTCTTCTCTTCTTCTTTTCCCTTTTGTCCTAGCAGTTTCTTTCTCAGGAGTGCCTTTAGTTGTCACACTTCTTCATCATCATGTGGGCTATCTTTCAGCACATTAAAGGCTTTAGTTTCTTGTTCCTCCTCATTGATGTTCATCTTCGAGATATCGTCAAAACATGGTTGGACGGACTAGTCCGGTCGTGTGGGCGGACGTGTCTGGTGTGCTAGAAATATGTGTGTTGATCAGGTGTTATTTGGGAAACTAAATTTCTTTAGCAGCGGAAATGAGAACAACTGATATTTTTGTTTGAGATTAATGTAAGAATGCAAGTGAAAACTTATAATTGGCTTAGATTGATGTTTAGCACTCAAGTGATCTAATGAACAAAATGTAAAGGAAATAAGGCGCAAGACACACGAATTTTTCCCGAGGTTCGATCTCACCACGAGATCTACGTCCTCGTTGAGGAGCTCACACAGAGCCGGGTCTCCAACCCTTTCCCTCTTCAAGTCACCACGAAGGCCGACTTGATTCCACTATCATGGGTAATCACCAAGTTTGTGGGGCAACCTCACACGTTGAGGGCTCCTAGGAGAATTACAACGAAAGAAGTGATCAAATACACTCAAACGTATTACAATGCAGAGTATGAGTGTAGAAAGATCAAACCCCAAGAGCTCGTAATGAACAAATGACGATCTCCCAATCCCGAATCCAAGTGTTCAATTGATTTCACTCTTTTTGCACTTTAGATGTGTGGGGAGATGTGTTTTGGGCTCTTGGGACGAAGTGGCGGCACTAGGGTTTGTGTTTGCAGCAGTATATGTCATGTATGTCTTTTGGGAGGTCGTGGATTCTCTATTCATAGGGTTTCCGAAAAGTAACCGTTGAAAAACCCTAACACCGGACTAGTCCGGTGCAAGTCCAGACTTGTCCGGTCTCAGCGCACTTTAAAGTCCAGAAAGTCTGCCGGACTAGTCCGGTCCAAGCTCGGACCAGTCCGGTGCTGTGTGAAGGTGATATCCAGAAAGTTCAACGGACTAGTCCGCGGACTAGTCCGATCTCCACAGAAGGGAGACTCCAGAAAGATCAACGGACTAGTCCGGTCTCTCAATATGAGAGACTACAGAAAGTTCAACGGACTAGTCCGGTGGACACACGGACTAGTCTGGTCTCCCAATTTAAGAGATTCCAGAGAGTTAAACGGACTAGTCCGGTCCATGATCGGACTAGTCCGGTGCATTGTGAATTTTAAGTTAATTTTAAGCCCTTACCCCAGCGCAAAGTTGTGAGCTCTTGAAGTGTGTCTTTCATTCACTCCCTATACATTCAAAATCTAATTTTGATCTTCCAAGCTCCATCAAAGTATCCCTCTTTGGATACCACTCTATTTTTCACCTTTTTGTGTACACCGAGCTATTTCACTTATCTGTCCTGCAGTAATCTCAACAGTTTCATTAGGATCTCATATGTTTGTCATCAATTAGCCAAAACCCACAAGGGATATCCTGGATACACTTACAGTCCATACTTGTCCGGTCTAAAGGCCGGACTAGTCCGGTGTGCCACAATAAAGTGATTGGGTTTTTCGGATCAGGGCGTTTTGCCGTGTTCATCTGATTGAAAACCAATTAAGTACTTTGGATTGAAATCCATTGTGAAAATTAAGTAAATTTTGTAAGATGGTAAGATTAAGATTCCCTTTTGGGTATTTCAACATTTTCTGGTTTTTTATATGAAATTTTTCCGCAGTTGGCCATACTAGTCCGGAATAGTACGAACCAAACTCGAAAAGTTCAATAAAGAACGGATCAAATATTTTTGAATCAGTACCAGACTTATCCGGCGTATGGACCGGACTAGTCCGAAAACTGTATTGTAAGAGTTCGGACTAGTTCGGCCATGTGCGGACTAGTCTGTACTATACAACTAAGTTTGCTTATTTAATTAAGCTTCCGCTGTGAATTAAGTTTATTGTCATAGCAATTTGGTCGAGTAACCAAAGCGAAAGATAAATTGCTATGTCAATTTAAGTTGCATGGAATTCTATTGAGTATCCAAAGTGAAAGATAGAATTTTCATGTTTTTAAGCTATATTAATGTCATTATTGGCCGAGTAACCAAAGTGAAAGACATTAATGACATATTCTTTCTTAGTACATAGTAATTTGGTCGAGTAAACAAAGCGAAAGATAAATTACTATGTATTTCAGTTGTTCTTCAATGTTAAGTTTTGATGTCATTTTTTGCCGAGAAACCAAAGTGAAAGGCATTAATGACATTATTTTTCTAAGAGCATAGTAATTTGGTCGAGTAACCAAAGCGAAAGATAAATTACTATGTTGATTTTCGTTCATTCTCAAATGTTGAGTTTTGGTCGAGTAACCAAAGTGAAAGATAAAACTCATCATTCTCTTGTGGTTAACATCTATGCATTCTTCTTGATTTTGGTTTTTGATTATGAAGGTTCCTTCAATGCGAATTCAACACTGAGTTTCATCGCTTCTATTGATCCACTCAATGGAAGCAATTATGGGAGATGGCAAGACAAGTTGGAGATTGCTTTAGCAGTCTCTGAGATAGACTTGGCTTCTCACTACTCGATATCCGATTGCACCGGTTGAACCAGTAAGAGATGCTGATGAAACATAGGAAGCCTTTGCTGTGAGGACAAATGAATATACTACTGAGTTATTGGCTAATGACATTGACTGTTATAAGTGGAAGAAATCAAACAAGAAATGTTTGATGGTATTTAAGTGCACTATCACTGAGGCCATTCAGGGAGCAATCCATGAATGCGAAACTATTGTTGAATACCTCCAAAGGATAGAGAATCAGTTTATTGGTTCTTCTAAGGCCACTGCAAGCACTCTTATCAAGAGGCTTGTTACTAAAAAGAATCATGGAGGTGGTGTGCGTGAGCACATCTTAAGGATGACAAATATGGTTGCAAAGCTTAAGCCTATGGATTTGGGGATTAAAGATAAGTTCATTGTGCATTTCATCATTGCCTCACTTCCTAAGGAATTTGAGACTTTTGTCATCAACTACAACTCTCAACCTGAACCATGGAACATAGAAAAACTCATGACTATGTGTGTTCAGGAGAAAGAGAGGATTAAGTCCCTTCACGGTTATGATGCTATTAATTACGTGAAGGAAAAATGCAAGGCTAAGAAGAATTATTCTTCTAAGCAATCTTTTAAGTATCATGGTTCTTCTCATCATGATAAAGATAAGGTAAGTTTCCACAAAGCCATTCTTACAATAAGGATGTGAAAGTGGATAAAGATCAGTGCCGCTTTTGTTTAGACAAAGGTCACCATCAGAAAGATTGCATAGGTTTCCTTAAATGGTGTTGTAAAGATGATAATGATTTTGTGACCTTTGTTGATGAATCTCCGCTTTTAGATTATACACCATCTTGGTGGATTTACTCAGGTGCTACTGTTCACGTTTGCAATTCGTTGCATAGGTTGAATATGAGGACCCTAAAAAAAGGGGAAAGGGTCATTAAAGTTGCTGATGGCCATGAAGCTGAAGTGAAAGCCATTAGAGATTATCCATTAGTGTTAAGAAATGGCTTTGTACTTACACTTCAGGATGTATTATATGTACCCTCTTTAAGTAGAAATCTCATCTCAGTACTATGCTTAGATGATGATGATTATGTTTGCCAGTTTGGCAAAAACATATGCGTAATTAAGTTTGATAATAAGATTGTTGGTGTTGCCGTAAGACAAGGCATGCTATACTTGTTATCTATGCATGATGGGATTAATGTTGTAAGAGATATTCAGTTTTGCTCACATCAGGGTAAGTGTAAGATAATTGATTCCGAAATGTCTTCGAAATTATGACATTGTCGCTTAGGCTATATTTCGAGGGGGAGAATTGAACAATTTATTTCACAATAGATTCTTCCCCATTTGGATTTTTTGGATTCAGAAGAATGCATAGACTGCATTAAGGGAAAATTTTGTTAAGAAAATTAAGAAATGTGTCATACGTAGTGCGGGAATTTTGGAGTTAATCCATACGGACATTTGTGGTCTATTTCCCGTAGTATCTGTGGATGGCTTTGATTCATTCATAACCTTCACGGATAACTATTCTCGCTATGGCTATATTTACCCGATTAAAGAACGCTCTGAAGCGTTGGATACATTTAAGATATTTAAGGCTGAAGTTGAAAATCAGCACAACACTAAGATTAAAGTGGTAAGATCCGATCGTGGTGGTGAGTACTACGGTCGTCATACCCTGTATGGCCAAGTTCCTAGACCATTTGCTCGGTTCCTACAGGAAAATGACATAGTCGCCCAATATTCCACACCGGGCGAGCCTCAGCAAAAAGGAGTAGCGAACCGGTACAACTGTACGCTAATTAATATGGTTAAATCCATGTTAAGTCAATCAGATTTGCCGATTAGCTTATGGATGAAGGCATTAAAAACCGCCATTCATGTGCTAGATCGAGTTCCTACTAAGTCGATGCCCAAAACACCGTATGAGTTGTGGACAGGACGTAAGTCGTCATTAAGTTATATGCATATATGGGATGTCATGCTGAGGCAAAAATGTTCAACCCAACATTGGTAAGTTGGATGCTAAGACAATAAGTTTTCATTTTATTGGCTATGCAGAAAAAAGTAAGGAATATTGTTTCTATTGTCTAGAACGATATACTAAGTTTGTAGAAACAAGGCATGCCGTCTTTTTAGAGGATGCCATGATCAGGGAGAGTACGGTAAGATGAGAAATTGATCTTGAAGAGTAGCGGGTTTATGTACCCACTCCTATGATTCAAGAACCATATTTCTCATTACCTACTGCTGTTGAATCATCAGTACCTATTGGTAAAGATTCAACACCTGTTGTTAGTTCTCCATTGACAACAGAATTATTAAGAGAGGTTGAGCATTCTCAGCCCGTTGTCACTAATAATGAAGAGCAACAACAACCTTAAAATGAGGATAATGTGCAATTAAGAATATCTCAACGAGAAAGAAAATCGGCCATTCCCGATGATTACGAGATCTATTTGAGTGAGGCAATTCAAATGGAGGGTGATCCCACCACATTTGAAGAAGCTATGAGAAGTCCTCAATCATTTGAATGGCGTAAAGCCATGGGGGATGAAATGAGGTCTATGGAAACAAACAAAGTCTTGGATTTAGTTGAGATTCCTTATGGAGCCAAAACAGTAGGTTGTAAATGGGTCTACAAAATTAAACGTGACTCCAAAGGGAATATTGATAAGTTTAAGGGCAGACTTGTTGCAAAAGGCTTCATTTAAATAGAAGGGATTGATTATAATGTGATATTTTCACCTGTCTCAAGTAAGGATTCGTTCAGAATCATTATAACATTAGTTACACATTATAATTTAGAATTACATCAGATGGATGTAAAGGCGGTGTTTCTCAATGGTGATCTATATGTGAACGTCTATATGACACAACCGAAAGGTTTTGTTGTTAAGGATAAGGAACATATGGGATTCCACTTAAGAAAGTCCATTTATGGACTTAAACAAGCATCAAGGCGGTGGTATCTCAAGTTCGATGAGACAATAAGAAAGTTTGGGTTTAAAGAAAATGAGGAGGACAATTGCATTTATGCTAAGTTTAAGAGCAGGAAATTCATTTTTCTCGTGCTTTATGTAGATGATATACTACTTGCAAGTAGTGATGTCAATCTACTATAAAAAACTAAGAAGTTCTTATCCTCTAATTTTGATATGAAAGATCTAGGTGAAGCGTCCTATGTAGTGGGCATAGAAATTTACCAAGATAGAACTAAGGGGGTATTAGGCTTATCACAAAAGGCATACTTAGAGAATGTACTAAGAAAATACAGTATGCATAAGAGTAAGCCTTCGCCTGCTCCGATTGTCAAGGGCAATAAGTTTGGGAACTTTCAGTGTCCCAGAACCAATATGAGATCGATCAAATGAAATCAGTTTCATATGCTTCTGCTGTCGAAAGCCTTATGTATGCTCAAGTCTGTACTCGCCCTGACTTAGCTTATGTGACCGGAATGCTTGGCAGATATCAGGCCAATCTAGGGATTGATCACCGGAAGGCAGTTAAGAAAACATTAAGATATGTGCAAGGCACAAAAGGCCTCATATTGTCGTATAGTAAGTCAGACCCACTTGAAGTAATGGGATATTTAGATTCAGATTTCGCGGGTTGTGTGGATACTAAGAAATTCACGTCAGGTTATATATTCACCCTCGCGAATGGAGCCATTTCGTAGAAAAGCTCCAAACAAACCGTCACTGCATCGTCCACGATGTATGCTTAGTTTGTTGCATGTTATGAGACTACCGGGCAGGCTGTTTGGCTTAAGAAATTTTTACCCGGCCTTAGAGTGGTTGATAACATTGAAAAGCCACTTAAGCTATAATACGATAATGAGCCCGTAATATTTTACTCTCACAACAATAAGTCGAGCGGTGCTGCCAAATACATTGACATTAAGTTTTATATTGTGAAAGATCGAATCTAGGATCATACCATAAGTCTTGAGCATATAAGTATCAAGCGTATGCTTGCGGATCCGCTAACAAAAGGTCTTCCATCCAATGTGTTCAGTGAACACGTAGCCGGCATGGGTTTAAGGGAGAACCTATGACACTGGACATTTAGGAGCCAAGTAATAGTAAGGTTCATTTTTAAGTATGAGATGTATTGTGGTCTTCGAGTCCAACAATACGTAAATAATTGTCGTGATGTGTCGTGTCCTATATGTTAAGCACGAGAAAATGGACACTAAGTTTAGTATTAAGTAAGTTGGTAAGTTTCAGATTCGAGTTCAGCGGAGAGGATGTTGGAAGTACCGGACAAGTTCGATAAAGACCGGACTAGTCCGGTTGCTGTCCAGTAAGGGTAACTGGACTAGTCCGGACCCTTACCAGACTAGTCGGATTTTGTCCAGACAGGATATCGGACTAGTCTGGACCCGGACTAGTCTGGTTTTTTCAGTAACTGTCAATTCAAAATTAACATATGTTCTAAATGAAAGAACACAACCCACCGAATGTTATGTCCCTTATGAGGGGACACAACATTCATAAGGGTGGGAGACCCCCTCTTATGTCTCTTGGTCAAGTATAAGAAGAGGTTCAAGTGTATGAACAAGGAATGTTTAATGCATACACACATACACACTTGAACACTCTAACCCACTAGAATCCGATCAACATACCAAGAGAGAAGAACAAGAGGAAACGTCTCTCGCCGTCGTTCTTCTTGCCGCCTCGCCTTGTTGGCTCGATGGCCGCATCGTCAAGCGACCACAAGGATGGAGGAGAAGGTATTATTGGTGTTCTTGTACTATTTGAGAGATATCACTTGGTGTTCATGTTGTATTCAGTTTTCTCCATGTAATTCGAGATGATTTAGTGACTATTTGATCTTTGGGCTCTCTTATGATTTCTAACAAAGACATCAAAAATAAAGTTTCTGGTTGTTCTAACAGACTACACCACTAAGAAAGAATGACATACTGCGTTGCAGCTTCAGAGAAAGTCCGATCGGAATTCTCCATGTATCAAACTGTCAACACATACATGCACCATGAGAAAATTCAGCACCCTGTATTGGCTACTGGTGCCTACCGGCAGCGACTCCATGTCGCAAACCAAGCACTGCAGCCGGCAGAACACAACACTTGCCCGACAAAAAATCGAAGAAAACGAGGTACTAATAAAGCTGTAGAAATCAAATAGACGTCTATTTGATTCCTTGATTCTTTGTCTCAAAACTATCAAAACGAACGGGGCATGGTATGGATGAGCTGCTAGTTTTCTACTTCCGTTGTTCAAAAAGCAGGTTCCTAGAGAAAGCAGGTTCTTGGAGAAAGCAGGTTAACCGAATCGCCGCTGGTTCTAGTCGTGGGAAATTTCGCTTCTCCTAGGCCGGGGAGCACATGGAGCCACGGCATTACAGTTCCTGGTGCGGTCCAGCTTTTTGCGTTCAGCCTTCCTGGAAATGATGCAAAGCCGCAGACACCACCATCATCTGGTCTCTAGAACTTCTGCTACAACATGTCATTCTCCCACAGAAAATCCTCATAGACGTATGTGCGTTTAGCTGAATGCTTAGAGGTAACTACTTCTGCCTCTACCAACTCTCTCGCCAGAGGTAGATAATTTAAAATGTTATTTAAAATTTGATATAATTATCAACAAATTGAAGTAATTTCTCTATTTTCGATTCTTGATAGGTAAAGCTCACCAGACGAACAACAGTTAGGGCTTTACCCGCGCGACTGTCATTGCATATGAAAAGCGCCTTTGTTCTTGGGATCTTCAAATGACGAGTTCAGGAAAAAAAGGAAAAGCACATAAACCATTGCCAGCCTGTCCAATTTTTCTTCTCATGAAAGCATAAAACTAAACCCAGGTCAGAATGAGGAACACACATACGCACGGCTTGTGTTGCCGATTCGCTAGAAGGACCACAAATCTTTCTGCAAATCTTCCAAAGCACAAAGGCAGAGGTACAAAAGCAGAGAACGGCATGCAGGGAAACGGGGAATGGCCCATGTTTAATGCATCCAACTCGACGTACCAATACTTGCTGGTTAAGTAAGGAATCCTCATGGGTGGTGCAACAACATGCTATCTGGCACCGACGAATAAACAGATCACCCTCTGTGTATAAAAACGTTCTTTTCGGTTAAGTATATGCAAAACATAGCTAGATATAATCTATTTCCCCTAAAAACATGTTTAGATAAGTTCATGAAGTAATTGTGTAGACCATATCTTTGCAGATCATTTTTAATAGGACATGCCTACGACGCATAAAGATGCGCATACATAAAGATAATGGAGAAACTGATGTCACAGTGGGATAAGCAGCACCTTATATTAAAAATCCTTCAGAAACATGGACATCGATCACAAGAAAGAAGAAAATCATTTCCGGACGAGAAGAAACGTGTAATAGAATAGAATTCATAGATCAGTGACATTTGCAATTCCACCAAAGGGCATTAGAAATCAGTTCAAATATAGTTCTGTGCTGGTGGAGTGTGTTGTAACTAAGTTGGGAAGTGCGTTTGTAACTAACTCTAAAACTCTCTTTTCTCCTTGTATATACATAAACTGGTTGATCCGGTCTTTTTCGAAAAAAAAGTTCAAATATTGTTAGGTAGAGGTGCCATAAAAACTCGAAGCCACTCCTCTCAAAGTAACTTTTTATGTTATGAAGAGAAAACTAATTGTATCAAACACATGCATGTGTATTTCCTTTTCTAAATCTATAAAAAATATATTAGAAAAGAATCTATAAAATTTATCTGTAGTTACTCCCATAACCAAAACATCGTGTTGGGTATATGTACATATTCATTTATCACTTTTGACTATATTCAAAACTAAAAAGTAAAATACCTGAAAAAATGTAGATGTACCCTGTATTTTAGTATAGACTGGAATACCATGTTACTTGGAGAAAACAATAATCATGCTCATGCTTCTCAATGCGCACAGACTCATCTGACAAACTACACTCTATAGTCTAGTATGATTTCATAAATTCACATGACATGCTATTAATTTGATAAACCAGAACAAGAAAGCAACAATGATGGATCTTCTAGCATTCAACATAATTGCTATTATTATACAAGAATAAATTAAATCATATGCGAGATGATAAGGCAAATTGTAACACCCGTATTTTTCTAAAATAAAAGAAAAGTCATAATCTAATTAACTAATAAAGAAATAAAAAGAAAAAGAAAATAAAAGAAAAGGAATTAAAATCGCTCCTGGGCCGAATATCTCAACCGAGGCCCATATTCCTTTTCTCCACCTCGGCCCAACCTGCAGCCCAACCCCCTCCCCCCTCTCTCTGGCTGACGTGTGGGTCCTGCCCGTCAAACCTCTCTCCCCCAACCACCCCCTCCCTCCAGCCGCCCGCTCGCCTGAGCGCGTGCGCGCGCACGCACGACAACTGCCGGCGTCGCGCCTCTTGCCCACTCGCCCGAGCAACCGTCGCGCCTACAAGTACCCTGGTCCCTCCTCCATTCTCTCCCCCGCTCCCCATTTCATTTTCCACTTTGAAACGCTAGCCTCGACACACCGCCATGGACGCCCTCAGCCAAGCTCGATGCCCCACAATTCCGCGCCGTCCCGGCCGTCGCCGATGCCAAGAGGGGCTTCGCAACATCACGCCGCCCTCAATGGACCTCCCCTCGATGATTTTCGTGGCCGAAGTGGCCACCGCGGCATCGCCGATGCTCGGGCGCCGTTCCCCGGCGGCGTGCACCCATCTCCGACCACCTCCGATCCAATAAACCCCACGGTAAGCTTCCCCATCCCCTCCTCTCTCGCTTGCCTCAAATTCCACCGAGTTTGACCCATCAAAACGCCATTACGACGAAGTCCGGCGATGGTCCGACGAAAGCGCCGCCGCCTGTGACCGCCGGCCGCTGCCTTGGCTGCTCGATCCACTCTGGGCCATTGGATCTTAATCCACGGTCCACATTAGATCACCCCGAAGCGGTATGTCTGTGGTCCACCATGCACCATGGACTGCACCCTCAATCCTTGGTCCACGGACCCGTGGACTTGGTCCACTTATTTTCATATAGGAAAATAAATCATAAAAGAAAAGGAAAATGTGCTTTTGCAGCTAGATCCCTGGACCTTTATAAATAATTGCACATAAGCCTTGAGTTTAACGAAAACAACCTTGAACTTCATATTAATTATGTAATATTCTTTAAATAGGTGAAAATAATAATATAATCACTAGATAATTTGTAAATTACATTTTTAATCACTATTTATTGGGAAAAATTTCTTAAAAGTCCCTTATTAATAACAGAAATAATATCTAAGTCCCTAAGATATTATTTAATTGCAGAATATTATTTAAAAATTCAATTAGTGAATGAAAAATGTTAATAGATGATAGAATAAATATAGAAAATGTATAAAAGTAATAATTAAATATTTTTAGGCTAGAATAAAATTGTAGATGCATATAAAATATATTTTGACCTTGGGAAATTTAATAAAAATGTTTTTACCTATAAATAAATATTTAAAATAGAGAATAAATGTGAAAATAGTAGGAAATTTATTTATAAAATCTTTTATGCTGAAATAAAATTTATAAAATGCATATAAAATATAGTTTGGCTATGGAAAACTCATTAAAAATGTTTTTAGCTTGTAAATAAATTCTAAAAATGGAGAATAAATGGTCAATGCATTTCATTGACTAAGAAAAATAATAAATACTTCGTAGGGATGTATTAATATAGGATTTTATGCTTATGTGTATGCTTTGGTGTATTGTTCTTGAATGTTTTATTTCTCTTTTGATGGTAGTTTACACGCACTCGTATCTTGATCAAGAAGCAACACAAAGAATATGGAGATCAATAGTTCAATGAAGAAGACTGAGCAGCTATTTAATAAAGGCAAGTGCCCTTGACCATCTTGTACCAATTTTAAGATGTTTAGTTAGTTGCATGCTGGTGTCCTAACTCATGTTATATGCCATGTTCCATTTAATTCCTTGTCACCTAGATTGTGTTTGGAAGTAGATAGGTTTTGATTATGCTTAGCCATGCTTAGAGTTTGGGAATGGGATTTCATACACGTGAAATATACTATATTTTATGGTTACTTTAATCATGATGGAAACACAATAGTAGTTGATAGGAATCTGGTGGTTGGATGGATTTGGTATGGTGCAGTTTGCACGAGACCCGGGATTGGGTTTGGCACCATTAGATTCTAAGGACCGGTTTATGGAGGAAGCTATTAAGCTCTATAGTACCACCACGAGACTGAGATGGGGCAGCTTGGTCAATTAATTAGGTTTCTCCCGATGAAATGCTAGTATTTGGATGGTGCGGGGAATGATGCAGGGGTACTGCTCTGTGATTCGCAAGGCTCAAGAGGGGGCTCTGAGGTGGAGGGTTACTCCGGAAATGCCTCAGTGGTGGAAATCTTAGCGGACTAGCACTAGTTGGGAGTACCTTTGTAAAGACCATGTATTGATCTCCTGGCCACACACCTATGGAAGTGGGAAATGTGGTTGATCACCACTGGCTACATGGAGGTTTACTCAGTCCACCTGGCAACAGGGGATGAAATCACTTCTTGTGGGTAAAGGGTACACTCTCTGCAGAGATTTGGAAAACTGTCAAGACAACCGTGTTCACAAACAAGAGCGGCTTGGGGCCAGTTCATAATTTGCTTATGAATGGAAATTGATGGTTATTTATGATTCAAGTTTATCTTTACAATTATCATTATGATTTGGAGTATTTATACAGTATTAATTGATAATGAAAGCTAAGGTTAAGTTATAAGCATAGTGCTTAAGCCAAAGTTGGCCTATCCTTGATCTAGCCATTCATGTCATCTATTTCCCACATTTGCTGAGTACTCTATGTACTCATGTGCTTGCTTTTGTGGTTTTTATAATGCTCCTCAGTGAGGAGAAGATCTAATGAAGACAAGTGACAAGTGAAGATAGTGCATAGGTCGCGTTGTTGCCAGTCGATTTGCCTGTGGTTGCCCTAAAGATTTGTCTCTTCCGCTGCTATTCAAAACTATTTTGAAGGTTTTAATGTAGTTTGTATTTGATATAGAACTATTTATCACTGTTCGTCGTACATGTATGGTAAAATTGATCCTGTTATACATGTATTTGCAGCTGGTTTTATATTTAATAAAATCGGGTGTTACACAAATCGTTCAATAGAAACTTCACAGTATGAAAATAACCATGGATAGATTGATGACCTTACAAAGAATCCCGCTATGAAGTAGTGAATTAGATGACAAACTCAAAGAGGAAGTCAAGGATGAAGGAAATGCAGCGAGCGATCGTGCGAATGCACTTCCCTGAAATCTGATCGTCGGCACCCGTGCAGGTCTTTAGATCGTCGACACCCGTGCTCTCCCTAGATCCGCTGCATGGTGGATGAAGGGACAACAAGGCCAGAAAAGCAACAACGCAAGAAGGAGTTGTTCAGAGGCGAATATTGCGTGTGTTTCTTTTTCTAAAATCTAGGACGTCTCCTACATACCCAAGTCTGTCATACCGCCTCAAATTTGATCTGCCACGATTCAAGGAAACGACCCTGAAATCCCTCAACGTTCAACTAATGTGAGCTGTTATGGTGCATTATGCACAGTAAATGTGTGCCTGCAGTTATGGCTCAAATTACTCCTCATGTTGTTGTGGCAATATAGGTGTTGATGGAGTATCACCTTTATATGCGTGATATAAAATAAAACTGCTAGGTACAATAAAGTTTGCCATGAAGCGATCACGCATCATCACAAGTCAAAAGCCAAGTGTCAAATCACGAAATGAGCATGCACATGTGTTTGTATCCATAGCAACAACCTTCATTTCTCTCATTATTCTCATATTTAGAACCACTCGAAAGGCCACTATATGTATTGGAGTTGTAAGGATCGAATGCCCAAGGAGGGGGGTGTGAATTGGGCTTCTTTTCAAAAATTAAAGCAATAAAAACTTAACTACTAAAAGCCCAATTCCCTATGCAAACAACCTATGCATTCAAGTGAATAATAATTTCGCGGTATATGAAACGCATAAGTGTAACGGGAAGGAAGAGTGTGCAAACTCCCGAGGAGACACGAAGACATGGTGATTTATCCCGTGGTTTGGCAAGATCATCAAGACCTTCCTACATCCACGTTGTGGCACCCACCAAAGGGTATAGCCACTCCCAAGTCACCGAGACCAGGGATCTTCACTAAAAGTGTCTGTTCACCATCCCCGACAAGGTGGAGCTCAAGCCTTGTACAAGTTTGATCCTCCGGGCTTCCACTACCGACTTGGCAAGCTCCGGAAGGCTCTCTCCAATCTCCAAGCCTTGTACGGTGAATGCAATCACCAAGAGACACTCCCTTATAGCTCTCACTAGACTAGAGACTCCAATCACCAAGAATGGAAGCACACAAGCATCATCTCTAGAAAGTTCTAGCCTATCTCTTGGTGTAGAAGTGGTGTAAATGATATGGAAGTGGTTGCTCAATGTCTTGAATGCTTGGTAATGTGTAGAGTAGCTCTGGGCATCAAGTCATATCAAAATGACTGGTTGAAGGGGTATAAATAGCCAGCTTCCACGAGATAGCCGTTGGAAAAGTAGGCTGACATCACTGTTATGCGAACACCAGATGATCCGATGTTCTCCCTTCAGTTTTCATCGGTCGAATCCAAATTAGCTGATGTCACTATGTCAGATATGACCGTTGATCGACCGATGTTGTATACACATGTACATCGGATAGTCCGGTGACACTTGATCCAGAATGGTCCAGAAATAATGCTTACTGGAATGATTGACTGATGTGTTATAATTGTACATCGGATGGTTCGGTGTTACACTTGGTCCAGGGAAATTGCTTACTGGAATGATCGACCGATGTAACACTTGCTTCATCATTGGATGATCCGGTGTATACTTAGGACTGAGGTCTTTTTCTGCTGTTGAGCCAACTCGACCGATGTAGTCTTTTCTGGATACATCGGATGATCCGGTGAGTTGATTTTGTCTGCTTCGAGTTGTTCTAAGTGATTCTTTTGGAATTTGTACGAGTGACCTCTTAGACATTGGTTTGAAATTTTCTTCTGATGACGACCAAGTCTCAAGTGCTGTCAATTTTGATGGAATGATTTTGACATATGTGCTTTTTCTTTTACTCTTCATAAAAATCGATTAACCTCGTAAAGTAGTTTGTTGAGGAGTCTCCAATTGTATCAAATGAGCAGTAGATGATATACATATAGAGTTCATTAAGTGTGATGAGTGATATGAGAGACCTTGCATCCACAAACTCATTAGTAATATCCAACGGTTGTCATTAATCATCGAAACCATACCTCATGGGGGCTTAAATGCTTTCAATCTCCCCCTTTTTGGTGATTGATGACAACGCAACGAGTAAAGCATAACAGTAATGAAATTAAGAATACGATACTCAAAAGGATATGCAACGAGTACAAGATCCAGCACACGAAACTCGAAGGCTCAAAACGATCAATAAAACATAATAGAATGAAGTGGCACACGAATACTCAATGATAGCAAGAGAATATCAAAGCTCCCAAAAGAAATACACCATTTGCAACTAGGACTCCCCCTAGGACTAAGCTATCCCTCCCCCTGACTCTTCTCCCCCTTTGGCATCAAGACACCAAAAAGGGAAGCCGAGTGCCTAAGGATCCTGAGCGCTCGGGGCAATGACGAACTTGTCGCCGTCGGGGGTGCTGTCGTCGGAGCTGCTACCTGCTACTGAGGCTGGAGTGGAGGAGACCGGTGTTGCAGGAGCTGCTGTCAGTGCTGAGGGTGCCAGCTGAGTCTGGACTGCTGGTAGCGGGGCACTGACAACTGAAGTCGGAGTCTGCTGGAAGAGTGTCGAAGCCGGCAGGGGAGAGTGAATCGGTGCGCCTGGAGCAAGCAGTGGTGACATGCTGATCGTCGGTATCAGCGTGGTCGGCACTGGAGCTAACACTGGTGCCAGGACAGGCGGACCTGGAGCTAGACCCAAAAGTAGTGTGAGTAGGGCAATCTCGGTCTGAGTGTAGAGGTTGGTGATTGACCCCAGGATGCCCATCATAGCCTGTTGCGTCTGCTGCTGGTCAAGAGAACGCTGATGCATCTGGTCAATCAGTCTAGTGAGCCTGTCAGTGTCCTCTCGCCTCTCGCAGGCTATCTGACGCTGCATCTCCTGCTGCTGCTGCTGGAGCTCCAAAATACGTGCAGCTTGCTCAGCTCTGGCCTGCTCAGCTGCAAGCCGATCCAGTCGCTGCTGCTCAACCATCTGCTAAAGTAGAGAGGTAAGCTCGGATGGCTGAGAGACCTATGCCTCGGACACTGGAGGTGGGGTAGGTGGTGGTGGTACAGTTGAGCCTCCAGCCTCCGCGTTGTGCTGCCTGCGTGAGGGAGGAGGTGGGAAGTACTCCTCGACACTGTCACTAGTGTCACTCTCTGACCAGATGTGCTGTAGATCTCCTCCCTGACCCTCAGCCTGTGCTAGGATCTCATCTTCCTTCTCTAGGTCTGACCAGTCTTCCTCTTAAAGTCGAGCTTAGACCTGATGCTCAACTGGGCGGCCAAGGCGGCGGTCTCCAGGAGCTGGAGCACGATAGTGTCCGAACCGAGTGACGCTCTCGTCGGTGAGACTATCACGCACGACGGATCCCTCTGGAGCCAACAGGTAGAGTAGGTGACTGATCCAGTGGCCAAACAAAAGCTGCCTCATCATCCCAACTCCATCGATGATAACATCCTCCATCTCACAAATAAGGATATCCACGATGTCGAACTCCACCCCGTTCATGACATAGAACAGGAGGGTCTACTGCAGACTGGTGAAGCCCTCAAGGTATCCGGACCTGGGTAGAAGCGTGCGGCGCAAGGCAAGGTGCATAGTACGCGCAGTCGGAGTGAGTAGAGCAGGTACTCTCGGCTGGTCAGGTGAGAAGGGCTGAGCAAACAATGAGCAAATCTCCTCAAAAGGTGGTGCCACACCTCTAGTGAGCGGCCTCCTCGGTGGGTCAGCCTGTCCATATACCAACTCATGTAGGCATGTGTCATGAAGATCCACACCTAGTAGTTGTCCCAAGGTCTGTCGGGTCATATGGTGATGCTAGCCCATGAACATGAAGTCAATGGATATGCGGCCCTCTGAAATGTAGAGTGTGTCATAGAAAACTCGGACCCAGTCCTCCACGAAGGCACTCCGCTGGAAAGACATCAGCTCCACTAGCCCTCTGTACCTCTCAAAGTAAGGGCGAATCTCAGTGCTAGCTGCAAGTGCAAGCTGATCCCAATCAAGGAAGTTATGCTGGAAAAGCTTATGGCCCCGACGTCTGTAAGTCTCATACAGCGATGCCTGTGTCAGGGTCCAGAAGCGGCTGTCCACAAGTGGCTCTCTGGGCTGCGGGAACCACTCCTCAAGTAGAATGCTCCATCGAAGCTTCCTGAGCTGCTTTGCCTTCAACTTCCTGTAATCAGTCAGGCGGACACCCTCACCAACCCGGACATTGGTTTCCATCTCATAGATGGCTCTCTGGGCCGCTCTGTCCTCCCAAAGCTCAGCCGCAGAAGGTATCTTTCTCGGGGCTGCAGCTGGATGACCTCCACGGGTCCTGACTGAGCACTGGCGAACAAGTGGCACCTCAGGCTCCTCTGCTTCCTCTGGCTCCTCAGGCACCTATGGCTGCCTCTGTCGGGCCTCCGAGATCCTCAGCGATCCTCCTCGGCCACGATCTCGCTCCTCAGCAGTGCGAGCGGCCATCAGAGCTTTCTTCTCCTTTTTCGACAGCTTCTGCTTCTTAGCTGTCGGCTCCTCAATATCCTTTCCTTTCTTGTCATGGCTCATCTTGAGGAGAAGAGTGACGGCGACGAAGATGCGATCCCGGGCTAGGGTTGACGACAACGAATGGCGAATGTGTGACGGCGTGTGGTCGGGGAGCCCTAGCGGCGAAGAGGAGTGGCGGCAGCTTAAAGAACAGTGGCACGTCGGGTAGCGTGGCGGCCAGAGGGCGGCAGCACGACGAGGAGCGCGGTGGCCGGAGGGCGGTGGTGCGCCGGCACAAAGGGTGGCGGCGCGGTGCCTAGGACGGTGGCGCAGGGCGGCGGAGGCGCTGCGTGGGGTGGCGGCGGCGGCGCTGCATGGGGTAGCGGCGGCGGCGCAGAGGGCGGTGGCACTGAGGGTGGCGGCAGCGGCGCTGAGGGCGACGGCGGCGACCGGAGCGCGAGGTCGGGCGGTGGCAGGGCGAGGGGCACGGAGCGTCGAGGAGAGAGAAGAAATGAAGAGGCGCTAAATAGGTAAGGACCGAACCCTAGCTCAAATTTTAACATCAGATGATCCAACGTCAGTTGAGAGGTGCATCGGTCGAATGGTACAGTAAGTGTATTCCAGGGGCACCTTCGGCATCGAATGATCCGATGTGGAAACGATTATCATCGGTTGAATTTGGCACAACTCCAGAAATGTGAACATCGGATGCTCTGATGTTTCTCAGAATGAACTCATCGGTTGATTTGACTTTCTGACTGAGCTGACCCTTGTACTTAAGCACAAACTGATCCGATGAAGCTTCTGCCCTAAGCATCGGATAATCCGATGACTACAAAAGATCAGCAACATCCCATATATGTCATTTGACTTAAACAAACAAAGAGAAACACAAGTCTTAGGACTTTTTGGGCAACCCCTTACCCCTCAAAAAGATTATAACACTAGTTGCCAATAACTTGGCTAAGCCCTAAAGCAAATAGAACACCAGAAAAATCAAGGAAGAAATCCAAATAAAATGTAAGGCCCATGCTTTGTGAGTTAGAGGATGAAGACTTCTATCTCTTTAAAGCATGTTCCTTTAGGCATTAACGCACCTAACACTTTGTTCTTTCCACATCATATGAGTTGAGATATTGCATTTCAAACAAGTCTCTTTCTCATGAAGTGGGTTCCCCTTTGTGACAATCTACCGTATGCAATGCCAAACAATTTATAATGCAGGATATTAAATGTGAGTACAAGTCTATATGGCAGGCATCATGCAAGACATAAATTAAATCTATCTTGCCAAATTTGAACCTTTCAAAGGCTTCTTCAGGGAGCGCCACTCTCCAAGTCTTGGGGAAACCCAAAAGAACCGCCATCCCAAGCTAACCCTTGCTCGCCCTTATCCTTTGAAAGTTAGACAAGACCTATATGTGATGCTTTATTACATGACCATGGCAACTTACATGACGTTTGATGCATCTAGCACATTCAATTCACTCCTTAGTCTAGAAAAGGTTTTCTCATCAAGTGGTTTCGTGAAGATATCCGCCAATTGTTCTTCGGACCTAACATCTTGCAAGGAGATGTCTCCCTTAGCTTCATGGTCCCGCAAGAAATGATGGCGAATATCAATGTGCTTAGTGCAGGAGTGTTGAACGGGGTTTTTAGCAATCTTAACTGCACTTTCATTGTCACAAAGGAGAGGCACACAACCAAGTTTAACACCGAAGTCCAAAAGGGTTTGCTTCATATAAAGGATTTGGGCACAACATGCACCGGCTGCTATATACTCCGCTTCTGCAGTGGACAAAGCAACGGAGTTTTGCTTCTTGCTAGACCAAGATACTAGGGAACGCCCAAGGAAGTGGCACCCTCCGAAGGTACTCTTGCGATCCACACGGCATCCAGCAAAGTCCGAATCCGAGTAACCCAAGAGATGGAATTTAGCACCTTTGGGGTACCACAGGCCTACACTTGGGGTATGCTTGAGATACCGAAGTATCCTAAAGACCGCCTTCCGGTGCGATTCTTTAGGTGCCGCTTGAAAGCAAGCACACAGGCATACACTAAACATGATATCGGGCCTAGACATGGTAAGATAAAGCAATAAACCAATCATGGAATGGTAATTAGATTGGTCAACAGGTTTACCGTCCTTATCCGCATCGAGATGACAATTTGTTGCCATTGGAGTACTTCTTGAGCTACAAACTCCCATCTCAAATTTCTTCAAGAGGTCCTTGGTATATTTTTCTTGATAGATGAAGGTCCCTTCTCGAAGTTGCTTGATTTGAAATCCAAGGAAGAAGTTGAGCTCTCCAATCATCGACATCTCGAATTCCCTAGACATCATTTTGCCAAACTCATGGCTAAGAGCTTTGTTAGTTGAACCAAAAATAATATCATCGACATAAATTTGACAAACAAATAGTTCTCCATCGATGTCTTTGGTGAAGAGTGTAGTGTCCACCCTCCCGATCTTGAATCCTTGCATGATCAAGAAATTCCGTAGTCGTTCATACCATGCTCTAGGTGCTTGCTTGAGCCCGTAGAGCGCCTTGTGCAACCTATACACATGATTAGGATTCCTCGGATCTTCGAACCCGAGAGGTTGTTCAACATAGACAAGCTCGTTAATATAACCATTAAGAAAGGCACTTTTCACATCCATTTGATAAAGCTTTATATTATGATATGATACAAAAGCAAGAAGTATATGGATGGCTTCTAGTCGAGCGACCGGAGCAAATGTTTTCCAAAGTCTAGTCCTCCAACTTGCGAGAAACCCTTGGCCACAAGTCTTGCCTTGTTGCGGATCACAACACCGTTCTCATCTTGTTTGTTGCGTTACACCCACTTTGTCCCGATGACGTTCTTGTCCTTGGGTCGCTCCTCCAACACCCAAACTTCATTGCGGATGAAGTTGTTGAGTTCTTCTTGCATGGTCATTACCCAATTTGGATATTGGAGTGCTTCCTCAATGTGAGTGGTTTCTACACATGAAACAAACGAGTAGTGCTCACAAAACGTAGCGAAATGGCGAGAACGTGTACTTACTCCCCTTGACGGACTTCCGATAATTTGATCAATTGGATGCGCCTTGGAGATGCGTCCATGCCTCATAAGTGGTTGTGAAGCACTTGGCGGTGGTGATGCGTGTTGATCTTCTTGTGGTTGGACTTGATCATGGACTTGTTCTTCTTCTTGATGTTGTGTGGCTTGTGAATCTTGTGTCGGCAATGGATCATCTTTTTCTTCTTCGTCACCTTGAGGTGCCATAGATGTGTTGATGTTGGAACTTGAAGCTCCCCCTTGATCATGGCTCTCCTCAACTTTAGGCTTGATGTCTCCAATGGTCATGTTCTTCATAGCTTCTCGTAGAGGCTCATCATCTATTTCATCATGACCAAAACTCTCCTCTTGGGAGCCATTAGTTTCATCAAATTCAACATCACAACTTTCCTCAACTAAACCGGAGGTTTGGTTGAATACTCGATATGCTTTTGAGTTTGATGCATAACCAAGAAAGATACCAACATCACACCTTCTTTCAAACTTACCGAGCCTTTTTCTTGCGGTAGATGTAGCACTTGCACCCGAAGACTCGGAAATAGGAGATGTTGGGCTTTCTCCCAATGAGGAGTTCACACGGGGTCTTTTGAAGTAGTCGGTGTAGATAGACCCGATTTGCGGCATGTCACTCCATGTTGATTGCTTCGGCCCAAAACTTCTCGGACGTGCCATAGTCATCAAGCATTGCTTGTGCAAGAGTGATGAGAGTCTTGTTCTTCCTTTCAACGACACCATTTTGTTGAGGAGTGTATGTGGCTGAAAATTCATGTTTCACGCCTTCATGATCACACCACTCCCCAATGTTGTAGTTTTTGAATTCGGTTCCATTGTCACTCCGGACTTTGATGATTGTAAGTTGAAATTCCCTTTGAGCATGCTTAGCAAAGGTCTTGAACACTTCCGGAGTTTCACTCTTGTCACCTAGAAACAATGTCCAAGCATAGCGAGAGTAGTCATCAACTATAACAAGACAATAGAGATTACCACCAAGACTTTGATATGTGGATGGTCCGAAGAGGTCCATGTGGAGAAACTCAAGTGGCTTGGAGGTTGACACCATTGTCTTCATCGGGTGGTGTGAAGCAACTTGTTTCCCGGCTTGACAAGCGCTACAAAGCTTGTTCTTCTCAAATGTGACATCCTTCACGCCGGTCACCATCCTGAGCTTGAATGACTTCTTGAGCTTGCTCATTCTAATGTGAGCGATGCGTCGATGCCATAGCCAACCCAAACTCGTCTTGGTGAAAAGACAAGTGGTCAAGCTAGCATCCTTGTCGGAGAAGTCTACTAGGTATAGATGTCCATGCCGAAACCCTTTGAAGATTAGTTCTTTGCTTGTCTGACTAGTCATAACAACATCATTCTTGCTAAAGGTGCACGCTAGTCCAAGATCACATAATTGTGCAATAGAAAGCAAATTGAAACTAAGTGACTTAACATACAATACATTGGAAATAGACAAATCATTTGGAATTGCAATCTTACCCAACCCAATACCTTCCCCTTAGAGTTATCACCGAAGGTGACTTGTTCATAATTGTCGGGGTTCTCTATGGAGGTGAACATACCATCGTTGCTGGTCATGTGTTGAGTGCACCCGCTATCGAGTACCCAATGCTTTCCTCCAGCTTTGTAGTTCACCTACACACATGAATTCAATTTTTGATTTTAGGCACCCAAGCTAACTTAGGTCCTTGTATGTGTGATACAAGTGTTTTTGGGACCCAAAGTTGCTTGGGAAGCTTCCCCTTCATGCCCTTCATGTCCTTGCCAATGAACCTTGCCTTCACCTTGCCATCTACTTTACTCAAGAGATAATAGTGATCATTAAAGGTAGACTTGTAGTTAGTAGGCAATTTTGGAGAAGGTCGATTAGGAAGAGGACACTCCCTTGTATGGTGACCGGTGACCTCACAATGTTGGCAATAAGAACCAACTTCCTTGATGAAGCTTGTTTTAAGCTCCGGTGAGGGCACCTTTCCTTTGTTAGGCACCGAGAAGGATCCAAGTCCTCTCTTGTTGAAGACCTTTGCTTGTTGGAAGAGGATTTCTTTGTGCTTGACTTCTCCTTTAGATAGTCTTGCCACACTAGTGCAGAGACTTTCAATTTCATCCATCAAATCCTTCTCCCTAGCATTCTCTTTCAAAGGCAAAGACTTATGCAAGACATTAGTGTCATGAGAAACAATAGATACCTTATCATTAAGGGTTTCTTTCTTTATAGTTTTCAATTCTTGATCAAGGACTTCATAAGCAAGGTTAAGTACTTGATGCTCTTGGATTAACTCATTGTGCTTTCCCAAGAGTGCTTGGTGTGCTATGTCAAGCTCATGATGATCTAGCTTAATTTGAGCCTTATCCTTCTCAACTTGCTTGACATGAGATTTGAGCGTGTCATGCTCCTTAAGTATGCTTTCATACTTGTCAAGCAAATCGAGGTTAGCACTCTCGAGCTTAGCACAAGCTTCTTCAAGAGCCTTGACCTTACTCTTTTCCCTTTTAATAATAGTGTGGTATTCATTTATAAATGAAGCTAAGTCATTGGGGGAAAGCTCATCATCGCTAGAGTCATCACATCCCTTGGTGTTACCTTTTGCCATGAGGCACATGGGAGGTGGACGAAGAGATGAATCATCATTGTTGGCAATGGCAAGGCCGGCCAAGCTCTCTTCTTCAACTTCACTCTCTTCATCACTAGATTCTTCGTCGATGATCCATTCATTTGCCTCACACATGAACACCTTTTGTGGACCTTTTCTCTTCTTTGGAAAGAGTTTTGCCTTTTTGCCTTTGTCATGCTTTTTATTCCCAAAGAATCTTGGTTTGGGCTTGACCTCTTCTTCATCATCCTCACTATCCTCAATCTTGCGATGCTTGCCCTTGTGGTTCTCTGTTCTTTTGTCCGGTTTTGGACAATCATAGGAGATGTGGCCTTGATCACCACAATTATAGCAAGTCTTGTTGTCATATATCCTTGGTAGAAATGCTTTCTTTTTGGGATCAAAGGTGTATCCCTTCTTGGCAATCTTGGAGTTCAAGCGAGAAAATTTTCTCATCATCAATGCAAGCTCATCATCGTCATCTTCACTTGATGCTTGCTCTTCTTCACTTGAGCTAGGCTTGACCACTTTATTTTTCTTGAGATTTGTTTTCTTGGTGGAAGCCTTTAGAGCAATTGTCTTTGAAGATGATTCCTCCATCATCCCAAGCACACTCATCTCATGAGCGTGAATCTCTCCAATAAGTTCTGAAACTTCAATGTGATCAAGAGATTCCTTTTGAAGCATGGTGTTGATGATGTTGTACTTTGGCTTAGGAAGGAGCATAAGAATCTTGCGGTTGATAAGTCCCTTGCCAAGAGAAGCAATATCAAAAGCATTAATTTCTCAATGAGAACATTCAAGCGAGAAAACATTTCATTGACATTTTCATGAGGTAGCATTTTGAACTCATCATATTTGGCCTTAAGCATATGATACTTTAGTTCTTTAACACGAGAAGAACCCTCATGAATTTCAATCAAGCAAGCCTAAATTTCACAAGCCTTTTATTTGCTAGCAATCCTAGCAAACACATCTTGACTAATGCATTCATAAATAACATTTCTAGCTTTTGCATCCCACTTGACTTGATCACCTATATAGTTATGCTCACCAAACCCCGCATGGGTCGCTTCCCATACCTCGGGAGCAATAGCCTCTAGATAAGCATGCATGCGTGCTTTCCAATAGGCAACGTTTTTGCCCTCGAAGATGGGAACCAAACCCCAATCTTGGCCATTTTAGCTCTCTAGCGGTGAAGCTAGAATGATCCAATGAGCAACCTTGCTCTGATACCAATTGTAAGGATCAAATGCCCAAGAGGGGGGTGAATTTGGCTTCTTTTCAAAAATTAAAGCAATAAAAACTTAACTACTAAAAGCCCAATTCCCTATGCAAACAACCTATGCATTCAAGTGAATAATAATTTTGCGGTATATGAAACGCATAAGTGTAACGGGAAGGAAGAGTGTGCAAACTCCCGAGGAGACATGAAGACACGGTGATTTATCCCGTGGTTCGGCAAGATCATCAAGACCTTCCTACATCCACGTTGTGGCACCCACCAAAGGGTATAGCCACTCCCAAGTCACCGAGACCACTGATCTTCACTAAAAGTCTCTGTTCGCCATCCCCGGCAAGGTGGAGCTCAAGCCTTGTACAAGTTTGATCCTCTGGGCTTCCACAACCGACTTGGCAAGCTCCGGAAGGCTCTCTCCAATCACCGACTGTTACACGGTGAATGCAATCACCAAGAGACACTCCCTTACAACTCTCACTAGACTAGAGACTCCAATCACCAAGAATGGAAGCACACAAGCATCATCTCTAGCAAGTTCTAGCCTATCTCTTGGTGTACAAGTGGTGTAAATGATATGGAAGTGGTTGATCAATTTCTTGAATGTTTGGTAATGTGTAGAGTAGATCTGGGCATCAAGTCATATCGAAATGACTGGTTGAAGGGGTATAAATAGCCAGCTTCCATGAGATAGCTGTTGGAAAAGTAGGCTGACATCACTGTTCTGCGAACACCGGATGATCCGATGTTCTCCCTTCAGTTGTCCTCGGTCGAATCCAAATTAGCTGATGTCACTGTGTCAGATATGACCGTTGATCGACCGATGTTGTATACACCTGTACATCGGATAGTCCGGTGACACTTGATCCAGAATGGTCCAGAAATAATGCTTACTGGAATGATTGACTGATGTGTTATAATTGTACATCGGATGGTCCGGTGTTACACTTGGTCCAGAGAAATTGCTTACTGGAATGATCAACCGATGTAACACTTGCTTCATCATCGGATGATCCAGTGTATACTTAAGATTGAGGTCTTTTTCTGCTGTTGAGCCAACTCGACTGATGTAGTCTTTTCTGGATACATCGGATGATCCGGTGAGTTGATTTTGTCTTCTTTCAGTTGTTCTAAGTGATTCTTTTGGAATTTGTACGAGTGACCTCTTAGACATTGGTTTGAAATGTTCTTCTGATGACGACCAAGTCTCAAGTGCTGTCAATTTTGATGGAATGATTTTGACATATGTGCGTTTTCTTTTAGTCTTCATAAAAATCGATTGACCTCGTAAAATAGTTTGTTGAGGGGTCTCCAATTGTATCCAATGAGCAGTAGATGATATACATATAGAGTTCATTAAGTGTGATGAGTGATATGAGAGACCTTGCATCCACAAACTCATTAGTAATATCCAACGGTTGTCATTACTCACTGAAACCATACCTCATGGGGGCCTAGATGCTTTCAGGAGTACACCCATCTAGTTAGGTAATATGGGACTAAAGTTCCTTGCCACCTCTCGACACTATTCTGGCTTGTCCAACAAGATATTTGGCCTGTAGTTAGCTCATTAAATGGGCTACTCAAGTCAAAGGACAAAATCCAACAACTTCACCAAAAGTCAAGGTCTACAAATAACGTTTCTACGCTTTCATATACCAGCTTTGCAGTGCAGAACCATTACGGGTTGGGATGCACCTAGCATTACATGATTCACATACTCACAACTTTGTAATAGATACAACCTTGAATTGCTAGTTTTGTGTGAGCAAGTTTCACGTGAAAATACGGTTGGTACTAGGCCGCATATAGCCATGCCTATTATTGAAGCATTACAGTCTTTCTCGTGTGCCTATTCTTGAGTTTATTGGAGATTACCCTTATCTCATAGACTGCGACCTCATAGTCAAACTCATATAAATGTATTCTTACAAGTATACCCTGTGGGACAGTATCTTGCCTTTGTAGGCATCAGAACACATGAAGACATCAAAGTCATCCTTCCTTGCAGTAAATGCACGAGTAGTAAACAAGTACTCTTCATTTATACATAAAACTTGTTCTCAAGATCTACTTTACAAGATCTCTTCCAGGATTAGATGTAAATCTGCTCAATTTGCTTACAACAAATGATATGTCAGCTCTGGTTGCACCAGAAAGATACATTAGAGAAACAATAATTTAAGAATATCTTAACTAATTAATTTGTTTTCCTTTGTTATTGTGAAACTTTAGACTAGGATCATATGGCGTTGGAGAAGTTTTAGAATCTGAGTACCCAAAGTTACCCAAAATGTTTTCCATATAATGAGATTGTCTTAAAATAATCTCATTCTCGCCTTTAGTCAGTTTGATGTTCAGTATAACATTAGCCTCTCCCAAATCCTTCATACCAAATTTTTAGGACAAGAATGATTTCACATCATTTCACATCGATACTAGTCCTAAAAATTAGTGTGTCATCGACATATAAGAACATTATTACTTCTTTACACCTACAAAACCAATATTACACACATGTGTCAACTTTATTTATCACAAAGCCTGCGTAGGTCATAGTTTTATATGATTTTTTACGCCACTGCTTTGGTACCTCCTTGAGGCCATACAAGGACATTCGTAACTTAAGCACCTTGTTCTCTTGTCCAGGCACCACAAAACCATCAGACTTCTTCACATAGATCTCCTCATTAAGCTCACTATTGATGAAAGTCGTTCTCACATCCATTTGATAGATGATGAGATCACGACATGCAATAAGTGCAACAAGCACGCAAATTGTGGTTAGCCTTGTAACAGGTGAATAAGTATAAAAATTGATCGCCTTCTTTTTGGGTAAATCCATTGGCCACAAGTCTAGCCTTATATTAGGCAACTGTACCATCTGGTTTGAGTTTCTTATTAAATATCCGCTTACACCCAATAAGTTTGCACCAAATAGGATAATCAATAATGACATATTTCCCAAGTTTCACTAGTTAAAATAGATTCCATTTCATTATGTAGTGTATCCATCCAACTCTCTGCATCTGGTGATGTATGTCCCTCTGAAAGTGTTTTGGGTGTATCATCAATAAGATAGACAGTAAAATCATTAGCAAAGGATTCTTTAATTCTTTGTCTGTTGCTCCTTCATGGAGTAATATTTGTACAGTCATCTTTAATGGGTTGTTCAGTGTAAGTTTTAGATGCAGAATTTGGAAAAAGGTCAGAGTAAAACTAACAGGTACTTCACTACGAATTGCAACACTATCCTTTATTAAAAAATATCTTTGAAAAATGTGACATTATGAGATTCAGTCATGGTATTAACATGCACATCAGGAAACTCAGATTTAGTCACCAAAAAATTATATGCTGCACTATGTTGTGTGTATGGTTTCTTGCATGTAGACGCATTAACTTTGGCTAAACTGGCCCATGCACATAGGAAACCAAGAGCAGGTTTTCTTCTTTTCCATCCTTCATAAGAGGTTATTTCACTCTTGGATGATGGAACTCGGTTTAGCACAAAACATGCAATCAAAATTGCTTCGCCCACAATGCGTTGAATAAACCCGAACCGTCTAACATGGCATTAATCAAGTCTATAAGTGTTCGGTTTTTCCGCTCACACACCCCATTAGGCCGGGATGAGTAGGAAGTCAGTGTCTCATGGATAATTCCATGCTCTATTAGCCAATATCATTAGAAAGATACCCTCCTCGTCTATCGGACCTAATACGTTTGATTTTCTACCTCAGCCTTATAGATTTTAAAACAACCGAGTGTCTTATCTTTCATTTTAATAAGATAGAGTTATTAGTATCCTGTAGCATCATCAATAAAAGATACAAAATATCTCTTCCCTTCTCTAGTCAAAATTTCATTCATTTCACACAAATCTGAGTGAATAAGCCCTAGTGGCGACAAGCTTTTCTCTTGCATACTTTTAAAAGGTTTACGTGGTTGCGTAGCTTGTCCGCATGCATGACTCTTATATATCCTTTCAACAGGAATTTTTGAATCTATTTAAATTTAGACAATCTGATAATGCGATGAAAATTAATGTGACAAAGTCAAGAGTGCCGAACAGTTACCCCTTACAATTGCACTTAGAACTAGAATAAACAACTAAGTTCACAACATTATTACAAACTTCAATAACTGAAAGACGAAACAAACTTCCACTATCATAGCCTTTTCCATAAGTAAACCAAACTTCTAAACAATAAATTTGTTCAACTCAAACACTAACTTAAGACCATCATGACACAAAAGAAACCACTAATAAGGTTCCTATTTATTCTAGAGACGTGTTGCACATTCCTCAAAGATTTATCTTTCCATATGTCCACTTCAGATCAATTCTTCCAATTTCATATACAATAGTCCTAGATCCATTTCCCATCAATATGGAGCAAATGTCAGTAGCCCGCTAGGAAGAAAATAAATTATACTCAAAACACACAAGCACATTAGCTCCTATGTATAACCTGTGATTGATGGTGTCGGTACCCTGCGTACCGGATACCCCTTGGAACTGCAAAAAGTCCGAAGGAACTCAACCTATCTGAGTTGAAGACCTCTAAAGGCCTCACGTGTCATACGGAACCAGACCTGCCTCCCTTCTATGGTTAGTCTCAGTGCCGCCACGTGTATCATAAAACCGGAGCTACATTCCATACATGGAAAAGCTCCGGACTAGATACCTATGCAGCACCCCCGGACCTAAACCCGGACAAGGGAAACAGTGGTACCGACACGTGTACAACAACACCGAACCTACTCATCCAAGACAGTGAGCTCCGGAGCTGCCACGCGTCCAACCGCCGGACCTTCAACTTCAACAGACAGATTGATGGACCTCCAACGGCTCGAACCTTCAAGGAACAATTAAAGCTTCAAGACTCGATTATGTGTCATTAATGCTATCTTAATGACACACGATTGGAGGACCCTTAATACCAGTAACGTTGCCATCAAGGCACGTTATCACACTGTTAAGGGTAATTAAGTATATTAAATGTGTATTAAGCATCAGTAACTGCCAGGGCCACATGTCAGGCCAGGTTGACGATGTAACAGCCAGTCCTTGTGCTATAAAAGGACTGGCCAAGTGATACATGGGGAGGGATATACGCGCTCAAGACACTCTAGTCTCTGACACTCTAGCGCTCAGACGCTCAATATAACAACAACACACCCATGGAGTAGGGTATTACGCTCAGGCGGCCCGAACCACGTAAATACTTGTGTCAAATCACCACCTTATTCTGAATCTCTACGCGGCCACAACCGAACTAAGAACTCTACGGGCTATCAACGGTAGTACCGGGAGAATTGCCGTAACCCCACTCCGACAGTTGGCGCGCCAGGTAGGGGGGCGCCTGAGATTCAAAGATGGTGAATTCTGCTGCTGGATCGTCCAACGGCAACCATGCTGCACAACCTACTGGAGGCAACCCCTCCAACATGCAGCAGCCAGCAGGTGCTGTGGCTCCAGCAGGAGTCATGCCACCACTGCCACCGTCCGCACCGATGAATCAAGCTGGACAGCAGGATGGGGCGTCCACGTCGGTCACTGCATCGGCGAACAACAACCCCAAACACGCGCTTCATGTTGCGCGTGCTCTTCTCCAACGTCCACCGCCTCCAGGAGCATCCCAGAGTGCAATGGAGTAGTGGAGATCTGATGCGGATCATTTGGTTGCAGCAGCAACAACCGATCACATCAGCAATCAAGGTCCTCCCCCCTCAGGGCGGGCCCAATCGCAGCATCGGACCCTGTCGGGTAGACTCGGTCCGCATGCTTCACAGCACAGGAGGCATGTTGCGTCTCAACAGACAACGTTGCTGCCTTCCGGGGTGCGACGTACTCATACGATAACGAGGCTTTTGACTCATGACCTCCGGGCGAAGCTTGATCGCCGTTACCATCAACAGGACGATCGTGTCCACATCGAGCGTGGTCGCGAGAGGCGAGAGGCTCAGGACAGCCTTGCCTCTGTGGGAGTTGGAGGAGGCTGTTCTGCCTTGGCCATGCGAAGATGGCCGCAGAAGTGTCGGCCTCACCTGCCGGAGAAATTTGACGGAACGGTTAATGTCGCCGAATTTCTCCAAATCTACTCCACCGCTATCCTTGCGGCTGGGGGCAATGAGGCCGTGATGGCCAATTATTTCCCTGTGGCTTTTACTGGGACCGCCAAGTCTTGGTTCATGAGCCTTCCGCCTGACTCCATCAACAGTTGGGCGGAGTTGTGCCAACAGTTCACCGCCAACTTCGGGAGCTCATACACCCGACCAGGCACATAACTGGACTTTTTTGCTGTCAAGCAAAAAGAGGGAGAGTCCTTGCGATCTTTCATCCAGTGATTCTCCCAGGTACAAAATACCATTCCTTCTATCTCAAGCGCTTCTGTTATTGTAGCATTCAGATAGGGTGTTCGAGACAAGAAGATGCTGGAGAAGCTGGCGACTAAGGAAGTCACCAGCGTCACGGAACTCTTCAGCTTGGCAGAGAAATGTGCCAAGGCTGTGGAGGGCCGTGAAATGCACTCCCAACCACCTTCGGAGGCCAACAAAAAGTCCTCCAAGGGTGAAGCCACTACCTCCAGGAGTGGCAAGAAGAAGAAAAAGTCCAACAGCAAGAAGAAGCCGTCAGCCGGCACACCTACTGCCGCAGCTGCCGCAGCTCCAGGTGGCGGGGGGCCACACCCCGAGAAATGACCTTGGCCGTTGTCTGAAGACGGTGGCAACTCCAAGATGTGGTGTCCCATACAAAAAACGGACAGCCACAACCTGGAAAACTGCCGAGAGGTCTAGAACCTCATCGAGCGCTACAACAAGCGTCGGGAAGAAGCTCCTTTCCGTCGAAGGGAAGGAAAACAAAAAGTCAACAAAGCTCCGGCTGAAGAGGAGTTAGGCTTTCAGGACCCGAAAAAGGTCTTGAAAGCTGTTTACAACTTCGTTGACCACGACTCCGATGTCTCCGACAACAAGCGTCGGAAAACCATGAACACCATCTTTGGTGGTTCGTGGGAAATCACCTCCCGCCGTGTCCTGAAGACGATGCGGCGAGACATGGCCTCTGTAGCTCCCACTGCCAAGGTGGAGCCTCATCAGAAGTGGATGGATACTACCATCACCTTCGATGCTTCGGACTGCCCTCAGAACATGATCGGAGTTGGTCAACTTCCACTGATGGTATCTCCGACCATCAACAACATCCAGCTCCACCACGTAATGGTGGACAGAGATTTGGGATTGAACATCATAAGCTTCAAAGCCTTCGTCAAGCTTCAGCTCCGACCTTCGGATCTTCGCCCCTCACGACCTTTCTCCGGAGTAGGTCCAAGGGCCATAACTCCACTCGGTGCCATTACTCTCCTGGTGACCTAGGGAACTAGGGAGAATTACCACACTGAGAAGTTGATCTTCGACGTGGCGTAGATCAACTTACCATTCAACGCCATCTTGTTGTACCTAAGGCTGGCGGGAAGCTTCGGATGTGTATCGACTACACTACACTGAATAAGGCATGTCCAAAGGATCCATTTCCACCACCTAGAATAGATCAGATAGTGGATTCCACCTTCGGGTGTGAATTATTGTGTTTCCTAGACGCATATTATGGGTATCATCAAATCAGAATGTCTAGTGAAGATGAAGAGCATACTTCCTTCATCACAGTAGATGGATTATATTCTTACACTGCCATGCCATTCGGTCTCAAAAACGTTGCTTCAAAGTTTGTGCGAGCTATGTACAAAACTTTTGGAGATCTCATCAGAGATGTAGTGGAAGTGTATGTCGATGACATTGTCGTCAAGATCAAGAACAGGGAGTCATTCCTTGACACCTTGCAAGCTGTCTTCAACAAGTTGCGAATCACATGTACAAAGCTGAACCTGGACAAGTGCGTCTTCGGGGTTAGCTCCGGAAAGCTTCTTGGATTCTTGGTGAACCACCGAGGAATAGAGGCGAATACGGCAAAGATTAAAGCTATTGAAGACATGCGGCCACCAGCCCGCATCAAGGATGTCCAGAAGCCAACTGGATGTCTATCTGCCCTCAGTCGGTTCATCTAAAGACTGACAAAACGGGCGCTACCCTTCTTCAAATTATTGAGGAAGTCCGGACTATTCCAATGGTCTGAAGAAGCAAAAAAGGCTTTCCAAGAGCTAAAGTAGCTCCTCACCACTCTACCGACTTTGGTAGCTCTGGATCCTGGTGAGCCACTTTTGCTTTACATTTCGGCAACTGACGAAGTTGTCAGCATGTTCCTGGTTGTGGAAAGACCAGAACCATCCCCAGTTCAGGAATCCGGACTCCTCCGGGAAGGTCCGGAACTACCTGAAGGCGAGTCTGGGTCCCAGCTCCCAGACTCGGATCCTCGAGGTGAAACGCTAAAGGATCAACCTCTTTCAAATGAAGGAGTTACTGTTTCTGAACAAGAAGATTCGGACACCTCCGGGAAGGTCCGGGTCACTTTAGAAGAAGCTCCAGGTTCCTCTGGGAAGAACATGGAGGTCCCCGAAGAAGGTCTGGACCCCTTCGGGAGGGTCCACGTTGATGAGGAGGAAGCTCTGGGCCCCTCCGGGAGGGTCCAGACAGTCCAGCGCCCAATGTACTTCATCAGTGAAGTACTCCATGACGCCAAGACTCGGTACCTAGAGGTGCATAAGCTGCTCTACGCAGTACTTATTGCCTCTAGGAAGCTTCATCACTACTTCCAAGCTCACAAGATTTCAGTGGTAACCTCTTATCCACTACGTGCAATCTTGCATAACCCCAACTCTACTGGGAACATTGCAAAGTGGGCAGCGGAATTGGCCGAGTTCGATCTTGGATTCGTCCCAAGACAAGCGATCAAGAGTCAAGCATTGGTGGACTTCGTGGCGGAATGGACCCCCTCTCCATCAAATCCTGGGAGGGCCAGTGAGCAGAAGCCGGAACCCAAGGTTTCAGTCTTCACCCAGCCTCACTAGACTCTCTACTTCGACAGCTCCGTGTAGAAGCAGGGGGTCAGAGCTGGAATCCTTCTCCTCGCTCTGACCGGGGAGAAGGTCAAATACATGGTTCACCTTGACTTCAAGGCAACCAACAACATGGCGGAGTATGAAGCATTAATCTATGGGCTCAAGGTGGCACTATCATATGGTGTCAAGCAGCTGTTGGTAAAGGGTGATTCACAGCTCATTATAAAACAAGTCAAAGGTGAATGCTGCTGCAACAACCCTCAACTAGCTGCATATCTACTTGAAGTCCAGAAGCTTTAGAAGGACTTCAAAGTCATGTATCTTTGCCATGTCCAGCATCTCAACAATACTGAAGCTGACGAACTCTCGACGAAAGCTTCAACTAGAGCTCCAGTTCCTGACAGAACCTTTGTCCGAAGATTGTCAAGACCAATAGCTTAGCCCGCCAAACTAAGCGAAGCGGGTGAGACCAGCACCTCAAAGCTGGCGGTCCCGATAGCCCTATTACCATGGCGTCCATCAAGGGTCGTAGGCGCTGCAGGAAGCTCCGAGCAACCCAACACGCAAGACTCAGAAGCTCAAGTTAGCTCTGATGCATGGATCTCGTAGATCTGGAGCTACTTGAAAGACAACATCCTTCCTGAAGACAATGTATCCGCTGACCGGATAGTTAGATTGGCTAAAAGATACACACTGGTAGAAGGGGATCTCTACCGGCGTGGTGCCATCGGCGTCCTAATGCGGTGCATTACAAGGGAAGAATACTGCGATATCCTTGCGGAAATCCATGGAGGCGAGTGTGGGAACCATGCGTCTTCCCGCACGTTGGTCGGTAAAGCCTTCCGGCATGGTTTTTACTAGCCTACAACACTCCAGGATGCAACCGAGCTAGTGAAGAAATGCGAAGCATGCCAGTTTCATGCAAAGCAAATTTACACACCAGCTCAACCCCTACAAATGATACCTCCTACATGGCCATTTTCTTTGTGGGGGATGGATATCTTGGGACCTTTCCCAAGAGTCGTTGGAGGTTACAAGTTCCTGTATGTCGCCATCGACAAGTTCACCAAGTGGCTAGAAGCAACTCCAGTTGTGACAATAAACAAGCAATCAACTATCAATTTCTTGTAGTCCATAGTATGCAGATTTGGAGTCCCAAACAAGATCATAACTGACAATGGGACCCAATTCACAAGCTCTGCATTCCAAGGATATTGCAAAGACCTCGACATTCAAGTCAGCTACGCCTCCGTAGCTCACCCGGCAAGCAATGGCCAAGCTGAGAGAGCAAATGCAGAAATCCTAAAAGGACTCAAGATGCGCACATATGAGCACCTGAAAAAACATGGAGCCAACTGGATTGAACAGCTTCCGCCCACCTTTTGGGCAAACAGGACAACTCCAAACCGGTCAACTTGAGAGACACCTTTCTTCTTGGTGTACGGAGCTGAAGCACTCCTTCCTCCGGAAATCACCTTGGGGTCACTCCGGGTCCGGACCTTCGACGAAGCCACGCAGGACCAGCTCCGGCATGAAGACCTTGACCTCGTTGAAGAGGGAAGGTGCCGAGCAGCTGTTCGAAATGCACGATACCGCCAAGCGCTCCGACGCTATCACTAAAGGCATGTGCATAACTGACAGCTCGAGGAAGGCGATCTGGTGCTACGGAGAATACAAACTCGAGAAGGTTTAAACAAACTTTCCCCCAGCTGGGAAGGACCCTTTCGAGTGATCAAAGTATCCCGTCCTGGATGTGTTCGCTTGGCAACCGACGATGGGACACCGCTCCTTAATCTTTGGAACATTGAGCACGTCTGTAAGTTCTACACTTAATATCATGGAGGTGAGTCTGTAGTTACATATGATGTATGTTATAGTGTCATTGTACAGAGTCGGGTAGCTCCTCCGGGAGAATAGCCGGACCTTTCCCGGAAGGTCTGCAAGGTTCAGGCAACACTTGACACAGTCTCAGAACTAAAAGTGTAGCTAGTTACCCTGGGTCAAACAAGAAATGTAGCACACTTAGCCTGGTTCCGTACCCTAAGAGTGTACTTGTTTCCCATGTACCCCAGACCTATAATGAAAGACATCATTATGTGAAAACAGACTCCACGTGCATTTATTTTGTATAGGCTCAATATTTTTTATTTTTCTCTTTCTTGTCTATAACAAAGTTGTGCAACTCTCAAGAAACTTTAGCTCGAACAATTCATGTATAATTCAAGTCGCTTTGTTAATTCTTTCGGGTCTTAACATTGTTGAATGGCCTACTCGCCTGAACGCCAAGCCAATCTAGGTCTCGAGTGTGCTATTGACTTAGCCTAGTCCAGCACTCTAAGTACGCCACTCTACCTACACCCTGGCAGGCCTGAGTAAGGTGAGTCCATAAAACAATCGAACCTGGAGAAAATAAGCAAATGCACTTGGTTGTATATAGAATTACGGTCGACCTACAAATTTCTTTCGGAAATAGTAAGCCGCAAACGAGTTATAGATAAGAAATGGATTTTACTATTTTCTTGACTTCAGTGTGCGAGAAAAATAAAAATCTCATGATGATGGTGGATGATGCCGGAGCTATCAAAGCTTCGATATCCCCTAAGGTGGTCCGTTGTCGATGTTTTAAACATTGATAGTAGGCGTCGCCGGAGCTACCAAGTTCCAGCAAATCCAGGGGGCCAGGCATCAACGTGAAGGAAAGATGATAGAAGGATACCCTAATGGGGTCTGCTGTCGATGCTCTACGTGTTGACAGTGGACACTGCCAGAGCTACTAAGCTTTGACAACCCGAGAGGACCAGCCTTCGACATTCTACATGTTGACAATGGTCGCTACCGGAGCTACTAAGCTCTGACAACCTCAGGGGGCCTGCTATCGACGACTTCAGACCTATACTCTACAAGTTCGAAGCACTCAAGTCTTCAACAAAATGTTACATCCTCTTGGTACATGTCCGCAATCAAATTATGTACATCTACCAGGGGGCCAATTGAGACAAAGGTTGAAGACAAAAAATGAAATTCATAAATTTCTTGGATTTCATTCATCTGAGGACAAGAGATTACAAAATTGGAGAAAAGAAGAGAAGATACAAGTGGAAGCTACAAAGAAAAAGTCCTAGATCCTACGAAAGAACGAGGCAACCATCTGGGCAACCTCCGACACGCTGGCCTTGGCGGCATCTCCCTCTCCGTCGATGGGACCTTCAAGCATCGGATCTAATGGGAAGTGAGGATCCTGACTTGTGTAGCAGGTCAGCATGTACTCTACGACATTCTGAGCAAGGGATTTCCCTTCAGTTTCCAACTGATCCGTGATGACATCGCCCATCTTGTTGAGTTTGCTGCTCGCCGAGCTCAACGTCTTCAATGCCTGGTCCATCTTCGGCTCCGGATCGTCCGGGCGCACAGGACTAAAACCCAGCGGCGTCAGCGCGTCATTGGCTTTGCCCAAGGAGTCCCATACTTGTTGGGACTCCTCATCCCTTGAGCCCCGCACCTCTTCGAAGGACCTTTTGGTCGCCGCAAGCTCCGAACCCTCCGGGGCAAGGCGCTCGACCTCTTTGGCATGCTGCTGAATCTTTTCAGCAACTTGTCTTTCGAGTTTAGCAAGCTCCTCTTCCCGGGCATGGATCTTGTTCTGGCGGTTGACTAGGTCTTTCTCTGGGCCTCGCACTTTCTTCTCCCTGGCAGCAACTTCATTCTCCCTCTTGGTGAGGTCCTGTTCCTGCTGCCAGGCCTTCTTCTCCTCACTCTCACAGAGCTCCTCCAGCTTCTTGGTGCGCTCCGCGAGGCTCTTGTCACCTAGAGCCAGCCTCTGAGCAAGCTCCTCCTCCCTCTTTACAAGGTCATCCTGCAGCTCCAGGAGTTTTTGCTCTTCATCTTCGAGCTTTTTCTCCCGCTCTTCAAGAGCCTCCCGGCGCTTGACAAGGCTGTCGTGGATCGCGCTGAGCTTCTCCTGGTGATCATTCGCTGCTTCATTAGCAGCCACAACCTGTTTGTGGATGTCCCAGGACTGGTTGTCGAGGGATCGCACCATGCTTTTCCCTCTCGTCCAGCAGCTGGCCCCAGTACTCCATTCGTGCCTTCTCCCTTTTGACCCACTCCTTGTCGTTAGCCAACCTTGTTTGCGCCAGCTTGGTCTCAAATTGGAGCCAGTTGCGCCACCTCCTAAGGGTTTGGCGCTCCTCCTCAAGGCCTTGCTATCATGGTAAAAGGCCAACTGAACCTGACGAAGGCTGGAGCGGGCGTTGTCGATGGATAACGACAAGGGGATTGGCTCCGGACCTGCCGGGGTCCTCTCTACTGGCTCCAGCGGGTTCTCCATAACAAAAATCGGGTCCCACTCTACAAGACAATCCCCTGAGCTTCCGCGGCACTAGGGCCGCCCACCGGGATAGCCTCGGTCACCGCCGAGGAAGGTCATGCAATGAAAGTTCCTACCTCTGGAGTCGGCTCTGAAGGTCCCACCACCAGGTCATCAGCAACTGGTCCCTCTGGCAAAGGACCGGTCACTTTGTTTGGGCACCCTGGCTCGGGCACAGGTACCTCTGGAACCACCACCTCCAGGGCAGGCGTTGAAGATTCGGCCGGAGCTGAGGCCACTTCCGGCTCCAATGCTGGCACCTCCTCCACTTCCAGTCCAGGCGCCAGCGCTTCAACCTCCACCGGTTCGGGCGCTGGCACCTCTGCGACAACAGGCTTAGGTTTCAGAACTTCATCAACCACCGGCTCCACCACCGGCGCTTCAACAACATCCGGTCCTAAGGCTGGAACTGCAGCTACCTCCGACTCTGGGACCGGAGCGTCTATCATCACATCATCCAAAATCGGAGCTTCAACCTCCGGAGTTGGTGCCGCTAGTACATCTTCATTCCCGTGGTCCGGCGCTACCACGGGAGCTTTAGGGGATGACTTGAGGTCAAGGACCACGACAGCTGGCGTTGGAACTGCCGCGACCTCAGCCACCACCTGGGGCGGCGCTGGAACTAGGGCCGGAGCCTCTTCCTGTAAAGTATCAGTTGCTGTCGTAGGAACCGGAGCTTCAACCCCTTTCTTGGATACCCTATGGATGAAGGACGAAGAAACTCAAAATATGATTACAACAAAAAATAACCAACTGAGGTAAAAAAGCAAATTTAACTTGGGAGACTTCCGCTCCAGCTAGCATAGAACCTCTTCATCGGACACTCGGAGCCCGTCCCAGTCGCAACTGGGGTAGTAGCTCCGGAAGGCCCTCCGAAGCTTGCTGCTGCCGCCAGCGAGGTCTTGGTTGAGGCCCCCCTCGACTGAGAAGGACCCTCGGACCTAGAGCCCTTAGCTGGCTCCAGCACTGGGGTCACCTGGGCGGAGCTGGCATCCCGGGGAGACGCTGATGCTGGAGTGGTTGTCACCGTCGAAGACCTCCCCCGCCGGGGAGAAGGAGCTGTCGTGGAAGGAGCAAGTCTGATGAGCCTCCCGTTAGAGTGCTTCAACTTCCTCTTTCGGCTCGAGGGCTCGGCCAACTCTTTGCCCTTGCCTACGACTTCAACTCTCTGTTTCGGGGCAGGAGCAGGGCCACCCTCAGAAGCTCCGGGGATTGCCAGCTTGGTGGTCGGATGCCTCTCAACTTCACCGAGGTCGTCAAGCACCGGCATCTTCTGCCAGAGCTCCCTGCTAAACTCCGCCTCCATGTTCAGAGGGAGGAAAGCCGCCGGCAGAGTCAAGTCATCACTCTCGACATCGATGCCGTGCTGGAAGTTCTTGAGATGAAGCTCCAAAGTTGCGCCTTCCAGGTTGGACTTCAAACCGGTCTCAATCCGGTCATCGCCCATCACGCTGTTGAGGGCCCAGGTGAGCTCCTCCCTCTTCTTTAGTGGAGCCCACGTGTTGACCAGGAAGTTGCAGAAGACCGCCTGTGGGTCACTCCTCGTTCCACACATTGGCGAATCCTGTTCAAGGCAGGATTGAAGTCCTTCGACAGCGCCGAAACTTCACTCCAGGCTTCATTGTCAACGTTGGGGAGGCCTTCAGGCTGCTCCAGCTTCTCGTGCTCCTCTACCGTGATGACAATCTAGTCCTTCTTCCAGTCGTCCCACTTGCGGGAAGGGAACGACCTCAAGTACTTGTAAGGGCACTTCTTGCGCTTCACAAAGTAGTAGAAGCCAAGATACTCATTGCTCTTGCTGGTAGTGTGGATGGTGAAGAAGGTACGGAAAAGCTCAATGCAGGGGGGAATACCCACCACAATCTCGTAGAAGTGGACGAAGGTGGACACAAGAAGAATGGAGTGGGGGCCAAGGTGGTGCAGTTGTAGACCATAGAAGTCTAGCAGCATCAAGAGAAAAGTGGAGAAAGGTGGGATCAGTCCCACCATGGCGTACACGGAGAAGTACACCATGTCGCCGGCACGCTCCTTCTTGAACGGAAGCTTGCTGGCGCGGACCAGGTGGTTGAAGGAGTCACTGGATCACCCCATATAGGTCCGAACCTTCTTCAAATCGCCGTCAGTCGTGAGACGTCTCTTGCGGAGACCCAACTCCATCGCAACACGGTGGGGCGAGAGAGGAAAAGCAAGCGAAAGTTTGGAGGATTCGAGCTGAAGTTCAAACGAAGGCGTAAGGAATCCCCAAACGGTGCACGCTTTCCTTCTTAAGTAAGCCCCCGCAACGCTTGGATGGAAATCGCAGAAGGGCCAACGATACAGTTTAAAAACTTCACCCTGCCAATGACAAGGGGGCCCGGGCCACCCTGATGATCAAGTCGAGGTCCTTACCCCAGACGAACAGTCGTCATCATGAGAGGCGGGAAACCCGAGGGCGGCGGCCTGACAGGTCACGCGTAACCGATATGGTTTTCGTATCGGGAACCGGCGACCTTCAACCGCGTGAGAACCGCACGCGTAGATCTCACCTGCCGCATCCTAAAGATGCCACACGGCGGTGGTTTAACTGCGAACCACCACCTCAACGGCACATCCAAAAATCCTTGAAGACATGACATCAAAATCGAAAGATGGACCCACCTCCGGCAGAATGACTTAATCCAAATGGTCTCTCCCGGAGGTGGGCCCAGGGGGCCAATGTCGGTACCATGCATACCTGATACCCCTTGGGACTGCAAAGAGTGCGAAGGAACTCCACCTATCTGAGTTAAAGACCTCCGAAGGCCCCACGTGTCATATGGAACCGGACTTGCCTCCCTTCTATGGTTAGTCCTAGTGCCGCCACGTGTATCGTAAAACCGGAGCTACGTTCCATACATGGGAAAGCTCCGGACTAGATACCTATGCAGCACCCCCGGACCTAACCCCTGATAGAGGGAAGCTCCGGTACCAACACGTGTACAACAGCACCGGACCTGCACGTCCAAGACAGTGAGCTCCGGAGCTGCCACGCATCCAACCGTCGGACCTTCAACTTCAACAGACACATTGATGGACCTCCAACGGCTTGGACCTTCAAGGAACAATTAAAGCTTCAAGACCTGATTATGTGTCATTAATGCTATCTTAATGACACATGATCAGGGGACCCTTAATACGAGTAACGCTGCCATCAAGGCGCATTATCACACTGTTAAGGGTAATTAAGTATATTAATTGTGTATTAAGCATCAGTAACCGCCAGGGCCACATGTCGGGCCAGGCTGACGATGTAACATCCAGTCCTTGTGCTATAAAAGGATTGGCCGAGCAATACATGGGGAGGGATATACGCGCTCAAGACACTCTAGTCTCTGACACTCTAGCGCTCAGACGCTCAATACAACAACAACATACCCGTGGAGTAGGGTATTACTCTCAGGCGGCCCGAACCACGTAAATACTTGTGTCAAATCGCCACCTTCTTTTGAATCTTCGTGCGCCCACAACCGAACTAAGAACTCTACGGGCTATCAATGGTAGTACCGGGAGAATTGCCGGAACCGCACTCTGATAGATTGCCATGCTTGAAGAATTTCTAGCATATACCTTGATTCATATGCTCCTTCAGCCTCGCTAACAGTGACATTCACAGATTTCTGACCACCACCTTTTCTTGCCATTTCAGCCGAGCTCACCACACAAAGCAGGTCACATCTTCTGTCTATCCTTCCTTCCTTCTTCTGTGTTTTGTTTGGCTTTTCCATTCCAGATCTTATGGTTTCTATTGTCACCACCATATTTACCTTCAATCACATTCGCATTGGATGGAACCCCTTCCTACAGGATAGAACGAGGCACATCCTTTGACCTTTTCTTCTCCCCAACGTCAAGAGTTGATATCTGACTTTCAACAGTCATGATCTCTTTCTTGTGTTTAAGACTCGTGGAGAAACTCTTCAAAGATGGAGGCAGTTTGGAAGTAATTACACCTCCATGAACTTGCCAGACAAGACAATATCAAAATGTGCAAGTTCCCCAATCAGAAGCTGGATCCATGATCCTGGTCCATGATAGATCGGTCATCGACTATCTTTGTATTCGTGGTAGTGATCATTAACATAAAGTTCATGTACGCATCTGACTTTGCATACTTGTGGTCTAGAGCCTCTCATAATTCTTTTGTTAAGGTGTGGTTCATGTACATATCATAGAGCTGATCTGACAGAAGCGACAATAGGAAACCAAGACAGGTTGAGTTATACAGGTCATAGTCACGGTTCTGCTCATCAGTGAGAGAAAGATCTGGGAAAATTACTCACCAGATCTTCATCGACATTAGTTATAACTTGAGTCGTGTATGCCATCTCTTAAAGTTGTCACCTCCAGTGAATTGCTTAGGTTTCAATGCATCTGAAAGTCCAACCATGTTAATTATACCGGATTTCTTGATTGTTAGAAAATTCACATGGCATGCAATTGATTTGATGAACCAGAACAAGAAAGCAAGAAAGACATATCTTCTAGCATTCAACATAACTGCTAGTACTATACAAGAATAAATTAAATCATATGCGAGATGAAAAGGAAGATCACCCAATGGAAACTTCATAATATGTAACCATAAATAGAACGATGAACTTACAAAGAATCCCGTAATGAAGTAGTGAATCAGACAATGAACTCAAAGAAGAAGTCAAGACTGAAGGGAGCCCAAAAATATCTTGAATAAGAATTCTAGGATTCGATTCTTTTACCACATTGGGATATTTCGAATTCTTGAATAAACCAATTCGAGAACAGTTGAAATGCAGTGAGCGGCAGTGCGAGTGCACTTCCAGGAACCTGATCGCAGGCACCCGTACAGGTCATCAGATCATCAAAATTGTCCTGGATCGGCCCGCTCCACAGTAGATGAAGGGGCAACAACGCCAGAAAAGCAGTGGCACAGAAGCATTGTTCAGAGGAGAATATTGTGTGTGTTCCCTCTAGTATCTAGGACGTCTCCTGTATACCCGAGTCAGTCAAACCCCTTCAAATTTGATCTGCTTTGATTCTAGAAAACCGCCTCCAGAAATATTCGCCTCTGAAGCAGTCTAGGTGTTGATGGAGTATCACCTTTATACGCGTGGCAGAAAATAAAACTTCTAGGTAGAACACAGTTTATCACGCGTTAAACACGACTAAAATCGCGAAAAGCTTGCCTGTGCGTGTGTGTCCTTAGCAACTGCTTTCATTTCTCTTATTATTCTTATATTGAGAGCCACCCTTTAAGGATCACTATATATATTGGGTACATCCATCTGGGTAGACAGTATGAAAGTAAAAGGAATTATCTGCCAGCTCTCCGACTACCTTAACTTTTCCAACAACATATTTGGCCCACAGAGATCAGCCCATGGCTGCTGCAGTTACAGGACAAAATCCAACACTCTACATACAGAACCTCCATCAACAGTAGACACGGTATGATAAATAATAGAAAGATGAGATCAGGTAAACATTTCATGAAATTTTCTTCAACATTGTAATCGTCATGTTTACATTTTAATCTTGTTTCTTCAATACAACTTTCACTTTTGTGCATGCAAATATAATATGTACGAAAAATATCTACTGGTTAGATGTTCTAGGTGTATATTTTGAAACCATTTCTTTCAGGCTCCATTGCCAAAAAATTAGCACTATTTCGATAGGTGTCCCGGCTAGGTCGTCATAGATACAAAAGCTTGATTTGTGGTCCCAATTTACAGCTAACGGAGAAACTAAACATCAATTTGGTCACTTAATGAACTTTTCAAGTGATGAAACATCTTTTATCCAGAGCTGCTTTATTTTCCAGCTTATTAAGTGCTAATGACCGCACAGATGGTTGAATTGGTGGAACGCATTTGTGAATCAGCTGTACTATCCACTTTGGTGGTCATTTCCATTAGGTTGGATCACTGTCATCTTCAATGTAATCAGCAAATGCATTTATTGGTTACCAACAGCAACAAATTGGGAAGTCAGAAAATGACAGTCTCAGCTCCAGCGCAAATTTCTTTATTGCTTTTGTTTGTGCTCCAACATCACTATGCTTCTAGAAGGTATTAATTTATTGTCCGTGCTAACGCTACGATGACATGCAAATCAAACAATCAAAAGACCTTTTTTCAGCCTCAGCCCACTGTATGATGCAAGTAAATATATCGTTTTACCATCTAACTTTGTTGCAGCAATCGTAAAAACAGGGTTGATAGAATTAAAACTGCAAAGTAAGCTAACGCTACGGTGTGCATATCAACTTTGCATTTTTTTTTTGGAAGAGGAGAAACCTTGCAAAATATCATATAAGAAGAAAAATATCTGAGTTTATATGGAAAATCGGACCCGCAAACTATACAACAAATTAAGAGGACAATATCACATCGTACATCGAGTGACCCAAACACCAATAGCCTTTTCAATATCTAAAGGCGGACGACCTAATATAGACCTAACTGCTGGTTAGACGTAACAAAAACTTCCATACAGTGTTCATCCTTCAAAATGATGTATCCAAGGAGGAATACAACGTAAAGACACTGCCGTAACTAGCAAGGTTTTCACTTAGAGAATCTATAGGAGGAGGTACCTCGACAATATTGGATATGTGAACAACATGGGAAAGCGTTAAACCCTTTGGTCTCGGGCCGCACTTCTATTTCTAGGGGTAAAAGATTACATGGAGAGTTTGGATCTACTACGATTACAATCCGGTTACAATCAAATCTTAACCAACACAGGATACTAATATGATTCTAGAAGATATATTCCTTTTATCTCTAATAGCCCCCTTAATCACAACTTGGTCAAGTTGAGATTACGCTTGAACTCTTCTAGTCTTCTTGTTGGCAGCGCCTTGGTGAACCTATCAGCAATCTGGTCTCCGGAGTGAATATATTGTATTTGTAGTTGCTTGTTAGCCACCCTCTCTCTAACAAAGTGATAATAAATCTCGATATGTTTTGTCTGCAATGAAGTAAGGGATTAACTGACAAATAGGTTGCACCAAGGTTATCGCACCACAGTTGTGGAACCTTTACTTGATTCCTAACTCACTTTGCAAGGAATGAATTCATATAACCGCTGCCGTTGCATTTGCAAGGGCCCTATACTCCGCCTCTCTGCTTGAGCTAGAGACTGTCAGTTGCTTCTTTGCGCACCAGGACACCAAGTTCGGTCCAAGAAATATTGCAAAGCCTTTTGTGGATCGCTGATCCTCAAGGCATCCCGCCCAATCTGCGTCTGAGTATGCTCTTACTTGCATTGACGACGACCTGATGAAGTGAAGGCCGACAGTTGTAGTGTTCCTTATGTAACGCAAGATGCGTTTTACGGCTGTCCAGTGAGTCGACGTAGGTGCATGGAGGTACTAGCACACCTTGTTGACCGAGAAACAGATGTCGGGTCTCATGAGAGTCAAGACTACAAGGCTCCCACTATACATCTGAATTTTGTGCTGTCTTCTCCATCTAGAGGAATTCCTTCATGTGCAGACAACTTCTCTGTATTCGAGAGTGGAGTAGGTGACGGTTTGCATCCTTTCATGCCCGCCTTTGCCAGAAGCTCGGATGCATATTTTTCTTGAGTGAGCACTAGCCCTTCTTTTGTCTTTTTAGCTCCGATACCCAAAAAGAAGTGTAGATCACCAAGATCATTGATAACAAAGTGAGAATTTAACTCTTTTACCAGGGCCGAAACTGCCTCTTGAGATAAGCCTGTTAAGATGATATCATCCACATATACTAGCATATACATAGTAATACCTTGTTTATTGTAGATGAAAATAGAAGTATCAGCCTTGGACAACTTGAACCCAAAAACCAACAATCTGGAACAGTGCCGAGAATACTAGGATCTAGGAGCATGTTCCATACAATGCCTTATCAAGCTTGCAAATATAAGTTGGTGCATTTTTGTATTCAAATCCAGGTGGATGTCAACTTCTTCTTCCAGAACATCATGCAAAAATGCTTCTGTACGTCTAGCTGTCTCAAAATCCAACCTCTAGTTATTGCAATAGATAAAACAACACGAATGGTTGCAGATTTTACCACGGGATTGAAGGTGTCCTCATAATCAATTCCGTATCGTTGCCTGAACCTCTTCGCTACCAGGCGAGATTTGCATCTGTCTATAGTGCCATCTGCCCATTTCTTGATTTTGTACACCCACTTACAATCTATTATATTTTTGCCTTTGCTTGGATGAACGAGGTGCCATGTCTTGTTTCTCACCAGTGCTAGATATTCATTTTCCATAGCCTTTCTCCAATTTTTATTTTCAAGTGCTTCTTTTGTGTGTTGTGGCTCTCCTGTAGATGTTAGGAAACTGTACCGAATCATTCCAGGAAATAATTTTTTTTTGGGTTACTTATACCTTTCTGCAGACGAGTAATAGGGCGAGATTGCTCCTGATGCTGCGCCACAGAAGATCCCGGACTTTGATTTTCTTCCAATCCTGACGATGACGTGGCAGCTGGAGATTGGAGATCGAGATTGACATCAGGCTATCACTGCATTGATGGAAAGGACTGGAAGTTAATGTTCCCTCTTAGATTTGTCGACAGACCTGCCGCCCTGCCACTTGTTGCCAGTCGCCTGGCGCAGATTCCTGCAACAAATCCCCCTGGGATCGCGCGCCGCCTTGGCTCTTAGGCCGTTGCCCCATCTGACCTGACACAGTACCTTGATTTTCGGACACGGCAGGCGTATCAGCCTCGTGTTTTGCGTCCAGTTGGTCATCATTCCATGCAGCGTTATTCCATGTGGATGTACCGTTTGAACTGAGATTTGCATCAATTCCATCATAATTCTCTCCCGAATTTTCTCCTGCATCTCCTGCATCATTATCCTCAGGCACAAGATCAGTAATATATGGATTAGGAGATGGGAAAATCACGTGATCATTATGTTATTCGCTACCGCAATAAAAAAGTCTAGACTGAGTATTTTGCAGTAGAGACAATATCTCTTTGCGAAGGAGAGATCCTGCAATGCTATGGAGATTCTTGAAGGGAAAATTTTCCTCATCGAACACGACGTCTCTAGAGACATAGACTCGGCCTAAATGTACTATCCGGTTCGCTTAATAAAATCCCAGGCGTCCATCTAAGATCCAACGGCCCACGTTCAATTTAGTTTCCCGCCTGCGTTTTTGCACCGCAGCCCATGCAAACTTAGTTGCTACCCCCTGTACTTCTCTGTAATTCGAATCTAGCCCCCATAAATCACAAACTAGCCCCTGGATCCCAAAAAATTGGTTTTAATCATTAAATTAAGCATTCTAACCCCTGTAATTTTTTAGAATAATGTATTTAGACCCTGTACAGTGTAGAAAACTATTTATTAAGCCCCTGGACTTTTATTTATTTGCTAAATAGGGTTTTTAATTGTATTTGAGGTGTAGAAATTAGATAAAAATGGTAATTAAGTGTAGGAATGTGATGAAAAATTGTTATAATCTATTTTATGCTTTGAATTAATTGTAGTGTTCAGATAAAATATATTTGGCCCATGGAATAATTATTATAAATGTTTTAAAATACATTTTTGCTATAGAAAATTCAATAAAAATGGTTTTAGGCTATAATAAAGTCCCAAAATTGTAGGAAAAATATAAAATGCATACTTTGGCCATGTTAAGTGATAAATACCTCGTAGGGACGCATTAGTGTAGGATTTTGTGCTTATGTGTATGTGTGATGTATTGTTTTGCGTGCCTTTACTTATTTAGCTTTATTCTATTCTTGACATGCTTGGGCATATGTCTAGAGTCGTATTACGACCCTAATCTTAACCTCCAAGACCAAGACTTCGTCAACTCTCAAGTCTTCAACGAAGGCAAGTGCCCTTGACCATCTTGTACCTATTTTAGGAACTTAGCTAGTTGCATGCTAATTAAATTGATGTCCTACTTCATGTTTACATGCCCTATTCCTTACTATTCCTTGTTACCTGAAATGGGGTGGGAAGTAGATAGGCTTTATTTATGCTTAGCCATGCTTAGATGTTGGGATTGGGATTTCATACAAATGTTCTATGCTCAACTTTATGGTTACTTTAATTTGGTGATGAATATACATAATGTTAGTGGATAGGAATCTGGTGGTTGGTTAGTTTTGGTGTGGTGCATTTTGCACGAGACCCGGGATTGGGGTTTGTTACCACCGGATTCTAAGGACCGGTTTATGGAGGAAGCCACTAAGCTTTATAGTACCACCACGAGACTGAGATGGGGCATCTTGGTCAATTAATTAGGTTTCTCCCGATGAACTGCTAGTGGTTGGATGGTGCGGGGAATGAGGCGGGTGATCTGCTCTTGGAACCGCAAGGCTCAAGAGGGGGCTCTGGGGCGGAGGGTTACTCCGAGAATCCTCAGTGGTGGAAACCTTAGAGGGCTAGCACTAATCGGGAGTACCTTTGTAAAGACCATGTAGTGATCTCCTGGCCTCACACCAAAGGAAGTGTGAAATGTGGTTAGCTACCACGGGCAATCGGGGAGGTTCACTTAGTCCACCTGGCAACAGGGGATGAAATCACTGCTTATGGGGAAAGGGTACACTCTCTGCAGAGATTTGGTAAAACTGTCATGACAGCCGTGCTCACGGACAAGAGCGACTTGGGGCCAGTTCATAATTAGTCCATGGTTGGGAAATGATGGTTCATTATGATTCAAGTACTTTCATTATCATTAATCATGTGTTGATTATTTATTGAATTATGATATTGATAATTGGAAGCTAAGGATAGGTTCTAAGCATAGTGCTAAGCCATATTTGGCCTTTCCTTGCTCTAGCCAATCATGTCATTCTCTTCCCGCACTTGTTGAGTACTCTATGTACTCAAGCGTTTAATTTTTCATTAGAATATAAAGAAGAAGAAGCTGCACCAGAGGATTTCTTCGTCAATCCGGAGGACTTGGCCTAGGCGGGCGACCATACGCGCAACGGCTGCCTGTGGAGATGAAGCCCCGCTTTCCTATCTTGCTTTCTGTAGTAATGAACTGTTTAGTGTTGTAATAGTTGTGGTTTGTATTTGTAGACCTTCGGGTCGTTCTGTAAGACTATTTATGTATTCGAACATGGCAATGTAATGGTTTTTCACTTTCGTCGACGCATGTACGATTCAACTGATCCTGGCGTACATATGATTAGCGTCTGTTCATCTTTACGATGACCGGGCGTGACATGAGCCCATTGAGTTGCCTACCTTGTGAAATCCAAGCAAAACCCGTACATCTCGTTGCATAGGATGGATGGAACCATTTATCCCATTTGGGGGGAATGTCCTGATCGGGGCTCGGTGCCCACGTTTCGTTGGACCCGGGCTTGACATTCCCATGCAAATCCTGAGCCTTTAGGGGCCCATGCGGCACGATGCCAGCCCTTCAGAGGCTACTGCATTGATGTCGATCCATGTGTCGAACGTGAGTTTGGAGGGGTCGGGGGCTTCTGATTCCCGCAAGCGCGCTTTATGTTTGCCCTCTCGTATCGCTCATCCCTCACTCTGGATAATTTTGGGGGCCCCGAAGCCCAATCAAGCTTTGCTTTGGACCTTAAAAGTGGGCCAGAAGCCTTCCTCACCTACCTCAGCCCGACAGGCAGGTGTCGCGGTTGCCACTACGGTGCGGGGTAACTCCCATCTTCCCATATCCGCTGTTGTTTTTTATACGGGGGCCCAAAGAGAGGAGAGGGGGGGGGGGGGGGGGGGGGGGTGGTGTGGCCTGACACCAGATGTCGGTTCGCCTTTGTAGGGGGCGTGGTTGCTGAAGAATCGCGATGACAGTTGCTTTTCACATTATCAGATGGGGGTGGGGTGCCGGTTACCGTGTTGCCTTTGTAAGCTTGGGTGACGGGACGACGCTCCCCATCCTATCGTCGTAAGTTCTTGTCTCCATTCCTGAATCACTCGCATCTCTGCCGCCATCCCTTTCTCCGGCTAGTAACCAGAGGGTGCAAAGCGAAGATAAAACCCCCTTTTTGGGTGCCCCGTCTTCTAGTTCTTCGTCGATATGTCACCATCGGTGAAGTCCGAATTTAGTCAGAGGTCCCTGGTCACCCTACGGGAGACGAGGTGCTGTCGGAGCGTGGTGCGCTTGCCATTCGCGTCCCCACCGGGGAGCCTTTTCCTGCTCTGCAGGTCGGCAATGTTGTGTCCCTAGGTGCTTTTCATCTACGCGGGCTTGGCCTACTGGCGCAACACTTCTTCTGCGGATTGCTGCACCAGTATGGGCTAGACCTTCACTACCTGATGCCGAACGGCGTACTCTATGTGACGATGTTCATCGTCTTGTGTGAGGCGTACCTTGGGATAGGCACCCACTATAAGATGTGGAGGTATTTCTTCCACGTGCAGCTATCGTCCTGTGATCTCTGCTTCCTTTCGTGGGGGCATGTGCATTGAGCCGAGCAGCGGGTAGCGAGAATTCGTTGGTGTTCGCCTACCTCCTTTGCCCAACGGATGGGACCGTCAATGGTACATCAGTTACGATGCTCCTTCCCTGTCGCCCTTTACGTGCCAACCTCCCCAGGAGCAGGGGTCTTAGAGTTGGGGGCCTTCGAAGAGGGAGAAGGTCGAGCTCGAGGACCTCCTCAAGTGCATGATGAATTTGAGGGCAGGTTACCTTACGGGCGCTCATCTCATTCTAACTTTTTTGGCTCAGAGGGTGCTGTCCAGGCACGCGCTGTAAACCTCTATACTGACTTTAGCGACCCCGCTCAAGAGTCGGAGGAGGAAATATTGCAAGAAGAGCTGTCTCGAAGCATTCAGATCTCATTGGGGCCGGACGCTAGCAAGATTCGTTGCTCAAGGCCGCCCCCGCTCGATGCGTCGCGACCATCCAATCTGCAGCTGGGGAACATATCCATCCTTTTAAAGATCACCAAGGATCGGGAGAAGACGGCGTTGAAGGTCACTCAAGAGGTTGCCATGAAGAAGTGGAAGAATGAGGCCAAGGCTTGGCTGGCATAGCGCCAGAGGCGGAGGCGCATGGCTCGTGTGGCTGGTTAGACTACCCTGGAGACATCGTAGGAGGAGGAGGAGAGTAATAGAGACTTGTCTGAGGTTGCGGCTCTTTCCGCTCGGGCGATGGGGAGGGGGCGGCCGTGCCGGCCAGTGGCCTAAAGGTCAGAAAGAGGGGGAGCGGATATTGACCCTGTCGGGTCCTTGTGGATGCGCGGCATTGAGCCCTTAACGGCTTAGGCGACTCTGGCTCCAGACGCTCAGGTGACCTAAACGCTAGACGCTCGGGTCGTCTCGGGTCGTGTTGCCTCTGGCGCAGGGGTCCAGTCGTCGGGCGATCGAGCATATAGAGGAGTTCGGCCGGGTGCTGATCCCAGTCTATTGCCCTCAGTGGGTCTTGCTTGCAGATCCTCGGAAGCTCGGGGCTCAAAAACTCGGGCCATCCCGGTTCCGACCACCATTGAGGTGGCTGGCCGGGCTGTTGCTCGACTATCGGTTTTGGCACTGTCGGTGTCAGGCGATGCTGACCCGACGGGTGGGTCGTGCGCCATCCTTCAATGGTTGAAAAGGTGAGACTTTGTTTCCTTTGGCGACGAGGCCTCCTGCGGGTTTCATAATTTTAGCTCTTGCGCCGGAGATCCTACCCCAAGATCGGCGTTCCTCCAGGAGTCGCTGATTCGACGGTGAATCCGGTAAGGACCACTAAGCCCGCCTAGTCGTTCTCTGCGGAAGGGGGCCTATCCCGGGTAGCTTCGATCCCACCTGTACTGGTGTTCGAGACCGCCCCCGCGCCAGTCGTTGCGGGGGCGCCAGTGCTCGACAGCAATGGATCTGCAGTGGCGTTAGCCTCGAGCTCTGTTTTGGTGGTAGCATCCACGAGGCCTGTGGGATGTGCCGACCCGTGGGTAGTCAAGACGACAGGTGAGAAACCTGTCCGGTGGGTCAAGCTGGGCAGCTGTCTTCGGTGCCTCCGCCGGTGAGGTTGAGGTGGCGGTGGCAGAAGCTGGCCATGGTGGTTCTGAGTTTGCTGATGCGGGCTCAGCTCTCATCCCATGTTCTTTTTCGGCGTTAGAGTGGCTGGTGGCACAGGGTGCGAGCATCGTATGGGCCGACGTCGGCAGTGCCTCTGGGCCGTCGGCCATCGCGGTCTGACGAGTATTTGGCGTGCGAACGAAGACGCGGAGTTCTCTTGCTCCCAGCTTGCAGACGCTCGTCCTAGCCTCTCGGTAGAATGCCAACATCTGGGTGTCGTGCTCGGGCCGCTGAGGAGGGCGATCCCCAGTGGGCTGGTAAGGCCGCTCCTCCTCTTTTTCTCCTTCCCTGCCTCGTCGCATCGGGTTTTGACGAGGGCTGTTCTTTTTTCCTTGGTAGGAACTGGCTTGTCAGGCTGCTAAGGAGTCCCTGCTTCTCCATGTGAGTGAGACCATCAGCATCGTGCTTCTCCATGTGAGTGAGACCATCAGCATCGTGCGGTGCATGAGCAAATAGGATACATAAAAGTGAAGTTTTACATTTAAAGTTTTGAACTTACACCAATACATCACGAAACACCCTGATACACACTGTCCGAACTTGTCATAGTTGTGAGGACCGGAGTCCCAACATTCTAGGAATCCCAATTGGATGGTGTCGTGCGATGCGACACCCAACAACACACATAAAAAGGTACATCATATTATATAAAACAACATAGTGTTATACAAGCTTTGTCTTTTACAAATAATATACATTAAAATACACTACAGTGGAAGATAAGTTCATAGCTCTCGACACTAAAGCCTAAGCTATGCAAAAGTCATTCCGTTCTGCCCGTGAACGAAATTACACTAGCAGCACACAAATCACATCACGACGACGTGCAACATTCCCACTCGGCCGTGTACCCCGACGGGGGAAACGCCTCACCGGTGAACCCTTCAACATAGACGTCACCATCTACAGCAACCGTGAGCCGTCTCCACTAAACATGGAGGTCTATATGCAGGATAAATGTAATATAGGACAACAATTTGCAATAACAGACTCGCCTAATTCTTCATCCTTACTTTTAGCTTTTAGCAGCAAATTAAGGCTTCATGAATCTAAATTTAGTGAGCAATATGTTCTAGAGCATACAAGTATCAATACATAATTATTCCATAAAGCATGATTCAATAATATTCAGTTCTAAATAATTAACTACGTCACGACGCAACGAACAAGCAGTACTCAATAACCGCGAGGGACGGCGACTCGAATTTATATACACATGCAGGGATACCCGAATAGCACGACACATACACCCACACTCAGAGCTGCGATGGCACACTCCACTGATGTTGTATACGGCAACCTTTCACCCGCTACTACACGCCGAACCAGTCCCACCGCTACGAGCAGGAGGCCCCCACACAGAGTACAACATACTCGCTGGCAGGTTTACACCTTGCTGCTCTCAACCTGCACCTATAAGGCGGTGGCTTATGCCTCGACACTAAGGTGGACAAGTTACAACGGTTTACTGGGTCCAATATATCCAATATGCCTTTTGTACATTTAAACTTGCTCAACGGGGCCGCACACGGATCGTTCCTTGACCAAATACTTGACCAACATAGGCACAACTACAGCTTATAGGCCCCTATGTCTTGCTGCTCCTACTCCATGCCCGGTCTCATAATTAACTAAATGGTGAATCTCCCACTCGACCAATCCCATGTGAACTCAATTTCTGAACTCGCGAGTAGATTCCAACCACTCGTCTTCTACTGAAGCAACTATAACCTTAAGCATAGCATGGACACATCAAGAACTTAAACATCTACGCTGCTCTCATAAGTGCTCTGGTCATGCAAGTGGACAACTTCAAGAAAACCTAGACCAAATGCACAATACATTCTAATCCATATAGTGTGATACAAATAAAAATTTAAAACGCGGTTAAATGCAAACTGGGGCTTGCCTTGCTGTGGGACAGGGTTAAATTTAGTCTCCGGGTTGATGACTTCCAGTGCTCCGGGGTTTCCTCGAGCTCGGAAACTATTCGATATGCAAAGAATATGCAAAGTGATTCAAAAGTGATAATATAGCATAGCTGAATGGAAACATAGTTAAGTATAGTAAATAATGGCCACCGGTTCTGAAAATTTTACAGTGGAGACTAGGTGCTATGAGTGAGGTTCTGGCCAAAATTGGGCTGAGTTCATGGAAGTCTCTATTGTCTAAATTCAATGAAGCTAAACAATTCCCAAAATTTTCATGGGAAATCTGAGACTTTAGCAGGGCCAAGAGTTGATGTTCTGTTTATAGGAGGTCGATACTGACTCAAAAAAAATGTTTCATAATTTTATAAGCATTGTACTGTGAGATATTGAAATATAAGTTTGGACAATTTGCTGAAAAAGTTTCTGGACATTTTGGAATTTTTAGGCACATACAGATTGGAAACACCATTTGGCTATACAAATCTACTCAAATGGACCTGAAACGTTTACTGGAACTCAAGGGAAGTATTTGGAATGATCTGGCCAAGTTTGGTGATTTATGAATGAATGGAGCATCAGGAATTAATTCCAAATGAATTTCCCTTCATGGAATTATTGAGGACAAATAAGGGATTTTCATACATATCCAAGTGCACCACTTGAAAGTAGATATCATCTTGGTTCTAACAAAATTTATTTGAGAATTTTTGAGAAAATATGCTAGGAGATAATGAATCTCAAAGTTTGATGGAAATCCGGAATTAAATTCAGTTGGAAATGTTTGAATAATTCGATGGGCCCCTGGGATTTAAAATTAGCCAATGGGAATTAAACCACAACGGGCTACAGAAAAAAATTCCACAGAAACATCAAAATGAATGGCCGCATTTGATCCGGGATATGCGCTCAGAGGCTGACAGCCGGGCACCACTGGGCCTTCGTCTACCTCCCGCCCGACGGCGCAGGGGCGCGGCGCTCGGCGGCGCCTGGCGGTGACCACACACTGGTGCACAACATCGGGGACAACGGCCAATGAAACTTGCCGCCCCACCTATTTCCACAAGGGAAACTCAATGGTGCAGCTCCCGACAGCGTTTGACGGCCGAAGAGGGGCACCCGACGGCGGCGGCAGAACCTAGGGTCCCGGCTATGTCGGCCCAGCCCTATGGTGCATCATTTTGCACGGGAAGCCCTCCAAATTCCTCCTGAGAACATAGCGAACGTGGGAGAGGGTGCTAAAGTGGTTGAAATGTGCTTGAACAAGAAAATCGATGGTGAGCCAACATGTTGAAACATGGCAGTTGGGAAAACTTCTACGTCGGCCTGTTCACTCGATGGAATTTGATGGTTCCTTGTCCAGGTGGTGCGCCTAGACGTCAAGTTGATAAAGTCTCACGGGCACAATGATTAATCTCACATAGAAAACGAATTTAAATGATGACCTAGCTCAGTTCATACCATGAACTTGTCGGGAAAATAGCAAATACTCGAGCTAGGAGGGACGACATGAGCTAAAACTTTGCGAGCAGAAACTAGGAGTGTTGGCACACCTTTTGTCTTCAAGGATCAAGGTGATATGATGGATGTATCGTTGGGACAACGGTGGAGCGGAGGGCGACCTCCACGGCAGCCGGAAATCATCGCCGGAAGACTTCAAACTAATGAGCACACGAGTGAGGAACCAGTGAGCTGGACAGAGGAGAAGGAAGAACGGAACATTGCACACCTTTTTGCTTCTTACGGGGAGGTGAGACTCGGCCAGGAACAGCTGCTGCAAGGGAGCACAAGTGGGGTGGTCGCTGGGGAAGAAGAAAAACAGAGGAGAAAGCTTGCTACTGTGTTGCACCGTGAGCAAGTGAAAGGATCAACTCTCCCCTATCTGCAGCTCAGCTGGCTTCACAACCAAGGCATGAAGCAAGAACACAGGCAGCTGGGTGTATTTTGCATGCCGTGAAGTGTTGCTCTGTGATGAAATAGAGGAAAACAGAGGAGAAGTCCATGACAGGTGGGTCCTACTACTTTCATTCTCATCTACTTCTCTGGACAGTCAATTTCCCTCACCTAATTTGTTCCAAAATTGCTAGATATTCGTGGGAAGGCTAAATTGAATATGGAGAATTTGATTCTGAATTCAAATTATTGATTTGACCGAGTTTCATTCGAATTCAATTTTGAATTCGAATTTGAGTGGAATTCAATGTAGCTATTGAATTAAATAGCGAACTTGCTTCAAAAATTATGAAAGTTTGCAGGGAGACTATTTGAAATATTAGGAATCCAATGGTAAACTCAAATCTTCATGTTAATCTCATTTCAACAGTGGCTAAGTTTATATTTTTGAATTCCCTCCAATAGGTTTGAAATGATTTGATTTTTTGTCACTTGCTATTTTTAATTTCTTTTCTAAACTTGGGTCTCCTAGATGAGATGATCATATAAAATTCAGGGCTTTTACATTCCTCGCCCCTTAAAGGAATATCGTCCCGAGATTAAATGAAGAGACGAAAGTAGGAGAGAAATTACAGGATCTGAGAAGACAAGAAATCCGGATAGTTGGAACGGAGATATTCTTCGGATTCTCATGTCGCTTCTTCAGTGGTATGGTTGCTCCATAACACTTTATAAAACCACAACATGCAGTTCCGCGTTGTTCGAGCCTTTTCATCGAGAATCTGAATCGGATGTTCGGAGTATGTGAGATCTGGTCGCAACTCGCTGATTTCATCTGGGTGGACTGCAGCTGAGAACTTGAAACATTTCCGAGGCTGAGATACGTGGAAAATGTCGTGTATACCAGCAAGAGATGCCAGCAATTCCAATATATAAGCCACATGTCGGCACTTCTCCAAGATAGCAAACGGACCGACAAAACCGGAGAGCTAGCTTTCCTTTTACTCCGAATCAGTAAATTCCTTTCATCGGAGACACACGGAGGTATACATGATCCCCGACATTGAACTGCAGCGGGCGACGCTGCTTGTCCGCATAATTCTTCTGTCGAGATTGGGCCACTCTCAATTTTGCTTCAATGATCCGAACTTGTTCCTCAGCTTCATTGACTAGATCAATCCCGAATGTCACTCTTTTGACGAACTCGCACCAATTTAGCGGGCTGTGACATTTCCAGCCATAGAGAGCTTCATATGGTGCCATCTTGATACTCGCTTGATATCCATTGTTGTACGAGAATTCCGCCAACGGTAAATGATCGTCCCAATTTTTACCGTGGTGGATGGCACAATTGTTCTGGAATGAGGAAGGATAAAGTCAAGTATTTGGTCCGGATGTGTTGCAAGAAGCAGAAAAGCAAGTCCAAATAATTCGTGAAAACTTGAGGGCTGATCAATCAAGACAAAAGGGCTATGCGGACAATAGGAGAAGGAAATTAGCCTTCAAAGTGGGAGATTTTGTTTATCGCATGGTGTCACCAATGAGAGGTCATAAGAGGTTTAACATAAGAGGCAAGCTAGCACCTCGTTATATTGGACCATTCAAAATTTTGGACAAAAGAGGAGAAGTAGCGTATAAGTTGGAGATGCCAACTCATTTTTCAGATGTTCATGATGTCTTTATGTCTCCCAGCTCAAGAAGTGTTTGAGAGTACCGGAAGAACAAGTGCCAATGGAAAAATTGGAACTAGAGGAGAAGGCCTGGGTGCGAGGGCAGGAACTCTACAAGCAAGAGTGTGCTATCGCTGAAGCATAAGGACGTCTATGTGACACAACCAAAGGGTTGTTGTTAAGATTAAACGACTCTTGAGATGTTTTTTTAGAGAATTTCACTTCTGAATTCGATTAAGCATTAAGAAATCTTAAGGGGTTAGACTATACCATAGTTTGAGTTTTCAAGATAAGTAAGAAGGACACCCACATGTGTACTAAGTTGAATATACTTTGTACATTATTTGTAAGTAGTAATGCAATTCTCTCATAAGAAATTAAGAGATTTTATCCATAAGAAAAGGATCTTGGTGAATAATCCTACGAGCTAGGAATTAGTAGTTCACCGTGGTCATAGTAAAGGGGTATTAGTCTTATTAAAGATAGCATATTTAGCGTACTCGAGGAGTACGATATGTATGCGATTAAACTTTTGCCTATTTAGATAGTAAAGGATGATAAGTTTAAGAATTAAGTATGTTTTGGGAACCAATGATTGGTCGACCTTATGAGTTCAGTTCCATACGCTTCTATTGTCGGAAGCTTAAGATATGCTCGAGTAAGTGTTTACCTTGACTTAAAGTTTAGCCGGGATACTTGATAGAGATATAAGACCATCGTAGTGGTTGAGCACTAGAAGACGTTTAAGAATTTACTTAAGAAGGTGCAATGCACATAAGGCCTCATGTTAAGATATTATAAGTCAAAACTCACTTGATGAAGTGAGCTTCTTAGTTTTAGTTTTGCGAATTGTGTGGATTCTAAGAATTCCACGTTAGTTATATATATACACCTTCGTGAATGGATTTATCTTGTGGAAAAACTTCAAACAAATAGTCACTGCATCGTTCACAATGTGTGACGAACTTTGTTATTCATGATGAGGCTGACAAGTAGGCGATACAAAGCTTTGGCCGGTTTTAAGAGTGGTCGACAACGCGAACCACTTAAGTAATACTACAATAACATGTTTGTACTATCATAATTGCACAACAATGATTCGAGTAAAACTGTCAAGCACATTGACGTTAAGTTTTTGAAAGTTGCCTAGAGGGGGGGGTGAATAGGCTAATCGACCTGCAAATGACTTAATAAAACGAGGTTAAATCAAAGGGGGCGGACTAGTCCGGTCTGGGGGCGGACTAGTCCGGTCAGCCTGCGTGAAGAACCCTAAAAAGTGTTTCTAGCAAGTTTTAGGGGGATTTTCTCGAGGCTACAAGTGAGAATATGTTTATGACAAGTTTAGAAACTACCAACACAAGAGTAAGTCAAGTTTCAACTAGGTTATAGCAAAGTGAAACACACGACAAGACTAGCAACCCTAGGACGAAGTATGCAATAAAAAAATGCGAAGAACACGGAGACACAAGGATTTTATCCCGAGGTTCGATTCCACACAAGAATCTACTCCCCGTTGAGGAGTCCACAAAGGACCGGGTTCACCAACCCTTCCCTCACCAAGTTTACCGCACGGGCCTAACTTGGTTCTCCACTATCTCAAAGTGTGAATACAAGATTCGTTGGGGCTTCTCACAATCTGAGGCTCCCACACCACAAAGATGATCAACAACGCAAAACACACTCAACACACAGCTCACAAAGACTCAATGAGTGCAAGAGATCAAACCGGGAACACAAGCGCGATGTTCTTCCTCTTCTCCACCTCACTAAACCCTAATCCACTCAAGAATTAGTTTTAGAGGGAAAGTTGGCAAGAAAGAGGCTCAAGAGTGCTTTAGCTGTGGCGGCGCTAGGATTCAAGTCAGTTCAAGAGTTGGTTCAAAAGAACCCAGGGGACCTCTATTTATAGAGGTCCCAAGCCCATACTGCTGACTTCAGCAGAAGGGCGGACTAGTCCGGCCTCAGGCCCGGACTAGTCCGGCCTAGGGGACCACTGACCTCTTGTCAGGCCTCGACAGCTAACACGCAATCGTCACACTACCCGCCAAACTTCAAATTCAAACGGTCACTTCAACAACGGACTAGTCCGGTCACCACCGGACTAGTCCGATCTCACACAGAGCCTTTTGCTCCGTGTGAAAACGGACTAGTCTGAGGACCACGGACTAGTCCGGCCCCAAGGGCGGACTAGTCCGGTCCTCCCAGACTTAGTCACAGAAGCACCTTCAATACGCCAACCCGGACTAGTCCGGCCCCACGGGCGGACTAGTCCGTTCTCACTCAGGACTTCTTGGTCCGGACTCAAACGGACAAGTCCGTGGTTTTGAGACTTAGTCCCCAAAACCCACTCACTGCTACCCTGACTAGTCCGGCCACAAACGGACTAGTCCGATCTCAGTCAGACCCTTCTGGTCCGGCCGACAACGGACTTGGCCGGCCAGGTGCGGACTAGTCCGGCCGCCTGCACGGACTAGTCCGGCCCTACAGCCAGACTACTTATCCACTCTTTTCTTTCAAGGGGTTTGACCTCTAAACCACTTTGAGCTCCCAAACTTGATCTCAATGCACTTTACACACGCACCCTCCTATTTCTACGGCTAGTCTAACTCAACACGCTAGAAACCCTAGTTTCTACGCTTCGAGTTGACTATGTTTCCTTCCTTTTTCCTTTTTGAGAGTTTGCGTCTCCAATCGAGTCCATACCTGTGCTAAGATCACATGAGCTCATTAGCGACTTAATTGTCGTCATCAATCATCCAAAACCCACGGGGAACCTAGATGCACTTTCAATCTCCCCCTTTTTGGTGATTGATGACAACACATTAAGTCCTTCAACAACTAAGAGTATTGAAATTGGTTTTCATAACTTGTGTGCGTATGAATGACTCCCCCTCAATGTATGCAACATGTAAAAGAGGTGGAGGAGATCTTTCATACCCACACACGTTATGGTGGGGTGCCTACGTGATGTGCTCAACAATTGTGACAGGACATAAAGAGCATCAATATAATCAAAGGATTGGCAATAAGAGCATTATATTGATATTAAACAACATTAACAAGTCTTGCACAAATGTAAACATCCAAGAGCATGAATATATTACAAAACATCCAAGAGCATGAATATATTACAAAACAAGTCCACAAACCACAAACACACCCACAAAAGATTAACTCCCCCTTAACTCTCCCCCTTTGGCATCAAGGCACCAAAAAGGAAAAGAAGGGGGAAAACGAAGATCCACGAACTAGTCCTCGTCTTCGCCACTTCCACTCTCCATGGCCTCGGAATCTTCGACGTCTTCCTCATGATCGTCGGCGTCGTCGTCGGAGTTCCTTGCCGAGGGAGCAGCCCGAGAGGAGCTTCCATCTTCTTGGAGCTGGGCGAGCTCATCGGCGGTGAAGTTGGGGAATGGAGTGATCTCCCCATCACTCACCTCCGGAGAGGACATCGGGACCTCCAGCTTGTCGCACACCGCTTTAAGATATTTTTCCTGACGCTTGTGTGCCCTTTGAGCGCGGTTCTCTTGCTTCCGGCAGGAAGTGAAGATCGCCTTGAAGCATTTGAAGAAGGCACTCATGGATTGAGGCGGAGGCGGAGATGGAGGTGCCACGGGGCGAGATGGAGGATCTGCATTCTTGCGACGAGGAGGAACAGGTACATTCGGGGGCTTCTGAGGACGAAGCGGGCGGTGCGACACGTCCTTAACGAAGGTCACTCCCGACACCTTCTCAATGAGGCACATGATGTAGGGGGCATACCCGCAAGCACGGTTGGGGGTATGCGAGATGTTGAAGATATCGTCGAAGATGTAATCGACGAGGTTGAACTTCTCTTCCCCATCAATCAGAAGTAGCAAGTGCCTCAAGTTCCCTTGAATCACCCCAGCATCACCGTCCTTTGGTGCTATCGTCCTTCTGAGGATTCTGTTCATAATGCTGTAGAAGGGCTTGATGTTGCGGACGAGACCGGCATCAAATGGAACATGACTTGGATACATATATGCCAGCTCTTCACGGTCCACGGCCTTAAGGTTAGAGATTATAATCTCATGATCCATGTGTGCCTCAAGCCCTAGAATCTTGGCAAACTCTGCGAAAGTGACTGAGTACTGCTCACCATGTGTCATCCAAATAATTCTTCTATCACCTGAGGTGGTGAAGTAGATGGTGGAGTAGAACTGCAGAATCACTTCGACGTTCCAGTCATACTTGAAACCCATGATCTGCTTGAGGTCATGGCGCTCTGCAGCTTCGATGACGGCGTCAAAAGCAAAGTGTTGCTTTTTGGCCATGTAATCCCAGTCAACCCATTGAGCTTCTATTACCGGCTTCTTCATCTGCTGATAGACTAGCCGGTAGTAGTCACAATGAAAGTCGCACCAGAACCTGGGATCTGCCGTGCTCCTCTCAAACTTGTAGACCTTCTCGGTCCTCAGCCTCCTGGCCTTTTCAGCCCCTTTTCCATGAAACACATTGGCAGACAATTCCTTCTGCCTGTTGGGGTTCCTTTCTGGTGTGTAAACCTCAAGGGGGCCAATGGAAGTGGCCTTCCCTTTCTCTTTGATCACAACACCTCCAGCTGCCTTCTTTGTTGACATCTTGACAGCTGGTTTCTTCTTTTTCGGCTCGACAGGGGCCGGAGCCTTTCCCTTCTTTGGGTCACGCTCAACCCTAGGCTCAGCTTCCATTTGGGCTAGCTCCTTGCCCTTCGCTTTCTCGCCAAAGGTGACGAGCTTCTTTCTCTTGGGGGCATTCGCCTCAGCGGCCCTGGAGTTGTGAGCCTCCCTGTCTTCCCTTTTCTTCTTCCTCAGCTCATTGAGGGACTCTGCGGTTGCTCGAGCTATGGCTTCTTCCTCATTGTAGATGCTCGCTGCAACTTTGGAGGCTTCGAGTGCCTTCAACCGCCTCTCTTCCTTTGCCTTTTGCGCTTCTATGAGCGCAGCCTTGGTCCTTGCCTCGACAATTTGAGCTTTGGTTCGCCCCTCGGGGTTGAGACGAGGAGGGGAACGCTCCGAGTTCGACATGCTGTGAAAAGCATATAGAAAGGAAGGTATGAGTCCAAGGAGAGGGAGCATTGCGGAAAAGATCTCGAGAAAAGAATAGAAGTAGGGTTTGCCCTGCGCAAACCGGACTTGTCCGCCCCAGGGGCGGACTAGTCCGGGTTGCGCAGAATGAACCCTAACCCTAATCGATTCATTGAAAAATCATCGAATCAGCGTGCAATACTCCTAGGCTATGATCGCAAGGGTATATAGAGCAACATTAATGAAGGTGTTCATATCAAAAACTTTAAGAATCAAGAATGGGGCTAGTTTTTGAAGAACGAGGGAATACCTTCTCAAATCCGCTAGAATCGACGAAATCGGAGATGGATCGCGAATGTGGAGCGCGGGGAAGTGATCCCTCACTCCCAAAGACTCCGATGCGTGGATTGGAGTCGAGATTTGGTGGTTGGAGCACAAAATCGCCGATGGGGGCGGTTGCTAGCGCATGGAAGTGAGAGAGTCAAGTGAGAGAGGGAGAGGAGGGGTTTGGGCCGCCTGGGGGTTTTAAGTCCCCAAGGGCTGGACTAGTCCGGTTGAGGGGCCAGACTAGTCCGGTCAGCGGACCAGACCCAGACTAGTCCGGATCCGGACTTGTCCGGTTGAAGGGCGGACTAGTCCGGTTTGCGGACCAGCCGCGGACTAGTCTGGACCCGGACTTGTCCGTCCACAAGGGCGGACTAGTCCGGTCCGACTGGGCTGAAAAGCGATGTCTTTGAGTTGCACACACACTATTGGGCCTTATTGAGCAAGCAATACAAACATGATAATTAAAGAAAGAATGTGATAAAAATATGATCAAATCCCAAGAAAAGGTTTTCTCAAACAGATTTTGAAGAGAAATCACGATAGAGAAGAGTTTTTCGAAATTGCTCAAAAAAAAGTGAGGAATGAGGTTTAAGCCACATTCCTAGAATCCAAAATGTTAAGCTCACTTCTTAGCTCACAGAAACGCTTCTCATCAAGAGGCTTGGTGAAAATATCTGCGAGTTGATGTTCCGTCCTCACATGAGAAATCACAATATCTCCCTTTATTGAGTGATCTCTCAAGAAATGGTGTCGAATGTCTATGTGTTTGGTCCTAGAGTGCTCCACCGGATTATGGGCTATCTTGATGGCACTCTCGTTGTCACACAAGAGTGGAATGTTGCACAAGTTAATCCCATAATCCCTAAGGGTTTGTCGCATCCAAAGAAGTTGTGCACAACAACTTCCGGCTGCAACATATTCCGCTTCGGCGGTGGAGAGAGCAATAGAGTTTTGCTTCTTGGAGGACCAAGACACTAGAGATCGACCTAAGAATTGACATGTACCCGATGTGCTCTTCCTATCAACTTTGCACCCCGCATAGTCCGCATCGGAATATCCAATGAGGTTAAACTTAGATCCTTTGGGGTATCCTAGGGAAGGTGTGTGTACTAGATATCTCAAGATCCTCTTAACGGCAGTCAAATGACAAGCCTTAGGTGCCGCTTGAAAGTGTGCACACATACACACACTTAGCATGATATCGGGCCTAGATGCACAAAGATAGAGAAGTGAACCAATCATAGACCTATATAACTTTTGATCCACACTTGGACCATCCTCATTTAGGTCTAGGTGTCCATTTGTCCCCATAAGGGTTTTGATGGGTTTTGCCTTATCCATGTCAAACTTCCGTAGAATATCTTGTGTATACTTAGTTTGACTTATAAATGTCCCTTCTTTGAGTTGTTTCACTTGAAATCCTAGAAAGTACTTCAACTCACCCATCATGGACATTTCAAACCTCTCCGTCATTATCTTGGAGAACTCATCACAAAACACTTTATTTGGGGAACCAAATATGATGTCATCCACATATATTTGGCACACAAAAAGATCCTCATTGAAGTGCTTTGTGAAAAGGGTATAATCCGCTTTGCCTATCATAAAACCATTTTCAACTAGAAAGTCTCTTAAGCACTCATACCAAGCTCTAGGAGCTTGCTTGAGGCCATAAAGAGCCTTTCGCAATTTGTAAACATGGTTAGGACAGTCTTGGTCTTCAAACCCTGGAGGTTGCTCTACATAAACTTCTTCCTTGATTGGGCCATTAAGGAATGCACTCTTAACATCCATTTGGTAGAGCTTGAAGTCATGATGAGTAGCAAAGTCTAGTAATATCCAAATTGACTCAAGCCTAGCTACGGGGGCAAATCTCTCATCAAAATCCAATCCTTCAACTTGTGAGTACCCTTTTGCCACAAGTCGTGCCTTGTTCCTAGTTACCACGCCATGCTCATCTTGTTTGTTGCGGAACACCCACTTGGTTCCAACAACGTTAGCTTGTGGGCGCTTGACAAGCTCCCAAACCTTGTTCCTTTCAAAGTTATTGAGATCCTCTTGCATGGCAACTACCCAATCCGGATCTCTTAAGGAATCTTCAACCTTATGGGGTTCCAAGGATGAGACAAAGGAGAAATGCTCGCAAAAGTTTGCAACACGTGAACGTGTTGTTACTCCTCTTGTGATATCTCCTAGAATGTTGTCAACGGGATGATCCCGTTAAACACTTTGATGAACACGAGGATGCGGAGGTTGAGCTCTTGAATCACTTGCTTCATCTTCTTCACTTTGCTCTCCCCCTTGATCCAAGCCTCCCCCTTGATCTTCATTCCCATTATCATTTTGGGGAGTATCTAGTGGATCTCCAACTTTTCCAATGGGGGTTTGACCTACTTCATAATGATGATGGTCACTTGGGCTTTGAGATGGTTCTTGTGGGCAAACATCTCCAAGTGCCATTTTCCTTAGAGCTTCTAGTGGAGGTTCCTCTTGATCAAGGGCATGTTGATCAACTTGCTCCACTTGAGAGCCATTGGTTTCGTCAAACACCACGTCACGTGCTATTTCAACAATTCCAGAGGATTTGTTGAACACGCGGTATGCATGAGTGTTTGAGTCATATCCAAGCAAGAAACCCTCATTGGACTTTGAAGCAAACTTCAAAGTCCTAGGCTTTTTGTTGAGGATATAACACTTGCTACCAAAAACACGAAAGTAAGAAACATTGGGTTTCTTACCAACGAGAAGCTCATAAGGAGTCTTCTTGAGGAGGCGATGAAGGTACAATCGGTTTACGGCGTGGCAAGCGGTGTTAACCGCTTCCGCCTAAAACCGGTCCGATGTTTTGTACTCATCTAGCATCGTCCTTGACATCTCAATAAGCGTCCTATTCTTTCTTTCGGCAATTCCATTTTGTTGAGGAGAATAGGGAGCGGAAAACTCATGCTTGATGCCCTCCTCATCTAGGAACTCTTCTACTTGCATGTTCTTGAATTCGGTGCCATTGTCACTCCTTATAGATTTTATCCTTAGGGTGAACTCATTTTGAGCTCTCCTTAGGAATTTCTTGAGGACACCGGGGGTTTCACTCTTATCATGCAAGAAGAACACCCAAGTATATCTAGAGAAGTCATCAACGATGAATAGACCATACTTGTTGCCACCGATGCTAATGTAAGCAATGGGGCCAAAAAGATCTATATGGAGTAACTCCAAAGGTCTAGTTGTCGTCATGACATTCTTAGAGGGGTGTTGAGCTCCTACTTGCTTTCCCGCTTGACACGCACCACATGGCCTATCCTTTTCAAATACCACATCCTTTAGGCCACGAACGTGCTCTCCTTTAAGGAGCTTTTGAAGGTTCCTCATTCCAACATGGGCAAGCCTTCTATGCCAAAGCCATCCCATGTTGGCTTTCGCCATTAAGCATGTGTCAAGTTGAACTTTATCCGTGGTAAAATCCACAAGATAGAGCTTTCCCTTGAGCACTCCCTTAAAGGCTATTGAGTCATTACCCTCTCTCAGAACATTCACACCCTCACTAGAAAAAACACACTTATATCCTTTATCACAAAGCTGTGATATGGATAGGAGATTATAGTCTAGGGAATCAACATGCAAAACATTAGATAAAGTATGCAAAGAGGAGATAGCAATTTTACCGGAGCCAATGATTTTCCCTTGGCTATTATCCCCAAAGAAGATTCCTTCACTTGGGTCCTCGTTCTCCTCATACTCTATGAACATGCTCCTCTCTCCGGTCATGTGGTTGGTACATCCGCTATCCAACACCCATTTCGATCCAACGGAGGAGTAAGCCTACAAAACAAGTTTATGCCTTCCTTTTAGGTACCCAAGCGGAGTTGGGTCCTTTCACGTTAGTAGTTAGGCATTTGGGCACCCACACGCAAGGCTTGGGGCTCTTGCGGAGTGGCCCAACATATCTAGCAAACACTTTGCCGTGTTTGTTCCTCTTTAGCACATAAGATGCATCAAAATCATGGAATAGAGGATGCGATTCAGATTTAGGAAATTTGTTGCTAGAGGGTGAGTTCTTTTCAATTTTAGTTGGGGATGAACTCCCCTTAACAAAGACAATCATGTCTTTGCCATACTTGGAGGTTTTGGCGTTATGCCTTCTACCTCTAGTATAGCCAAGACCATCCTTGACATGGGGAGGTCTTGTGTTGGTGTATGCACTTCGTGCATACGCCACCTTCTCCTTGTCAAAGATGGCACCCTTAGGTGCTTGCTTGCCTTGTGCTGACTTGAGTTCATCCTTAAGCTTAAGGATTAAGTTAGAGCACTTGCAAGGCGGAGTTGCATTGGATGAGGCCTTTGAGAAGGTTGAGCTCTTGGAGGAAGAGGCTACATTGTTCTTAAGGGACTCAATTTGAGTCTCAAGAATCTTGTTAACTTTTGTCAAGTTCCCAAGTTCATCCTTGAGCCCAATTGAGTTCTCCTCAAGACTTGAACACGTTTTCTTACTTAGAGCAAGTTCGTGTTCCAATGCCTTGCTCTTCTCTCTTTCAAGCTCAAGAAGCTCGTTAAGCTCTTGACATCTCTCCTTCTCAAGGATGAGCATGTCCTCCTGTCTGTTGATGAGATCCTCCTTCTCAAAGATCTCATCCATAAGCAACTTCATCCTACGCAGGGTGCTTTTGCTTATGTCCTTAAACATGTGCTCATTTTCACTAGCGCTGTCAAATTCATCATGAGAGGAAATGGAGGAGGAGGAGTGAGATGTTACCTTTCTCCATCCCTCCTTTGCCATAAGGCAAGTTGGTTTGTAGTTGTCGTTGAGGTTGGGAAAGAGCTTGCTTCCCTTGGAGCTCCTCCCGATGGCTATGGTAGCCATCTTCTCCTCTTCTTCTTCGGAGGAGGACTCATCGTTAGAGTCCCACTCCTTCCCCAAGTGGGCTTGTCCGGAGGGCCTCTTCTTCTTGAAGAATTTCTTATCTTGAGGCTTGCCCTCCTTCTTCTTCTTCGCTTCTTCATGTGGGCAATCAGCGATGAAGTGCCCATACTCGCCACAATTGTAGCAAGACCTTTTTGATTTGGGCCTTGCTCTTTCCTTCCCTTTGCCCTCATGGTTGTATCCACCTTTCTTCCACCTCATCATTCTCCTGAATTTGTTGATGAAGAAGGCCTCTTCCTCATCGGTGTTGAGGCTCTCCTCATCACTTTCCTCTTGTTCTTGTGAAGAGGGTGTTGCCTTGAGTGCAACGTTCTTCATCTTGGAGGCGGTGAACTTCTGAAGGTCGTTGTAGAAGAGCGCCTCCTTCTCCATGATCTCGTGGTTGATGATCCTTCCAAGGACCTCCTCCGGGGTCATTTGAGTGAACCCCGGGCTTTCTCGAATCATGGAGCAAAGAGCGACGTTCCTAGGCATGAATGCCCGGATCATCCTCTTCACAACCTCGTGGTCGGTCCACTTGGTGCAGCCATATGATCGGCTCTTGTTGATAAGTACCTTCAACCGGTTGTACATGTCTTGGGGGGGATTCACCATCCAAGATGGCGAATCTCCCAAGCTCTCCTTCGATGAGCTCAATCTTGGCCTCCTTGACCACCCGATTCCCTTCATGTGCCGTCTTGAGCTGTTCCATATGTCTTTGGCCACCTAAAGGCCATCGACGCGGTTGAACTCATCTCTTGAGAGAGATGAGATAATCACACCCGCAGCTTGAGCGTTGCGGTGGATGAGGATGGCTTGTTCTTGCATGATGTTGTCCTCATCCTTCGGGATCTCCACCCCGGTCATGACAATTTGCCACAATGCCGAATTGAGTGACACGAGGTGGATCTTCATGTTGTGTTTCCACATCCCGTAGTCGGTTCCATCGAATTGAGGAGGTTTCCCCAATGGGATGGAGAGGTAGTGGTTGTTGGCGGCAAGGCGTTCATAGTTGAACCCTTGTCGGTTGTAGTTGACCCCGCCGCCACCACTTGATGAGCTTGATGGCTCAACCACAGCAATCTTCAACTTCTCCCGGAGCTTCGCCTTGAGCTGGCGAGTCTCCTCATCATCCGTTGGCTTGTCTTGATAAGCCATTGTCTCCTCACGTGTCGGTTGAGAGTCGTTGGTCGACACCTCTTCAAACACCACTCCGGCCATCTCTCCGAGTTGTTAGACTCTTTGTGGAGAGTCCTGCTCTGATACCAATTGAAAGTTGCCTAGAGGGGGGGTGAATAGGCTAATCGACCTGCAAATGACTTAATAAAACGAGGTTAAATCAAAGGGGGCGGACTAGTCTGGTCTGGGGGCGTACTAGTCCGGTCAGCCTGCGTGAAGAACCCTAAAAAGTGTTTCTAGCAAGTTTTAGGGGGATTTTCTCGAGGCTACAAGTGAGGATATGTTTATGACAAGTTTAGAAACTACCAACACAAGAGTAAGTCAAGTTTCAACTAGGTTATAGCAAAGTGAAACACACGACAAGACTAGCAACCCTAGGACGAAGTATGCAATAAAAAAATGCGAAGAACACGGAGACACAAGGATTTTATCCCGAGGTTCGATTCCACACAAGAATCTACTCCCCGTTGAGGAGTCCACAAAGGACCGGGTTCACCAACCCTTCCCTCACCAAGTTTACCGCACGGGCCTAACTTCGTTCTCCACTATCTCAAAGTGTGAATACAAGATTCGTTGGGGCTTCTCACAATCTGAGGCTCCCACACCACAAAGATGATCAACAACGCAAAACACACTCAACACACAGCTCACAAAGACTCAATGAGTGCAAGAGATCAAACCGGGAGCACAAGCGTGATGTTCCTCCTCTTCTCCACCTCACTAAACCCTAATCCACTCAAGAATTAGTTTTAGAGGGAAAGTTGGCAAGAAAGAGGCTCAAGAGTGCTCCAAGTTAGCTGTGGCAGCGCTAGGGTTCAAGTCAGTTCAAGAGTTGGTTCAAAAGAACCCAGGGGACCTCTATTTATAGAGGTCCCAAGCCCATACTGCTGTCTTCAGCAGAAGGGCGGACTAGTCCGGCCTCAGGCCCGGACTAGTCCGGCCTAGGGGACCACTGACATCTTGTCAGGCCCCGACAGCTGACACGCAATCGTCACACTACCCGCCAAACTTCAAATTCAAACGATCACTTCAACAACGGACTAGTCCGGTCACCACCGGACTAGTCCGATCTCACACAGAGCCTTTTGCTCCGTGTGAAAACGGACTAGTCTGAGGACCACGGACTAGTCCGGCCCCAAGGGCGGACTAGTCCGGTCCTCCCAGACTTAGTCACAGAAGCACCTTCAATACGCCAACCCGGACTAGTCCGGCCCCACGGGCGGACTAGTCCGTTCTCACTCAGGACTTCTTGGTCCGGACTCAAATGGACAAGTCCGTGGTTTTGAGAATTAGTCCCCAAAACCCACTCACTGCTACTCGGACTAGTCCGGCCACAAACGGACTAGTCCGATCTCAGTCAGACCCTTCTGGTCCGGCCGACAACGGACTTGGCCGGCCAGGTGCGGACTAGTCTGGCCGCCTGCACGGACTAGTCCGGCCCTACAGCCAGACTACTTATCCACTCTTTTCTTTCAAGGGGTTTGACCTCTAAACCACTTTGAGCTCCCAAACTTGATCTCAATGCACTTTACACACACACCCTCCTATTTCTACGGCTAGTCTAACTCAACACGCTAGGAACCCTAGTTTCTACGCTTTGAGTTGACTCTGTTTCCTTCCTTTTTCCTTTTTGAGAGTTTGCGTCTCCAATCGAGTCCATACCTGTGCTAAGATCACATGAGCTCATTAGCGACTTAATTGTCGTCATCAATCATCCAAAACCCACGAGGAACCTAGATGCACTTTCAGTTTTGTGTTGTGAAAAATAATATCCAGGATCATAATTAGTGACGAGCATAAAAGAATCAAGTGAAAGCTTGTGGTACTGTTTACAAAAGGTTTTCCACCCAAGTGTTCAGAGAACACAAAGCATGCTTGAGTCTTAAGTGGAAACCTGTGGACTATGGATACTAAGAGGCCAACTAAGTATAAAGTTATTTCTAAATGTGAGACATATTGTGGTTTTCGAGTCAAGCAGTGTGTAAATGGCTATTTTGATGCGTTGTGCCCTTTATGTCAAAGCATCGAGAAATAGACAGTAAGTTCAGTAATTAGGTAATTAAGTAAGTAAGCAAGTAAGTTTTAGCACCGTGATCAAGTGGGAGAATATTAGAGTTGATCACGTAAGGTGTGGGCCCCATCCACACCGAGTCTTTCCCCATAGCGCTTTGATCGGGAGGTGAAAACCGACTTCGGGTCGTGGCCCCCTCTCACACCCGCTCCAATATAAGAGGGAGTCGCTTACCCTGACTCCAACCACCAGAGATTAGGCACCCGATCGGCAAATGCGGGTCAGTGAGGGGAAGACCTCGACTACGACACCCCACCTCGTCCTCAACCTCGCTGGCGACTCCTTCCCGACGCCCTGCACCTCCTCATCTACGCCGCCATGGCTTCCACCACTATCCTAGGCCAAGGTGTGCCATCTACTTCTCTGTCTATGCTGAATCTCTAAATGATTAGTTGACTGTGATCTACTTTGATTAATTGTTGATTAAGTTTTAGCCTAAGTTAATTAGCCTAAGTGTCCCGGTTAGTTTCATGCCAAGATTAATTAGAGTCCTCTAATTCTAACACGGAAGGATACTCAGCACAGTGTTAACCAGCTCCTTGTGCCCAGCAATGGATAGCATGCAGCTCTGCCACCCAGCAAGGCACCCTTGGGCACGATCTAAAATCAGCTAAAGTTGTATCATAGATAGTCTGGAGGTCGTCAGCGGCAGGCCAAGGTAAGTCACGGGCAGACTTGAGGTCTGTCCCCCGAAGCTCTACAGGATATCTTGGATGTCAATGTCATCACACGGATTGGTGTAACCGAGCTCTCGGGCAAATTGACCTGTAAACCAGTCGAGTTTCCAAAACCCTTCATAATTTGCAAGACAGTCTCCACCTTCTCCTTGATGGTTTTAACAAAGATAATGACATCATCGGCATAGAGCGAAACTCTGATCTTTGCTGTGTTCTCTGCAAGTGGGGAGAGGAAGCCTTCCCGGGTGGTCATATCAAAGACTTTCTGCAGGACATCAATTCCTAAGATGAAGAGATATGGCGACAGGGGGTCCCCTTGGCGTAAACCATGCCCATGTCTTATCCACTACCCTATATTATCATTAAGCTTCACTGCCGATGATGAAGAAGCCCATAGAAGACACAACCAATCAATCCAACATCGCGAGAATCCACGGTGCTCCAACATTTCGATCATAAACTCCCAAGATATAAAGTCAAATGCCTTCAAAATGTTGAATTTGAACATTAGAATGGGTCTTATCTTGCAATGATAAAGACAAGCCAAGTTACAGACGTAAAGAAAGTTATCGTGGATGCACCGTCGACGAATTAAGGCACTCTGGGCTGGGACAATTAGACCATCCAAATGATTTTGCAGTCGATGGTCCAGTACCTTGGAGAACAACTTGGCGAAGAAGTGAATGAGGCTTATCAGGCGGAAATCACTACGCTGCTCGGACACTTCAGATTTGGGCATGAGAGTGATGAGAGATTCGCTTTGTTTCTAAATAGGACCACGCCGTAAGTCAAACAGACTTCTGAAGGCTGCCAGCAAGTCATGCTTCACAATGTCCCAACAACTGTCTCTGGTGAAGCCGTCGGGCCCTGGTGTCTTTTCTGAGGAAGCTCTTTAATGGCATTGCTGATTTTTTCCTCGGTGAACACCCTGTCTAGTTCATGCTGTTGTAAAACAGGAAGACTAAGGTCCTCCCATCGGAGGGTAGAGAGGTGCTGCTGTCTGGTCCCCAAAGTGGCCTGGAAGTGTTGGTGTAATAATGTCGCCATGCCTTCTTGAGATGAAACATACTCATTTCCTTGGTTTCTGAGATGTGGCACAAATAATTTGCGAGCCCTTGCATTTTCTTTGAGATGAAAGAACTTTGTGCATGCATTGCCGGACTTGAGCCGAGGTGATCCTGGAAACATGACGTCGTCAGGCTCGTTCAATGGCGGCTAGGCCGAGAATCCGATTTTTTATGTCACGGCAAAAGGAAAGCTCCTCCGCAGAGAGGGGTTGAGACTCCTGAGCAATGTCCAACTGAAGGATAATATTGTTGGCCATAGACAACAGGCCTTTCCAAAAACTGCCCGACTCCATGCCTTAAGTGCCATCTTCACTGCCTAGAACTTGCTATGTAAAACATTCAAAGGATAATTCTGTTTTTTAGAAAACTTGCTGCCAGACCAGCTTGTATTAATTTAAGAAGAGAGACATGTTTAGTTACAATTTACAATATAGTGGAAGCTCATTGCTGGGCTAAAAATCGACTCTAATGCTGATCTAAATCGTTTTGTAGAAGTCGTCCAACCCCTGCCAGAGCCCACAGCTTTGCCGTTTCCTGTACCTGCTCCCAAGAGGCAATCATAACAATTCGGATTGAAGCCTATTGGATATTTGATCCATAAGCAATTAAGGTACTAATAGGCCTGCGACCTAAAAGCCCATTAGTACGCCTATAAATATGAGGGGTAGGGTTAGGGGCTAATCACCCCACGACGTGACAGCCCTAGCCGCCACCCCTCGAGGGCCTCACGCCGAGACCCTTGCCGCACGCGCGGTGCTAGCACACCGGCGCACGGCATTCCTCTCCGCACCTGTGGACTGCGTGGAGGCGCTGCTGCTACTGTTGCGCTGATCGGCTACGACGAACGTGTTTGTCTACTGCTGCTGAGAAGAGGGCGAGGAGGAGACGAACGGGATCGTCTACTTCCTCTACACCGACGCGCGTCTACGTTCCGCTGCGCTGCGCGTCTAGTGGTAATGATCCATGACCTTTGTACTCGCATGTTTCCTGGGTTATGCGGTATAGTTGCTAGAGTAGCGTACCGCCAATTTCCCAACAGCGGCATCAGAGCCGACTTGCGTAGTTTTTGATCTGGATCTTCTTAGTAGATGGGATCTACTGCAGACATGTTCATACGATGAATTTTTTGCATGGTTTTTGGGGTTTGGAATTGGTTAGAGTAGATTGCGATCGTATATGACTAAAGGGTCAGTTCATTCTCCTTCTCTGCTGTGTGCGCAATCTGTCCCTATCGGCTGGAATCACCATTGGGACTAATTGCGTACATAGCTAACAGACTGAGCCAACAGACCACGGTCATTAGTCACAAAATACTCATGAATAACCGGTCATATTGAAAATTGAGGCATTCTGAATGGCTCAGATTCGGGTTGATTTGATCAATCCGGTGAGATTTTCATAGTGATTTCATATATGCGATCTATGTAATTCCGTTTAGTGTTCAGGGCACTGCCCTGAAACTTGCGGGGGCGGCTCCCCCCTCGACCCCCGCCCGCTAACCGGCTAACGGGACCGCCGTTTTGCTGTCTGCTATAGCAATTACATAATATAGTTTTGTGCTAGGAACCGTTCTAGGCTTAACTTGTTTTTGCAGTGAATGGTGTGAATGGTATGGCCTTAATATGATGTGAAGATCTGTGTATAAATTCGTGCAGCCTGCGTGTTGCAAATTTAACACAACCGGGTCGAGGTTGTCACATAATTATATAACGACCAGCGTGTCGACCTGTGATGCTTGATCTCTCATGTAATTTATTTCGTAGTTATTAGTTGTATTAGCTTCTTTTATTATCATGGAGATCTCTTCAAGCATGGTGGAGATGGATATTAGCACAAGAAGGGAGGCATGGCAGCTCATATCTTGATGGAACCATGGCGATAGAGACCATTATGATTCTAAAGGCCATACTATTCACAATGTGATATGATCATATGCCTGTGATGCTTATTAGTGTTCTTTTCATGCTTTTCATATGGTGTATGTTTTGTTATGATAGAATAGCTTCCCTCACAAAAGTTAAGTATTTGATGTCATTTACCAATAGTTGCACCTATGATATTTTGATCGTTGTGTGGTAGGTTTACCAAAGCAAAGTACCATCATCTATCATAATTCATAGGGTGAATGTTGGACATTCACATGCAAAGTGTTGGTTTACTCAACAAAGCTATCAAAACGGTTTTGGGCTTTATGGCATAGAGTTGGGAGCCGGGGCATTGGATGTCACCCAACAAACAAGAGTCATATAGGGATATGATTAACAATGGTTGTTTACCTATGTCACTAATTTCCTAGCAGTGAAGTCAAAGCTCACTAGGAATTAGTGAATATGGATCTTGAACCACTATATGTTGTTAGAGGGAAGACGATGATCATATAGTGGTGATATCTTTTATTAAACTGTTAATAGAAGATTGATACATAACATAGTGCTAAATCTTGCATATTTATTTTCTATTGTAGATAATTTCTGCTAGTAACAATTCCGGTTTCAATTTGTGATTTGTGCTTGAGAAGGAAAAACTCAATGGAGCTAACTTTATCGATTGGTACCGCAACCTCAGAATCGTTCTTAGGCAAGAGAAAATCGAGTACATTCTTCTGCAGCCTTACCCTGATGACCTCCCAGCTGATGCAACCAATGTAGCACGTAGAGCTTACACGAAGCACTGCGATGATGCGCTTAATGTAAGTTGCATCATGCTCGCCACTATGTCCCCTGATCTGCAAAAATAGTATGAGCATACAGATGCTTATTCTATGATTGAGGGACCGCGTGGAATGTTTGAAAATCAAGCAAGGGCTGAGAGATACAACATCTCAAAGTCCTTGTTCTTATGCAAGCTGGCGGAGGGTAGCCCGGTCAGCCCTCATGTAATCAAGATGATTGGTTACATTGAAACTTTGGGCAAACTTGGTTCTGAACTCAAGGATGATCTGGCTATTGACGTTGTTCTCCAGCCGCTCCCCCCGAGCTACGAGCCATTCATATTGAATTTTCAAATGAATGGCATGGAGAAAACTTTGGCTGAATTGCATGGGATGCTTAAAACAGCCGAAGAAAGCATTAAGAAAAACGCCACTCATGTGATGATGGTGCAAAAGGATAATAAAAAGAGGAAGCATGTGACGCATCCTAAAGGTAAAGGCAAGGGAAAGGTTCCCGATGAGCCTTCAAGCTCAAAGTCTAAACCAAAGGGCAAATCTGACCCTTCTCCTGATGATGAATGCTTTCACTGTCATGGTAAGGGGCACTGGTCTAGGAACTGCAAGAAGTACTTGGAGGATAAGAAGAAGAAAGGAAGTGAGACTTCCACTTTAGGTATAAATGTTATAGAAATTAACATTGCATTATCTTCTAGTTAATCATGGGTATTTGATATCGGATCGATGATTCACACTTGCAAATCATTGCAGGGTCTAAGTGAGACTAGAAGATTTGCAAAAGGAGAGTTGGATGTTCATGTCGGCAATGGAGCAAAGGTTGCGGTCATAGCTGTCGGAACTTACCACTTGTCATTACCCTCAGGATTAGTTTTGGAATTGAATAATTGTTATTGCATTCCTACTTTGAGCAAGAACATTATCTCTTATTCGTGTTTAGAAGAAGTTGATGGTTATGAGATTGTAATAAAGAACAAATGTTGTTCTATTTATTACAATAATATTTTCTATGCTCAATGTCCATTGGTGAATGGATTATATGTTCTTGATCTTAAGGATAAAACTGTCTGTAACATTAATACCAAAAGGGCTCGATGTAATGATCTAAATTCCACTTTTATTTGGCATTGTCGCTTAGGTCATATAAATGAGAAACACATTGAAAAACTCCATAAAGATGGTTTACTAAGCTCATTTGATTTTGAATCACTTGACACATGCGAATCTTGTTTGCTTGGGAAGATGACCAAAGCACCCTTCATTGGTCAAAGTGAGAGGGCGACTGACTTGTTGGGACTTATACATACAGATGTATGTGGACCAATGAGTTCAATTGCCAGAGGTGGTTTTCAGTACTTCATCACATTTACCGATGACTTTAGTAGATATGGTTATGTCTACCTAATGAGGCACAAGTCTTAATCCTTTGAAAAATTCAAAGAATTTCAGAACGAAGTACAAAATCCATTGGGCAAGACAATTAAACTTCTACGATCTGATCATGGGGGTGAATATTTGAGCCATGAATTTTATTATCATTTAAAACAACATGGAATTGTTCCACAGTTGACTCCACCTGGAACACCTCAATGGAATGGGGTGCCCGAGTGGAGGAACCGAACCTTATTGGACAGGGTTAGGTCAATGATGAGCCAAGCAGATCTTCCACTATCCTTTTGGGGTTATGCTCTTGAAACTGCTGCATTTACACTAAACAGAGTCCTAACTAAGTCTGTTGAGAAGACACCATATGAGATGTGGACCGGGAAACGTCCCGAATTGTCTTTCCTCAAAGTTTGGGGATGTGATGTTTATGTCAAACGTTTGACGTCAGACAAACTCACTCCAAAATCAGACAAATGCTTCTTTGTGGGATATCCTAGGGAAACCAAAGGATATTATTTTTATAATAAAACAGAGGGTAAAGTGTTTACCGCTCGCAATGGTGTCTTCTTGGAGAAAGAGTTTCTCTCAAAAGGAGTTAGTGGGAGCAAGGTGCATCTTGAAGAAATTCAAGAAATACCTGAAAATGTTTCAGCATCCACTGATCCTATACAGGATGTACAAGATGGTGTGCAACCAGTTGATGAAACACCAGCCTCACGAAGGTCTACGAGGGCACATCGTGCGACTGAAAAGTTAACGCTTCTAACCACAGAGCAACATGACATGGTATTGTTGGACAATAATGATCCCACGACCTATACCGAAGCAATGACGGGACCCGACTCTGAGAAGTGGCTTGGAGCCATGGAATCCGAAATTGAATCCATGCATGAAAATCAAGTTTGGAACTTGGTTGATCCAATCGAAGGTGTGAGACCTATCGATTGTAAATGGATTTTCAAGAAAAAGACTGATATGGATGGAAATGTTCACATCTATAAAGTGCGATTGGTGGCGAAAGGTTTCAAACAAATTCAAGGTGTTGATTATGATGAAACTTTCTCACCTATTGCATTGCTTAAGTCTGTCCGGATTCTTCTAGGAATTGCTGCATATTTTGATTATGAAATATGGCAGATGGATGTCCAAACAACCTTTCTTAATGGAAGTCTGACTGAGGATGTGTACATGACATAACCTGAGGGTTTTGTCGATCCTAAAAATGCTAGTAAAATATGCAAGCTTCAAAAGTCTATCTATGGACTGAAGCAAGCATCTCGGAGTTGGAATCTGCGTTTTGATGAAGTAATCAAAGGGTTTGGTTTCATCAAGAACGTAGAAGAACCTTGTATATACAAGAAGTTTAGTGGGAGCGCACATGTATTTCTGGTCCTATATGTAGATGACATATTATTGATCGGAAATGACATTCCAATGCTTGATGGTGTTAAATCCTCATTAAGAAAAAGTTTCTCAATGAAGGATTTAGGAGAGGCAGCGTACATTTTGGGCATAAAGATCTATATAGATAGATCTAAAAGCCTAATTGAATTAAGCCAAGATACATATATTGACAAGATATTGAATCGGTTCAATATGCAAGATTCCAAGAAAGGTTTCTTGCCAATGTCACATGGCATTACTCTAATCAAGAGTCAGTGTCCTTCAACACCTAATGAGCAAAAGAGGATGAGAGCAATTCCTTATGCTTCGGCTATTGGATCCATCATGTATGCCATGCTATGTACACGCCCAAATGTATCTTATCCTCTAAGCATCACAAGCTGATATCAATCAGATTATGGTGAGGCTCATTGGACCGTTGTCAAATACATCCTTAAGTACTTGAGAAGAACTAAGGATGCGTTCTTAGTGTTTGGAGGTGAAGAAGAGCTCATTATAAAAGGTTACACCGATGCCAGCTTCCAAACTGATAAGGATGATTCTAGATCGCAATCAGGTTTTGTATTCTGCCTCAATGGAGGGGCAGTGAGCTGGAAAAGTTCCAAGCAAGATACAGTAGCAGATTCAACCACAGAGGCGGAGTACATTGCAGCTTCTGAAGCTTCAAAGGAAGCTGTTTGGATTAGAAAATTTGTTTCTGAGTTGGGTGTTGTTCCTAGCGCGTCCAGTCCTGTGGATCTCTACTGTAATAATAGTGGAGCCATCGCACAGGCAAAGGAGTCTAGATCACACAAATGATCGAAACACATACTACGATGCTATCACCTCATTCGAGAGATCATCGACCGAGGTGATGTGAAGATATGCAAGGTGCATACGGATTTGAATGTTGTAGATCCGTTGACAAAGCCTCTTCCACAATCAAAGCATGGGGCACACACGAGATCTATGGGTATTAGATACTTACATCAGTGATCATAGTGTGTAGTGGGAGACTTGTGTCACAGTTATGTTTATGTACTATTAAATAAATTGTTATATGAGTAATCATTATTTACATTGATCATCAAGTATGTGACTTGTTCGTGAAACTCTTTGTTAAAAGTAATGTTGCTCTAGATGATCCCTAGTCTATATAATTACATAGATAATGATTGCATATAGACTAGCACATGTATTAATTGATGATCACGTTTCATGGATCATAGATATGGAGATATCGAATTTGTCGGTACCCTGCGTACCGTATACCCCTTGGGACTGCAAAAAGACCAAAGGAACTTCACCTGTCTGAGTTGAAGACCTCCAAAGGCCCCACGTGTCATACGAGACCAGACATGCCTCCCATCTATGGTTAGTCCCGGTGCTGCCACGTGTATACTGCAACCGGAGCTACGTCCCACACCTGGGAAAGCTCCGGGCCAAATACATGCACGGCACCCCCGGACAAAACCCCTGACAAAGGGAAGCTCCGGTACCGATACGTGTACAACTGCACCGGACCTACCCATCCCAGACGGTAAGCTCCGGAGCTGCCACGTGTCCAACCACCGGACCTTCAACTTCAACAAGCAGGCTGGTGGACCCCCAACGGCTCGGACCTTCAAGGGACAATCAAGGACTTCCAGACCCAATTAAGTGCCATTAATACCATCTTAATGACACACAATCGGAGGGCCCTTAATACCAGTAATGGCACTATCAAGGCTCGTTACCATGCTATTAAGGGTAATTAAGATCATTAATCGTGTATTAAACATCAGTAACCGCCAGGGCCATATGTCGGGCTAGGCTAACGGTGTAACGACCAGTCCTTGTACTATAAAAGGACAGGTCGAGCGATACACAGGAGACGGTTCTTCCAGACCTCTTCCAGACTCGGCTCTGACACACACTCACAAGTGCTCAGACGCTCAATACAACAACTACACACCCCGTGGAGTAGGGTATTACGCTTAGGCGGCCCGAACCACGTAAATCCTCGTGTCAACTTGCCATCGTGTTCTGAATCTCTGCGCGCCCAATATCAAACTGCAAACTCCGCGGGCTACCAATAGTAGTACCGGGAGAATTGCCGGAACCAGACTCCGACAGCTGGCGCGCCAGGTTGGGGCGCCCGAGATTCAAGGATGGTGAACTCTGCTGCTAGATCGTCCAACAGCAACCCTGCTACGCAACCTGCTAGAGACAATCCCTCCTACATGCAGCAGCCAGCAGGTGCCGTGGCTCCAGCAGGAGTCATGCCACCGCCGCCACCGTCCGCACCGGCAAATCAAGCAGGACTACGGGATGGGGCATCTGCCTCGGTCATGGCATCGGCAAACAACAACCCTGAACACACGCTCCATGCCGCGCGTGCTCTTCTCCAACATCCACCACCTCCAGGAGCATCCCAGGGTGCAATGGAGCAGTGGAGGGCTGATGTGGAACACTTGGATGCAGCAGCAGCCGATCGCATCAGCAACCAAGGTCCTCCCCCTTAGGGCAGGCCCCATCGCAGCATCAGACCATGTCGAGTAGACTTGGTCCACACGCTTCCCAACACAGGAGGTGTGCTGCGTCTCAACAGGCGATGTCACTGCCTTCTGGGGCTCGACGTACCCATACGGTAACCAGGCTTTCAACTCACGACCTCTGGGCGGAGCTTGATCGCCGTTACCGTCAACAGGACGGACGTGTCCATATCGAGCGTGCTCGCGAGAGGTGAGAGGCTCGGGACGGTTTTGCTCCCGAGGGAGTAGGAGGAGGTTGTACTGCCCTGGCCATGCACCTACGCATGGTCAGATGGCCGCAGAAGTTCCGGCCTCACCTACTGGAGAAATTTGATGGGACTATTAATCCCGGTGAGTTTCTCCAAATCTACTTCACCACAATCCTTACGGCAGGAGGCAATGAGGCTGTAATGGCCAATTATTTCCCCGTGGCTTTGACTGGGACCGCCAGGTCTTGGTTCATGAGCCTACCGCCCGACTCCATCAACAGTTGGGCGGAACTGTGCCAACAGTTCACCGCCAATTTCGGGAGTTCATACACCCGACCAGGCACCGAACTGGACCTTTTTGCTGTCAAGTAGAAGGGGGGAGAGTCCCTGCGATCCTTCATCTAGAGGTTCTCCCAGGTACGAAACACCATACCTTCTGTCTCAAGCGCTTCCGTCATTGTGGCATTTAGACAGGGCGTACGAGACAAGAAGATGATGGAGAAGCTGGCGACCAAGGAAGTCACCAGTGTCACAGAACTCTTCGGCTTGGCAGACAAGTGCGCCAAAGCTGCGGAGGGCCGTGAAATGCACTACCAACCACCTCCGGAGGACAACAAAAAGTCCTCCAAGGGTGAAGCCTCTACCTCTGGGAGTGATAAGAAGAAGAAAAAGTCCAATGGCAAGAAGAAGCCGTCGGCCGGCACACCTACAACCGCTGTTGCCGAAGCTCCGGGTGGCCGTGGTCCACGCCCCGAGAAACGACCTCGACCGTCGTTTGAAGATGGTGGCAGCTCCAAGATGTGGTGTCCTATACACAAGTCGAACAGCCACAATCTGGAAGGTTGCCGAGATGTCCAGAACCTTGCTGAGCGCTACAACAAGCACCGGGAAGAAGTTCCTTTCCGTCAAAGGGAAGGAAAACAAAAAGATGACGAAGCTCCGACCGAAGAGGAGTTAGGCTTTCAAGACCCTAAAAAGTTCTTGAAGGCTGTTTACACCTCCATCGACGACGACTCCGACATCTCCGACAACGAGCGTCAGAAGACCATGAACACCATCTTTGGTGGTTCGTGGGACATCACCTCCCGCCGTGTCCTCAAGACCATGCGGCAGGACATGGCCTCAGTAGCTCCCACCGCCAGGGCGGAGCCTCACCGGAAGTGGATGGACACTGTCATCACTTTCGATTCTTCGGACTGCCCTCGGAACATGATCCGAGCTGGCCAACTTCCACTGATGGTATCTCCTACCATCAACAACATCCAACTCCACCATGTAATGGTGGACGGAGGTTCGGGGCTGAACCTCATAAGCTTTGAAGCTTTCGCCAAGCTTCAGCTCCAACCTTCAGATATTCGACCCTCCCGACCTTTCTCCGGAGTAGGTCCAGTGGCCATAACCCCACTCGGTGCCATTACTCTCCCGGTGACCTTCGGGACCTGGGAGAATTACCGCACTGAGAAGTTGGTCTTCGACGTGGCGCAGATCAACTTACCGTTTAACGCCATCTTGGGCAGGCCAACCTTGTACAAATTCATGGTTGCCGCCCATTATGGCTACTTGGTGTTGAAGATGCCAACACCAGCAGGTGTTCTCCGGATCCGTGGAGATCGCACTGTCGGAGTGACTGCTCAGGAAGAAATCCATGCGCTTGCTATAGCGCAGGAGGAAGAATCCGGAAAGGAGCAAGCTCCAAAACCCACGAGCATTCTTCATAGAGGCTCAACCTCCGCACCTCGCGTGCAACCAAGCGGCGACACCGGCATTCTCGTCGAAGTTATCCAAATCGGTTCTGACGCTACTCAGACCACCCGTATATCGGGAGGTCTAAATGACAAATTGGAACTCGCACTCGTCACTTTCCTCTGGGCTAATGTCGACATGTTTGCCTGGCAACCGTCACAAATGCCTGGGATCCCTAGGTAAGTGATCGAGCATAATATGAAGATTTATCCCGACGCTCGGCCTGTACATCAGAAGCCTCGGAAGCAATCAGTAGAGTGACAAAACTTCATACGACAAGAAGTGAAGAAGTTGCTCGAAGTTGGATTCATCCGAAAGTCTTCCACCTAAAATGGCTGGCAAACCCAGTCGTTGTAGCTAAGGCCGGCGGGAAGCTTTGGATGTGTATCGACTACACTACACTAAATAAGGTGTGTCCAAAAGATCCATTCCCACTACCTAGAATAGATCAGATAGTGGATTCCACCTCCGGGTGCGAATTACTGTGTTTCCTAGACGCATATTCTGGGTATCATCAAATCAGAATGTCTAGGGAAGATGAAGAGCATACTTCCTTCATCACAGTAGATGGATTATATTGTTACATTGCCATGCCATTCGGTCTCAAAAATGATGCTTCAACATTTGTACGAGCTATGTAGAAAACTTTTGGAGAGCTTATCAGAGATGTAGTGGAAGTGTACGTCGATGACATCGTTGTCAAGATTAAGAATAAGGAGTTATTCCTTGACACCTTGCAAGCTGTCTTCGACAAGTTGCGAGTCACACGCACAAAGCTAAACCCAGACAAGTGTGTCTTCGGGGTTAGCTCCGGAAAGCTTCTTGGATTCCTGGTGAACCACCGAGGGATAGAAGCAAATCCGGCGAAGATAAAAGTTGTTGAAGACATGCGACCACAAGCTCGCATCAAGGACGTCCAGAAGCTGACTGGATGTCTAGCTGCCCTCAATCGGTTCATCTCAAGACTGGCAGAACGAGCGCTACCCTTCTTCAAGTTGTTGAGAAAATCCAGACCATTCCAATGGTCTGAAGAAGCAGAAAAGGCATTCCAGGAGCTGAAGCAGCTCCTCACCACTCTACCAACCTTGGTAGCTTCGAATCCTGGTGAGCCACTTCTTCTTTACATTTCGGCAACTGACGAAGTTGTCAGCATGGTCCTGGTTGCGGAAAGACTAGAACCATCTCCAGTTCAGGAATCTAGACCCCTTCGGGAGAGTCCGGAGCTACCTGAAGACGAGTCTGGGTCCCAGCTCCCAGACCCAAATCCTCAAGGCGAGATGCCAGAGGATCAACTTCCTTCAAATGAAGAAGTTGTTGTTGTTGAGCAACAAGATTCGGACCCCTCCGGGAAGGTCCGGGTCACTACAGAAGAAGCTCCGGGTTCTTCAGGTAGGAACCCAGAGGTCCGGACCCCTCTGGGAGGGTTCGGGTTGATGAGGAGGAAGCTTCGGGCCCCTTTGGGAGGGTCCAGACAGTCCAACGCCCAGTGTACTTCATCAGCGAAGTACTTCATGACGCCAAAACTCGGTACCTGGAGGTGCATAAGCTGCTCTACACAGTTCTTATTGCTTCTAGGAAGCTCCAACATTACTTCCAAGCTCACAAGATTTCAGTGGTAACTTCTTATCCACTGCGTGCAATGTTGCATAATCCCAACTCTACTGGGAACATTACAAAGTGGGCAGCGGAACTGGCCGAGTTCGATCTTGAATTCGTCCCAAGACAAGGAATTAAGAGTCAAGCACTGGCGGACTTCGTGGTAGAATGGACCCCCTCTCCATCAAATCCTGGGGGCCCAGTGAGCAGAAGCTAGAACCCAAGGTTCCGGTCTTCACCGAGCTTCACTGGACTCTCTACTTCGACGGCTCCATGCAAAAGCAGGGGGCCAGAGCTGGAGTCCTTCTCCTCGCTCCGACCTGGGAGAAGGTCAAATACATGGTTTACCTTGACTTCAAGGCAACCAAAAACATGGCGGAGTATGAAGCACTAATCTATGGGCTCAAAGTAGCACTATCATATGGTGTCAAGCAGCTGTTGGTAAAGAGTGATTTGCAGCTCATCATAAAACAAGTCAAAGGTGAATGCTACTGCAACAACCCTCAACTAGCTGCATACCTACTGGAAGTCCAGAAGTTTCAGAATGACTTCGACGTCCTGAATCTTTGCCATGTCCAGCGTCTCAACAACGCTGAAGCCGACGAACTCTTGACGAAAGCTTCAACCGGAGCTCCGGCTCCTGATGGAACCTTCGTCCGGAGATTGTCAAGACCAACAGCTCAGCCTACCGAACTGGGCGAAGGGGGCGAGACCAGTACCTCGAAGCTGGCGGTCCCGATGGCCCTGTTACCATGGCGTCCATCAGGGGTCGTAGGTGCTGCAGGAAGCTCCGAGCAACCTAGCACACAAGACTCAAATCCTCAAGTTGCTCCGATGCATGGATCTCAGAGATCCGGAGCTACTTGAAAGACAATTTCCTTCCTGAAGATAATGTATCCGCTGACCGGATAGTCATATTGTCTAAAAGATACACACTGGTAGAAGGGGATCTCTACTAGCGTGGTGCCAACAGCGTCCTAATGTGGTGCATTACAAGGGAAGAAGGCTACGAGCTCCTCGCAGAAATCCATGGAGGCGAGTGTGGAAACCATGCATCTTCCCGCACGTTGGTCGGTAAAGCCTTCCGTCATGGTTTTTACTGGCCTACAGCGCTCCAAGATGCAATTGAGCTAGTGAAGAAATTCGAAGCATGTCAGTTCCATGCAAAGCAAATTCACATGCTAGCTCAACCTCTACAAATGATACCTCCTACATGGCCATTCGTTGTGTGGGGGATGGATATCTTGGGACCTTTCCCAAGAGCCATCGGAGGTTACAAGTTCCTGTACGTTGCCATTGACAAGTTCACCAAATGGCCGGAAGCAACTCCAGTTGTGATAATAAACAAGCAATCAGCTATCAACTTCTTACAGTCCATCGTATGCAGATTTGGAGTCCCAAACAAGATCATAACTGATAATGGGGCCCAATTCACAAGCTCTGCATTCCAAGGATATTGCGAAGACCTCGACATTCAAGTCAGCTACGCTTCTGTAGCTCACCCGGCAAGCAATGGCCAAGTTGAGAGAGCAAATGCAAAAATCCTAAAAGGACTCAAGACGTGCACATATGAGCGCCTGAAAAAACATGGAGCCAACTGGATCGAAGAGCTTACGCCCACCTTATGGGCCAACAGGACAACTTCAAACCGGTCAACTGGAGAGACACCCTTCTTCAGGGTGTACAGAGCTGAAGCAGTCCTTCCTCCGGAAATCACCTTGGGGTCGCTCTGGGTCCGGACCTTCGATGATGCCACACAGGACCAGCTCCGGCGTGAAGACCTTGACCTCCTTGAAGAGGGAAGGTGCCGATCAGCTGTTCGGAATGCCCAATACCGCCAAGCTCTTCGGCGCTATCACCAAAGGCATGTTCACAGCCGACAGCTCGAGGAAGGCGATCTGGTGCTACGGAGAATACAAACTCGAGAAGGGTTAAACAAACTCTCCCTCAGCTGGGAAGGACCCTTCCGAGTGATCAAAGTATCCCGTCCCGGATGCGTTCGCTTGGCAACCGAGGATGGGACACCTCTCCCTAATCCTTGGAACATTGAGCACCTCCGTAGGTTATACTCTTAATATCACGGAGGTGAGTCTGTAGTTACATGTGATGTATGTTATAGAGTCATTGTACAAAGTCGGGTAGCTCCTTCGGGAGAACAGCCGGACCTTTCACGGAAGGTCCTCAAAGTTCAGGCAACACTTGTCACAGTCTCAGAACTAAAAGTGTACCTAGCTACCTTGGGTTAAATGAGAAACACAACACACTTAGCCTGGTTCCATACCCTAAGAGTGTACTTGTTTCCCCTGTACCCTGGACCTATAATGAAAGACATCATTGTGTGAAAACAGACTCCACATGCATTTATTTTGTACAGGCTCAATATTTTTTATTTTTTTCTCTTTCTTGTCTATAACAAAGTTGTGCAATTCTTAAGAAAATTTAGCTCGACCAATTCATATATAATTCAAGTTGCATTGCTAATTCTTCCGGGTCTAAACATTGTTAATGGTCTACTCGTCTGGATGCAGCCAAGCCAATCTAGGTCCGGAGTGTGCTATCGACTTAGCCTGGTCCTGCACCCTAAGTACGCCACTCTACCTACACCCCCGCAGGCCGAAGTAAGGCGAGTCCAGAAATGATCGAACCTGGGAAAAACAAGCCAGTGCACTTGATTGTATTTAGAATTGCGTTCGACCTAAAAATTTCTTTTGGGAATAGTAAGATGCAAACAAGTTATAGAGAAGAAATGGATTTTACTGTTTTTCTTAACTTTAGTGTGCAGGAAAAATAAAGATCTCATGATGATGGTGGATGAAGCCGGAGCTATCAAACATCCGACACCCCCTAAGGTGGTCTACTGTCGATGTTTCAAACATTGATAGTAGACATCGCCGGAGCTACAAAGTTCTGACAAATCCAGGGGGCCAGCCATCAACGTGAAGAAAAGATGGTGGGAAGACTCCCCAGTGGGGTCTGCTGTCGATGCACCGCATGTTGACAGTGGTCGCTGCCGGAGCTACCAAGCTCCGACAACACCATAGGACTAACTATCGACGCTATACGTGTTGATAAGGGTCACTGCCGGAGCTACTAAGCTCTGACAACCTTAGGGGGCCCCTACTATTGACGACTTCGGGCCTACAAACTACAAGTTCGAAGCGCAAGTCTTCAACAAAATGCTACAACCTCTTGGTACATGTTCACAATCAAATTGTGTACATCTACCAGGGGGCCAAGTCGGACAAAGGTGTTGAAGACAAAAAATGAAATTCACAAAACTCTTGGATTTCATTAATATGGAGACAAGAGATTACAAAATTGGAGAAAAAGAAGAGAAGATACAAGCGGGAGCTACAAAGAGAGAGTCCTAGAACCTATGGAAGAACGAGGTGACCTTCTGGGCAACCTTCGACATGCTGGCTTTGGCGGCTTCTCCCTCTCCGTCGATGGGGCCTTTAAGCACCGGGTCCAGTGGGAAGTGAGGGTCCCGGCTTGTGGAGCACGTCAGCATGAACTCTGCGACATTCTTCGCCAGGGATTGTCCCTCGGTTTCCAGCTGGTCCGCGATGACATCACCCATCTTGGTGAGCTTGTTGCCCGCCGAGCTCAACGCCTGCAACGCCTGGTCCAACTCCGGCTCCGGATCATCCGGACGCACGGGAATAAAACTCATCGGTGTCAGTGCGTCGTTAGCTTTGCCCAAGAAGTCCCAAACTTGTTGGGACTCCGCAGCCCTCGAGCCTCGCATCTCTTCCAAGGATCTCCTGGTCGCCGCAAGCTCCGAATTCTCCCGGGCAAGGCGCTCAACCTCTTTGGCGTTCTTCTGAATCTTTTCAGCAACATGCCTTTTGAGTTTACTGAGCTCCTCCTCCTGGAGGTGGATCTTGTTCCAGCGGTCGACTAGGTCCTTCTCCCGGCCCTGCACTTTCTTCTCCCTGGTAGCGATTTCATTCTCCCTCTTATGGAGGTCCTGTCCTTGCTGTCAGGCCTTCTTCTCCTCCTTCTCGCAGCGCTCCTCCAGCTTCTTGGTGCGCTCCGCGAGACTCTTGTCACCCAGATTCGGCCTCTGAGTAAGCTCCTCCTCCCTCTTCACGAGTTCATCCCGCAGCTCCAGGAGTTTTTGCTCTTCATCTTTGAGCTTTTTCTCCTGCTCCTCAAGAGCCTCCCGACACTTGACGAGGCTGTCGTGGATGGTGCCGAGCTTCTCTTGGCGTTCCCTCGTTGCATTATTAGCAGCTATGGCCTGTTCATGGATGGACCGGAACTGGTCGTCGACGGATTGCGTCATGCTTTCCCTCTCATCCAGCAGCCGACCCCAGTACTCCAACCGGACCTTCTCCCTTTTCACCCACTCCCTCTCGTCAGCCAGCCTGGTTTGCGCCAGCTTTGTCTCGAATTGGAGCCGGTTGCGCCACCTCCTAAGGGTTTGGCGCTCCTCCTCGAGGCCTTGCTGTCGTGGTAGAAGGTCAGCTGCACTTGACGAAGGCTGGAGCAGGTGTTGTCAATAGACAATGACAGAGGGATCGGCTCCGGACCTATCGGGATCCTCTACGCTGGTTCCAGCAGGTTCTCCATAACAAAAATTGGGTCCCACTCTACAAGAGCAGTCCCCTGAGCTTCCACGGCACTAGGGCTGCCCTCCGAGATAGCCTCGGCCGCCGCTGAGGAAGGTCCTGCAGCAGAAGTTCCTACCTGCGGAGTCGGCTCCAAAGGTCCTGCCGCCTGGTCATCGGCAACTGGTCCCTCAGTCGGGGGACCGACAGCCTCCTCTTGGCACCTTGGCTTAGGCACGGGCACCTCCGGAACCACTACCTCTGGGGCAGGCGTTGAAGGTTTGACCAGAGCTAAAGCCACTTCCGGCTCCAACGCTGGTGCCTCCTCCACCGCCGGTTTAGGCGCTGGTGCCTCGACTGCCATTGGCTCGGGTGCCAGCACTTCTTCGAAAACCGACTCAGGCGCCGAAACTTCATCAAGACCGAGCTCCGCTGCTAGAACTTCATCAATACCCGGCTCCACCGTCGAGGCTTCATCAACCACCGGCTCTGCTGCTGGGGCTTCATCAACATCCGGCTCTAGGGCCAGAACCGCAGCTACCTCCAGCTCTGAGGTCGGAGCGTCGTTCATCTCAGCATGCAAACCCGGAGCTTCAACCTCCAGGGCTGGTGCCACTGGTACATCTTCATTCGCGTGGTCCGGCGCTACCACGGGAGCTTCAGGGGATGACTCGAGGTCAAGAACCACGACAGCTGGCGCCGGAGCTGCCGCGGCCTCAGCCACCTCTTGGGGCGGCGCTGGAACTGGAGTCGGAGCCTCTGTCTGCGCAGCATCAGTTGCTGCTGCAGGAACCGAAGCTTCAGCCCCTTTCTTGGGTACCCTGTGGATGAAGGACGAAGACACTCAAAACGCAGTTACAACAAAAAACAACCAACTGAGGTAGAAAACCAAATTTACCTCGGAAGGCTTCCGCTCCAGCTAGTGCGGAACCTCTTCCCCGGACGCTCGGGGCCGGACCCTAATGCCATTAGCGTAGTAGCTCCGGAAGGCTCCCAAGAGCTTGATGCCGCCGTTGGCGTCGCCTTGGTTTTGGCCCCCCTCGACTGAGAAGGACCCGCGGACCTAGAGCCCTCAGCTGGCCCTGGTACTGGAGCCACATGGCCGGAGCTAGCGCCCTGAGGAGATGTTGATGCTGGAGTGGTTGCCACCACCGTTGAAGACCTTCCCCTCTGGGGAGAAGGAGCTGCTGCGGAAGGAGCATGTCTGACGGACCTCCCGTCAGAGTGCTTCAACTTCCTCTTACGGCTCGAGGGCTCGGCCGATTCTTTGCCCTTGCCCATGACTTCAACTCTCTATCTCGGGGCGGAAGGGGGACCACCCTCGGAAGCTCCGGGGATTGCCAACCCGGTGGTCGAAAGCCTCTAAACTTCACCGAGGTTGTCAAGCACCGGCATCTTCCGCCGGAGCTCCCTGCTAAACTCTGCCTCCATGTTCATAGGGAGGAAATCCGCCGGTGGAGTCAAGTCGTCACCCTCGACGTTGATGTCGTGCTGGAAATTCTTGAGTTGAAACTCCAAAGTTGTGCCTTCCAGGTTGGACTTCAAACCGGTCTCAATCCGGTCGTCGTCCATCATGCTGTTGAAGGCCCAGGCGATCTTCTCCCTCTTCTTCAGCGGAGCCCACCAATTGACCAGGAAGTTTCATAATACCGCTTGGGGAGTCACCCCTCCCTCCACACATTGGCGGATCCTGGTCAGGGCAGGTTTGAAGGCGTCCGATAGCACTGGAACTTTGCTCCAAGCTTCAGTGTCGACGTTGGGGAGGCCTTCGGGCAGATCAAGCTTCTCATGCTCCTCTGCCCTGATGACAATCCAATCCTTCTTCCAGTCGTCCCACTTCCTAGAAGGGAACGACCTCAAGTACTTGTACGGGCACTTCTTGCGCTTCACAAAATAATAGAAGCCAAGGTACTCGTCACTCTTGCCAGTGGTGTGGATGGTGAATAAGGTGCGGAAGAGCTCAACGCAGGGGGGAATACCCACTCACATCTCGCAGAAGTGGACAAAGGTCGACACCAGAAGAATGGAGTGGGGGCCAAGGTGGTACAGCTGCAGACCATAGAAGTCTAGCAGCATCAAGAGAAGAGTGGAGAAGGGTGGGATCAGTCCCACCATGGCGTACACGGAGAAGTACACCATGTTGCCAGCGTGCTCCTTCTTGAATGGAAGCTTGCCGGCGCGGACCAGGTGATTGAAGGAGTCACTAGACCACCCCATGAGGGCTCGGACCTTCTTCAGATCACCGTCGGTCTTAAGGCGGCTCTTGCGGAGACCCAACTCCATCGCAGCACAACGGGGCGAGAGATGAAAAGCTGGCTAAAGTTTGGATGATTCGAGCGCAAGTTCAAATGAAGGCGTAAAGAATCCCAAAACGGTGTGCGCTTTCCTTCTTAAGTAAGCCCGCGCATCACTTGGATGGAAACCGCAAAGGAGCCGACGATACAGTTCAAAAACTTCACCCTGCTAATGACAAGGGGGCCCAGGGCCACCCCGACGATCAAGTCAAGGTCCTTACCCTAGGCGAACGGTTGTCATCATGAGAGGCAGGAAGCCCGAGGGCGGTGGCCTGACAGGGTGCGTGGAACCGATACGGTCTTCGTATTGGGAACCAGTGACCTTCAATTGTGTGAGATCCGCACGCTCAGATCTCACCTGCCGCATCCTGGATATGCCACGGGGCGATAGTTTAACTACGAACTACCGCCAACGGCACATCCCAAGACCGTAGAAGACACGACTCAAAAACTGAAGGATGGACCCACCTCCGGTAGAACAACCTCATCCAAAAGGTCTCTCCCAGAGGTACCCTGCATATTGTATACCCCTTGGGACTGCAAAAAGACAAAAGGAACTTCACCTGTCTGAGTTGAAGACCTCCGAAGGCCCCACGTGTCATACGGGACCGGACCTGCCTCCCATCTATGGTTAGTCCCGGTGCTTCCACGTGTATACTGCAACCGGAGCTACGTCTCACACATGGGAAAGCTCCGGGCCGAATACCTGCGCGGCAGCCCTGGACCTAACCCCCGACAGAGGGAAGCTCCGGTACCAACACGTGTACAATTGCACCGGACCTACCCGTCCCAGACGGTAAGCTCCGGAGCTTCCACGTGTCCAAGCATCGGACCTTCAACTTCAACAAGCAGACTAGTGGACCCCCAACGGCTCAGACCTTCAAGGGACAATCAAGGACTTCAAGACCTGATTAAGTGCCATTAATACCATCTTAATGACACACGATCGGAGGGCCCTTAATACCAGTAACGGCACTGTCAAGGCTCGTTACCATGCTATTAAGGGTAATTAAGATCATTAATCGTGTATTAAACATCAGTAACCGCTAGGGCCACATGTCGGGTCAGGCTAACGGTGTAACGATCAGTCCTTGTACTATAAAAGGACTGGTCGAGTGATACACAGGGGACGGTTCTTCCAGACCTCTTCCAGACTCGGCCCTGACACACACTCACAAGTGCTCAGACGCTCAATACAACAACTACACACATCGTGGAGTAGGGTATTACGCTTAGGTGGAACGAACCACGTAAATCCTCGTGTCAACTTGCCATCGTGTTCTGAATCTCTGTGCGCCCAATACCGAACTACAAACTCCGTGGGCTACCAACAGTAGTACTGGGAGAATTGCCGGAACCAGACTCCGATAGAATTAATAATGTGAACACATGCTAGTGAACATGGTGTTGGGTTGACCCACTCCGAGACATTGCTGGGATTGTTGTTTCCATATGTGCCATCAGTTGGTCTTGAGTGATACACCTGCTAGATCCTTAGACCTGAGATCGCCATTGTTTCTCACTCTGCGTAGTTGTGTACTTTGAGACTACCAAACGCTACTCCGTAACTGGGTAGTCATAAAAGTAGTCTTCAGGTATATAATGAATCATAGAATGGGATGTGCGCGGATCAAGATGGGATTTGCCCCCTCCTTAATAATAGGAGAGATATCTCTGGGCCCCTCGAGATAGTTGGATTTGAAAGTGCATGGCCATGCCAAGGTGATTAATGGTTAATCACAGTGACTAAAAGTTAGTCACGAAATGAATCCACTATTTGATCGAGTGAATGGTCGAGCTATCACAAGGATGGCACGCATCTCGCCTTGAGCTTGACTGGTATCGAGAGGCAAAGGGATTAGCATGTTGAATGTATCTAGGTTCGGCCGATATGATCTTTATGTACATTCGAGAGTCAGTATGTCCTGCTAGGTACCTCTACTGACTTGTGGTTGGAAATGGTTTCCATTCACAACTGACTGCACATGAACCTAACAGCTCACACACATAAGGAGCTAGATGATTGTCTCTAGTGCAAGTGGGAGATTGTTGGTCATGTGCCCAAGAGGCAATCATAACAATTCGGGTTGAGGCCTATTGGATATTTGATCCATAAGCAATTAGGGTACTAATGGGCCTGAGACCTAAAAGCCCATTAGTACGCCTATAAATATGAGGGGTAGGGTTAGGGGCTAATCACCCCACCACGTGATAGCCCTAGCCGCCACCCCTCGAAGGCCTCACGCCGAGACCCTTGCCGCACGCGCGGTGCTAGCACACCGATGCACGGCGTTCCTCTCCGCACGTGTGGACCGTGGAGGCGCTGCTACTACTGTTGCGCTGATCGGCTACGACGAACGTGTTCGTCTACTGCTGCTGAGAAGACGGCGAGGAGGAGACGAACGGGACCATCTACTTCCTCTACGCCGACGCGCGTCTACATTCTGCTGTGCTGCGCGTCTAGTGGTAACGATCCATGACCTCTGTACTCGCATGTTTCCTGGGTGATGCAGTATAGTTGTTAGAGCAGCGTACCGCCAATTTCCCAACACGTGCATTGATCCTTGCTCTCAAAAAATGCTTGTTTCATTCAAGCCAAATGGTCCAACAGGTCAGGATGATCATGGTTCGCATTTTCTTTGACGGTTTCCCTCGATGCTCCATCATAATGTTATGCAACCAGTCATCGATTCCAACCAGTTTTGGCCATGCGTTCGGCTGGAGTTTCAGGGTGCCCAACCAAGCTGCTGTTCTGCTCCATATTTATTGTGCCATCGGACATTCTACGAACAGATGATGTGCTATTTCCAAGCTTCTCATGCACAATTGGCAGAAGTAGTTATTCGACCATCCCCTAGCCTGTAATCTTGCTGCGGTCCAAAGACGGTCCTGAGCAAGAAGTCAGCAGAAAACCTTGCATTTCATCAGCGCCCAGACATTCCACACTCCTTTAGGCAGCCAACAAACCAAGCTTCCTTCAAATTGTGTATGGTAGGCCGATCGTGAGGAGTAAAGTCCAGAGGCAGACCTTGTCCACTTTATTTCATCATCAGCTCGTTCGGGTCAAAGGTGAATTCCTGTAGACAGCTCCACAGTTTGGTGTACTCTTGCGACATTTGAATGGACAGGTTATGCATTGTGTATCTGATCCAAGCATTTTCCAAAAGCGCATCTGCCACTGAGCAATTTTTCTTTTGGCAGTGTCTATAAAGAGTTGGGAATTGAAAGGCTAAGGGCATTCCTCCAAGCCAGTTTGACTTCCAAAATTGTGTTTTTTTTTTCCATTCCGGATTGTAATCTTAGTGGAGACAGCGAACAGACATTCATCCGTAGCATCCACTGGTAGCTCAGTCCACTGCCATGGTCTATCTGGTGATGTCCACTGTAACCACAGCCACCGGAGTCTCAGTGCTCGACTAAATCTTTCCATGTCCATAATACCGAGTCCACCAAATTTTATCGGTCTGCAAACCTTGCTCCAACTAGCCTTACATTTTGCACCTAAAACATTTTGTGTTCCTGTCCATAGAAATCTTCGGCGCATCTTATCCAGATCTAAGAACTTTTTTGGTAATTTTAACACTGTCATCAAGTAAGTAGGGAGCATGCTAAGAACGGATCTGACCAACTCTCTTCTTCTTGCAAGTGAGAGCAAAGGCCCCTGCCATCCAGCTAGCTTGGTGGCTATTTTATCCTTTACATTCTGCAGATCCACCATGTGCAGTTTCCCCAGGGTTAAGGGCAGACCCAAATATTTCTCAGTTGAGCTCACTCGCTGGCCTGCAAAGTTTCTGAGAATCATATCCAAATCAACTCGCTGACACCTTATTGGGGTTACCATACTTTTCTCAATGTTCACTTTTAGACCTGTCGCCTCTCCAAATTTCTCCATTAGTTTCATAGAAAAGTCCACCTTGGGTTGATGAAGGCCACCACATCATCAACATATAATGACACTCTTAATCTTGCATTTCTTTCAATTGACGCTGAGAGAAAGCTTTGCTGAGTTGCTAAGTGAAAGATGTGTTGCAGTGTGTCAAATGCTATGATGAATAATAGGGGGGAGAGGGGGTCTCCCTGCCTTAACCCTCTATGGTGGACTATATCTTCCCCTGGTATTCCATTTAACAAAACCCTGGAGCTAGAAGTGGCCAGCATAATGGAGATCCAATTTGTCCATCGCCTTGAGAATCCTCTGGCTGACAACAATTCCAAAAGATAGCTCCATGACACAGAGTCAAAATCCTTTGAAATATCGAGCTTCATCATCAACATTTCAAGTTGTTTGCCGTGGTATAATCTGGCCACATTCCTGACATATAAGAAATTATCATGAATACATCTTCCTTTGATGAAATCACTCTGGGCTGGGGAAATCAGGTTGTCCATGTGTGTTGAGAGCCTTAATGCAAGGATTTTTGAGAAGAGTTTTGCCACTGGGTGGATTAGATTAATGGGTCGAAAATCCTTTGGGTGTTCAGCAATGTCGGCCTTGGGGATCAAAGTGATCACTGCCTGATTCAGGACCCCATGGAGCCCGCTCTGAGTTCAAAAAAGGATTGGAGGGCAGTCATAATCTCTGGCTTGATCGTGTTCCAGCAAGTTCTGTAGAAATCATTTGTGAAGCCGTCTGATCCTGGTGCTTTTTCAGTTGGGAGTTGCTTGATGGCATTAAGGACTTCTTCTTCAGTGAAGGGGTCATCAAGACCATGACCTTGGACCCTAGGCAGTGCAAGTCTCTCTCAGTCTAAAGTGACAGTACTTGACATCCTTGATCCAAGTGTTCTCTCAAAATGATCATGTAGAGTTTCTGCCATGGCCTCATGAGCATGGATATTGCCCCGAGGAGTTCAAAAGTCTTGGTATGTAGATCTTTCTAGCTCTTGAATTTACCCTGTGGTGGAAAAACTTTGTGCAAGCATCCCCTTCCTTGATCCATGTCAACCTTGATGCTTGCCTTCGGCGAGATCTTTCCATGGCTGCTAGGCCTAGTATGCTCATTTTCAAGTCCTTTCTCAGCTTTAGTTCCTCAAGGGACAGAGACCTCTCTTCTTGCGCCTTGTCCAGATTATGTATAATATCATTAGCAATTAAGAGTTGTTCTCTTGCCCCATGAAAGAGGTTTCTGCTCCAAGTGCTCAGCTTGCGTTGCACTGCCCCCAACTTCTTGGCAAGAATAGTCAGCGGCGAGTGTCCAGAGACTGGCATCTCCAATGCTTCTTGTACCATCTCTTGAAAATGAGGCATTTTGGTCCAGAAGGTCTCAAATTTAAAGCTGGGTTTTGTCTTTTGATTGCAGCGCTGACAGAGGTGTAGGGGGCAGTGGTCTGAAACCGATGAAGACAGTGGCTGCAGGTGGTAGCCCGAGTACATTGTGTCCCAATCACGGTTATAAAAGACTCGGTCCAGCCTGACTAAAGTTGGGTTAGCCCTCTCTGAGCTCCAAGTATATTTTCTAATTTGCAGTGCAAATTCTATCAACTCACAACGGTTTAATGTTCGACGGAAGGAACCCACTAGACGGCGGTTCCAGTTGGTGTTGTTCTTGTCGCTGGCTTGGTATATGAGATTAAAATCACCCAGGCATAGCCATGGCATGTCTCCCACTGGTTTGAGATTTTCTAGCTCATTCAGAAACTTTTCTTTACCGGAGTCTCTTCTTGGCCCATATACCACCGTGAGTATGAAATCTGAATTCATCCAGCTCATCCTTGCCAACATACTTAGTGAGAAATCACCTATGCTTGTTTGTGAAACCCTCATGAAATTTGAGTCCCATGCCACTGCAATCCCTCCCCGTGTTCCACTTGCTGGCAGAAACTCTAGGCTGTTGTACTGGTGGCTGAGGAATTCAAATCTGATGTTGTTTGGAATGTCCTCTAACTTTCTTTAAACATATCACCTTGGCAGCTGTTGATTGAATCATTGCTCGGACTGCCACTCTCTTTGCCGGGAGGTTCAATCCGCGTACATTCCAGCTGAAAAAAAATCATATGGCTATTCATGGGGGAAGGAATTGTTACGACAGTGGTTGCTTAGCTTGAGACCAGAAGCGTAATGCCTAGGAAATGCTGAACTAGCAACATGAGAAAAGAGAACAATCTGAGTGGGTTCTTTGAGAACATGAAAGCAGCAGTACACTGACTAAACCACTTTGTCAGCTAAGTTCTTGTTAACTTCTAATGACGTAGTTCCAATAGTAATAGCAAAGATGTGGTGGCTTGAGTCTTGATACATTTAAATATGATGGACGACTGGCTCTATCTGTGCCTCCCACTCTGGTTAGGCCTCCGTCGGCAACTCCTCCCCTGCTGTCGACGTTAAGACCCGATCAGCTTCCTGGATATCGACATTGTCCAGCCGAAGTGCCGCCCGTAGTGTATCGATCGCCTTGGATTGCAGCGGCGCCTTGTACATCGTCTGGTACTTCGCTAGCACTTCACATCATTCTGGTGTTCCGGGTCAAAGAGGCGAGCAAGGCGTTGGGAGGCTCGTTGGGCAGCCGGCGCCACTGTCTTGACCGCCATTTGGCGGGCACTGCGGCGGGAGGGATCAGCTGAGACAGACCTCCCTTTCTTTGGTGCGCGGGAGCGCTTTGGCGGATCGGGTAGAAGTGGGGCCGGCACTAAAGGGAAAATTTGATTCAAAAATTCCTGCTCCTCTCTCTCCGTTGGTGCTTGTGGGGTGACCGTCTGTTCCGTCGGGCCCATCTCCACCGTATTTTGGCTATCATTTTGCTGTTGATGTGAAGGTGAACCACTCAGTGCACCTCTTGTCCCTTCAGCCCCCGCTTGCAGTGAGGGTGACCGTTCTGGTATACCTCTTGGGGAAGGTTGCTCAGACTCGATCGGAGTGAGCAGGGGGGACAGGCTGAGTTGTTCCTTGATGGCACATTGTTTTGCTGCTGGTCATCTGCTGCTTTGATGGCGCCCAGAGCTTCCTCAGTCATGGGGTCCAAGGCCATCCGAGGAGGGGAAGTCAGCAGCCAACTTTTCTTCCAACAGAGCTCAACACCAGTGTCTTTTTCTCGAACCGGCACAGCAGGGTTGGGTCTCGATGCAGCAAGAGGGTGAGTTCTGCTTTCTGTGGGTGCTCTATTTTCTTCAGGGCATCCTGCAAGCTGCAGCTTCTGAGCATCCTGGCCCTTGGCACTGGCCAATCTTATCGGGTCTTCGACTCCCAGTTCACCCGTTGGCGAGCGCCATGGTGAGCGACCACGGCTTTGTGTGCTGCCCTGTGCACGTCGAGGGGAGAAGGAGAGAGGGCGTCCCTTGCTACACACCTTTTCCATGAATCTTAAGTCTTTAACACGTGTCCCATGTGGGAGCCCGGGATGGCCATGAGGTTGGCCTCTTGCATATTTGACGGTATTTTGCTGGTGGCGGACACCGCTCCCATCTCCTCCGCCTCTCTTGTCCTGATCAATGCAACCACTTCCGCCTCCACCACCGTGATCAATGCGACCAAATCCTTCCTGATGTCGTCGTTCCATCGGCGTAGGGATGGTGCCGTCCACCACCCCCCGGTACCACTTGAACGGGCGATATCTTGGGAAGTCATTGCCGCCAGAGTTGGAGGAGACCGATGACTGAGTGCCGCTGTGCTCTGTTTGCGGTGACACAACTTGGGTTGGGGAGTAGTCGAAGTGGTGGTCTAAATGAATAAGGAGGTCAACCTGGTCTCCTTCAGGCGGGGTAGCCTAGTATGTTCTCGCTGGCGGGCCGTCACTAGTTCCAGAGCGGCCAGCCATTCTTGCGAGAAACGACACTGACTTCTCTCGAGGGAGCAAGTCTGGAGTTTCCATCCAGCACATGAACCCGCAGACTTCTATGGATTCCTGGGAGAAGGACGCTTCATCGAAGTAGTCGAACACACAAACGTCACCAAGCACTTGACGGATGCCCTCAGCTGTCCATGCATGAAGTGGCAAGTTCTCAATGAACACCTTCACGTGGAAGAACCAGCCAGTGACTCTGGAATGTGGCTCAATACTCTAAGGCCGAATGAGAAACATTGAGCCGCCAGCATGGATGCTTCCTTTGTGCACCACACGATCTCTCTGCTCTTGGCAATCATATTTGGCTAGGAAATCTTCAGGGTGAAGGGTTGACACAGTGATGTTCCACTGAGTAATGTTGAACTGGCAGTGGAGCTCGTAGCTGATAGCACTTGATGTCGCTCGGTGCCGCCCATCAATGGCAGTCAGCACAACTGCCTGACGCCGGGGCTTCAACATATCTGCCCTCATCGTGCTAGTGGACACCATGACCGCCTGTCCATGGCCTGGTCGTTGCTCCGGCTTGCCCACAATGTATTTTTTGGCCATAGAGGGTGGTCGGGACCCCCCGGCCATGTTCTTGACCACAGCCGCAAAGGAAATGTCCGCCGTAACTGGCCGGTGGCGCTATGGAGGCGACGGGAGAGTCAAGTGGCTAGCAATGTCTGGTTTGCTTGAGAGTAGGCGGGGGTGGATTGGCCTGTTGCCATTGGGGTCATGAGGGAGGTGGCAGCGTCTAGACTGATGACCTGTGTGGAGGCACGAGATGCAGCAGCGGGGTTCGCAGCAGTAGGCAATGGTATGGCTAGTGGCAAGACACCAGAAACACCGACCACGAAGGAGCTTTCTGATCTCAACTGGTGGCGGCGAGGACCTTCTTGGCGGACAGGCAACGGTAGCATGCCCAACGGCCCGAACCTTGCGTCTTGATTTCACTACTTGCCAGTCTTGTGGAAGGCTTGGCTCGGTGTGCATTACCTCGTTGCTGCGCTTCTTTTGAACATAAGCGCAGTTAATTTTCTTTGGCACCACAATCGCTGACTGCAGACGTCGTAAGATTTTGGGCGGTGAGGCTTTTGGATGTCTCCTCTCTTCTTTGGCAGCCATCACCTTGTCCTCCGGCTTCTTCAGAGCCATGTTGGTCCTCCTATGGTCAGGGGTGGAAGGGAGAAGGGGGACTTCTTTTACCTGTTGGCCGGAGTTAAGGAGCCTGGGTGTGCCAGCTTTGACGCTGGCTGAGCGCGTCTGCGATGGCCAACCTGACGACGGAGTTGCCATCTTCAATGCCTTGCCAACAGTGGACTTCTTCAGATCCGTTGAGGAGTAAGCAGAATCGAATGCTTGTGCCAGCGAACTGTTAGTGATGTGACCAAGAGACAATCATAACAATTCGGGTTAAGACCTATTGGATATTTGATCCATAAGCAATTAGAGTACTAATGGGCTTGCGACTTAAAAGCCCATTAGTACGCCTATAAATATGAGGGGTAGGGTTAGGGGCTAATCATCCCACTATGTGACAGCCCTAGCCGCCACCCCTCGAAGGCCTCACGCCGAGACCCTTGCCGCGCGCGCGGTGCTAGCACACCGGCGCACGGCGTTCCTCTCTGTACGTGTGGACTCCGTGGAAGCGCTGCTGCTACTGCTGCGTTGATCGGCTACGACGATCGTGATCGTCTACCTGCTGTCGTGACGAGGACGAGGAGGAGACGAACGAGATCGTCTACTTCCCCTACACCGACGCACATCTACATTTCGCTGTGCTGCGCGTCTAGTGGTAATGATCCATGACCTCTGTACTTGCATGTTTCCTGGCTGATGCGGTAGAGTTGCTAGAGTAGCATACCGCCGATTTCCTAACAGCGGCATCAGAGCCGACTTGCATCGTTTTTGATCTGGATCTTGTTAGTAGATGGGATCTACTACAGACATGTTCATATGATGAATTTTATTGCACGATTTTTGGGGTTTAGAATTGGTTAGAGTAGATTGTGATCGTATATGACTAAAGGGTCAGTTCGTGCTCCTTCTCTACTGTGTGCGCAACTTGTCCCTACCGGCTGGAATCACCATCGGGACTAATCGTGTACATAGTTAACAGATTGAGCCAACAGACCATGGTCATGAGTCGCGATCTACTCATGAATAACCGGTCAAATTGAAAATTGAGGCATTTTGAATGGCTCGAATTCGGGTTTATTTGATCAATCCGATGAGATTTTCATAGTGATTTCATAGATGCGATCAATGTAAGTCCGTTTGGTGTTTAGGGCACTGCACTGAAACCCGCGGGGGCGGCTCCCCCCTCGACCCCCCGCCCACTAACCGGCTAGCGGGACCGTCGTTTTGCTATCTGCTATAGCGATTACATAATATAGTTTCGCGCTAGAAATCGTTCTACGCTTAACTCGTTTTTGCGGGACTGATGTGAATGGTATGGCCTTAATGTGATGTGATGATCTGTGTGTAAATTCGTGCAGCCTGCGTGTTGCAAATTTAACACAACCAGGTTGAGGTTGTCACATAATTGTATAACGACCTGCGTGTCGACCTGTGATGCTTGATCTCTCATGTAATTTATTTGGTAGCTATTAGTTGTATTAGCTTCTTTTATTATCATGGAGATATCTTCAAGCATGGTGGAGATGGAGATCACCACAAGAAGGGAGGCATAGCAGCTCAGATCTTGATGGAACCATAGTGATGGAGACCATTATGATTCTAAAGGCCATACTATTCACAATGTGATATGATCATATGTCTGTAATGCTTATTACTATTTGTAGGATCAAAGAACACGTGAAAATCTACCATAGGGGGAGTGAATGGTAGATTTAAAAATCTTACGCAGCGGAAACAATTAAATCCCAACCCCTTCGGCAGAAAAACGATTTGTTAGAGAAATTGTGTGTGAAACTAATCTAAACGTGTTTCATCATGATAAAGGTGATATATATCAGAGAGAATCAAGTCACAAAGAAAGCTCAAAAAGAATCACTCAAATCTGTCAAGAGAAACTCAAGTTATGATCGAAAGATCGAACAAAGGTCAATATGTCCTACCCGAGAAAAACAGTTCTGGAATGCTGCAAAGAAACTCATGTAGATCAGAAACCACAAATCCAATGACCGTGAAATTTTGACAGATGATAGATAATCAAGTTGTGAATACAACCCAAAGAGAATCACGTCAATTGGATAAAACTCGAGTTATGAGAAAACCACCGACGAAAGGTAGTGCTGTCTAGAAACTTGACTAGTAAAACTTGTCTGGAACAAGTCGGACGAACAAGGCACAAAAGTTCCTTCAAACTACGAATTTTATTCAATAAAACACAAGAGGAACAACCCCAAAGTTGTGCACCATGAGCTTTGGCCTCCCTTGCTTATATAACCAGCCCTTAGGCCAATCCAATCTCAACTAGGACTTCAATCCTACTCCGATCACGAATCGAAACTTTCCATGACTGCTTAGGACTCTTCTATATGTAGATAGAAGCAATCTTAAGACTTCCAAAGACCTTAGAAACATATCCCACATTCCTAAAACAACTCAAATTCGTGACCCACACGAAATCTTATCATAACCCACTCGATACTTTCCATATCGAGCCATAACCGACTTCGTCACAGCCAAAGTCATCAACTGATACGATCCGATCCTTCCAACCAGATCTTCCCATTCATAAACCATCTTCGGAACCATGTTGCCACGTCATGCCCCGCATGCATACGTGCACACACCTTCCTTCGACGTCTAGTGACATTCATATGCAGTGCCCTTGATTCAATCATCATGCGTGACCTCCTGACCCGATCAACCACAATTCCTCCTGAATTTGGTTGTTGGAACCTCATCTCCTCCCTGAGACTAGTCCAAAGGATTCTGTCACCAGCCATGACTTGAACTCAAGCAACACCTGCACATGAACAAACAACCAATCCGTACGAGCCCAAGTCTGCGACTTGACTCAAGTTAGTTCCAAACACAACACCTTACGTGAGCACCTCACATAAGCATGTTGCAAAGCATATCAAAACGATATCAGCCATATCAACCAAAACACACCAAAAACTTAGTAAAAGAATACTAAGCAACCTTTCCATAAGTGTAAAGCAAGTTCGAAACATTTCACATGAAAATTTGGAACATTACGATCAAGCTCCGAACATTGCCAAAGCTAACCGGAGCTTACCAAAGATAGTACAACCTAGCGCTGGAGCTTACCAAAGCTAGTCGGACCTAGCACCGGAGATAACCAAAACTAGTCGGAACTAGTCATCCCAAAAGTCGGAGCTAGAAAAACATGTCGGAGCTAACCAACATAAGTCGGACCTAGCAATACATATCGGAGCTTAACAAAGACATGCCGGAGCTATCAAAGACATCCCAGAGCTAAAGACAAAGCTCACCGGACCTACCCAAAAATATGTCAGACCTAGACAAAGAAAGTCGGACCTATTGCCGGACCTTGCAGAAGCTCGGAGCTAGAGTCGGACCTTGCTAAAAAGATGTTATGACAGCATTCAAAACTTTTATTGTTAAAGCCAGTGTATTTAGCACACATAGGCCTCACAATCTCCCCCTTGATGAATGCATTGGAAACACCATTTAAATCCGAACATTGGCATGAAAAAGTTTTGAGAACAATTTCCCCCCTTTTTGAAAATCAAATGAGATAGAAATAAATTTCTTCCCCTATACATATTTCTTCCCCTTGCATAATTCACCATATTATCTCTCCCTCTTTGACAATGTATTCAGCAAGGTTCAAAAGAGAAATTTTAGTTGTTATGAGCATATTATAACATATACATATAAAACAAAACTCATCCAAGTCATACTATCAAGTAACTTACACTATCACAACAATGAGATACATAAAGTAGTGTAAGCCATGCTAGAGATCAAATGTTATTTCCAATTTAAGCAAGTCATGATCTCACAAACTTAACTATTTCAAAACCTAAAAGCATGACACTTGTTGCTGCATTTTATTATTTTTCAAAGCATAAATTTAGATCATATGATATTTGCAGGAGATTATATGCGCATTTGCCTTATTCTAACCAACCAAGCCAAGCCTATGTCATTTGATAATCAGAAGCTTAAGGACATGGTTTTAGTCATACACAACTTCATCCAAGTTCATATCAAAGTGCAATGATAAGCCATCTCAAAAGAAGAAGTGCGATACATGCATAATCTCTTGATCTTTTCTCAACGTATATTTATTCACAAAAACTCAACATGTGAGTGATTACTTGATTAATTCTTTATGATTAAAAACACTTGTGACCATGCAACAAGTTCAAAACAGCAAGAAAGTTCAACCATGACCAGATTTAGTGTAAGTAATTATTCCAATTACTAGACATGTCAAAAACTACAAAATGTATAACACGAGTAATGTAGTAAGAACTTTTAGAATGTAAAAGGAATCTCAAAGTCATATATGTATGAAATACTATGCTCATATTATTTTAATTTCACATTCACACATAGACTTCTCAAGTTTGAAAACTTCCCCTCAATGTAAGCCATGAGTATGCATAACCCCTATTTCACTATGAATGAAACAAAATCGAGTGAAATCCAAAGGTTTTGTAAAAATGTCAATCAATTGTTGTTCGATATCTACATGGTGAAATACAATGTTTCCTTTTTCAACATTATCACGGAGAAAGTGATACCTAATATCAATGTGCTTAGTTCTAGAATGTTGCACAGGGTTTTTAGAAATGCAAATGGCACTAGTGTTATCACAAAACAGTGGAACACTATCTAGATCAACCCCATAGTCCTTAAGTGTTTGAACAATCCAAAGAATTTGTGAGCAAGCACTAGCAGCAGCTACATATTCAGATTCGGCTGTGGATTGTGCAACTGAATTTCGTTTTCTAGAGAACCAAGCAACAAGTGAATTACCAAGAAAATGACAAGCACCGGAAGTACTTTTCCTATCAATCCTACAACCTCCAAAATCAGCATCGGAGAAAGCTTTCAAAGTAACGGTTGAGGAAGAAGGAAGAAAAATGTCAAATTCTTGAGTTTCATTTAAGTACCTGAGAATCCTTTTGATGGCTTGACGATGTGAAGCATGTGGGGAGCTTGAAACTGTGCACAAAGACATACGCTGAATTGTATGTCCGGTCTTGATGTCGTGAGGTACAAAAGTGATCCGATCATGCTTCTATATTCTTTTTGATCCACGGGTTCACCATCTTCATCAAGTTAAAGTGTTGTTGTTGTTCCCTTTGGTGTTCGAAGAGGCTTGCTTTTGTCCATGTTGAAGCGTTTTAGGAGGTCTTTTGTATACTTCGTTTGATGCACAAAGGTACCCTCGTTGGTTTGCTTGATTTGCAGCCCCAAAAAGTACGTGAGTTCTCCCATCATACTCATCTCAAATTCTGAACTCATCATAGCTGAAAACTTGGACACAAGATCATGAGAAGCACAACCAAAGATAATATCATCTACATACACTTGAACGAATAATGAGCCATGCTTAAGCACAAAAAGAGTTATATCAGCCTTGCCCATGGTAAACCCCTTTTCAAGTAAGAATGTTTTTAACCTATCATACCATGCTCTAGGGGCTTGTTTGAGACCGTACAAGGCTTTGGATAGTTTGTAAACATGATTAGGAAAATCTGAATTTTCAAAACCCGGTGGTTGTTTGACATAAACCTCCTCATCTATGTAGCCATTGAGAAAAGCACTTTTAACATCCATTTGATATAGCTTAAAACCTTTAGATGCAGCAAAAGCTATCAAAATTCTTATGGCTTCTAATCTAGCAACAGGAGCAAAAGTTTCATCAAAATCTAGACCTTCAACTTGAGTGAAACCTTGAGCAACCAACCTAGCCTTATTCCTAACCACAACCCCATCCTCACTTTGTTTATTTTTAAATACCCATTTAGTTCCAATTAAAGTGTGACCTTGAGGAGGAGGTACAAGTTTCCAAACATTATTTCTTTCAAAATTTTCTAACTCTTCTTGCATGGCAATAATCCAAGATTCATTAGTGAGTGCGTGTGATATATCTTTGAGTTCAAAAGAAGCAAAAAAAAGCAGAATAGGCATGAGAGTATGGATCACAAAACCTGGACCGTGTAACTCGTTCGTGCAAGCTTCCAATAATCTGTTGCGGGGGATGATCTTTGTAAAGGGAACAGATGTCTCACAAGCTTCTTCTTCTTCATGTTCATCACAAATCGATGAGCTTGTGACTTGGGGACGATTTGAATCAGCATTGATGGTTGTCGGTGTTTGTTGAGAATTAACATCCGGAGCTGAACCAAAGTTTTTAGCTGCTGAATTTTCGGGCAGCAGCTCCAATTCTTCCTCATCTTCAACGAAAATGCTCTCCCCCTGCGGATATGGATCTGGACCTGCAATGTTTGAGCTAGTACATGGGCTAGCTTCATCAAAAGACACTTCACAAGTCTCCACAATTTTGTTAGTATCAAGTAAAAGCACACGGTAGCCTCTAGTATGAGATGGATAACCAAGAAACATGCCATCAATGGATCTAGGTTCAAATTTATCAAGATTACCATGTTTCTTAACAAAGCATTTGCAACCAAAGACCCAAAAGTGCGTAACACTAGGCCTATGTCCAAACCGGAGCTCATATGGTCTTTTACCTAGCTTAATGCGCAAGAAAACACGATTTGAGACATAACAAGAGGTTGCAATCGCATCAGCCCAAAATTTCCTAGGAGTTTGATATTCATCAAGCATAGTCCTAGCTATCTCAACTAAGGTTCTGTTCTTTCTTTCTACAACACCGTTTTGCTGAGGTACATATGGTGAAGAAAATTGATGATCTATTCCATTTTCAACACAAAAGTGATCAAAAGATTGATTTTTAAATTCAGTTCCGTTATCACTTCTAATTGCTTTTAAAGATCCTTGGTGATCAATTGATAATCTAAGAAATAAAGTTCTAAAGTGACTAAAAGCTTCATTCTTAGATGCCATAAACTAAACCCAAGAGTATCTAGAATAATCATCAACAATAACAAGAATATACCATTTACCTCCGAAGGATTGAACACGTGAAGGTCCTACGGTGTCAAGGTTGCAAAAGTTGACCCGGTTCAGTTGTCATGATCATTATGAGAGGAGTTTGTGAACCTGCAACCATCTTAGTATGTCTACAAGAAGAGCACACAATTTCTTTGTCCCCTTTAAGCTTAGGCAGCCCGCGTATGCGATCAAGAGCACTAACACGCGTTAGGTGATCAAAGCCTACGTGACCAAGTCTACGATGCCAAAAATATAAGTCCTTTGAATCATTAGCAACTAGACACCTATGCTTAGAGGAAGACATATCAAAATCAGCTTTAAAAACTCTTCCAAGCCGAGACATATTAAAAATAAGCTCACTATTTGAACCTACAACTTTGCAGCAGTTTTTATTGAAAATAATTTCCAGATTTTGATCTAGCAATTGTGAAACAGAAAGCAAGTTGTATTTCAAATTTTTGACAAGTGCCACATCCTTCAAAGTGTAGTGATCATTTACTCTAACCGAACCCTAAGCAATTACAGGAGTTGAAGAATTATCGGCAAGAGTAACATTCTCTACACGTGACACAAAAGAGAGGGAGGAGAACCATTCTTTGTTACCGGTCATGTGGCGTGAGCAACCTGAATCCACAATCCAAATGTTCTCCTTCCTCAAGCATGTAACCTACATAGAAGCACAATACGTCGATGACTCAATACTGGGGTTAGTCAAAAGGCATTTAGGTATCCAGTACTGAGTCACACGACGTGCAGCAGGAAAAACACGTGAAAGCTGGGATAAAACAATAGGTTTATGAGTCAAAGTTTGAAGTTTTTTATTCTTAACTACTAACCTATAAGGTGTTACTTGTGTAGGACAAAAATCAGTAGCTCCGGAGGCAAAAACAGAAGGTCTGGAGGTAAACCTTGAATGTTTTTGACTCATAACAGCAGGTTGCATGTTCCTGGCATTCGGTTTAATATGTGCAGCAAATTTTGCATGAAAGTTATGAGATCTAGCAATCATTCTTTCCCTTTTCTGTTGTTTAGCTAGTCTATAACAAAAATCTATGACATGACCATCTCTACCACAGTAGGTACAATGAAATTTATTTTTGTGTTCATGTCTAGATGAGCAAACAACTTTTTTATTTGAAACCGAATGAGACAACACCCCTGCAGATTTGAAAACCACTTATTTTTGTTTAGGAACTATTTGAATCAAACCACTTCCTAATGACTTTACAATTTTAGGTGGATGTGCCTTAGCATGAGCATGAGAATCAAAACCTAAACCAATTTTATCATTGCAAGACTTGGAAGAATTCAGCAACAAGTTTAGGTTCTTATTCCCATTACAAAACCGATCTAATGTCCTATGCATGTTATCAAGTTTATTGGTCAGATCAAGGCAATTTTCACATGAAGTTTTTCCTTTTAATTTGCAATTAGAACAATATTTAACTTCATGAGAATGTAAAACTATATTCAATATTGAAATTTCATTCATAGCATCTTTTAGTTTCATTTCAAGATCATCACAACTAGAACAATGCAAATCAATTGTAGAACAAGAAGCATCTTTTAAGTTTCCAATATCAAGTGCAGCAAGCTTTTTGTTCTTTTCAATTTCAAGTTCAAGTCTATCTAGTGTGGAGGAGTGTGCAGTTCTTAGTGTGGACAATTGTTCATAGATTAAGTCACATGAGGGACAAGAATCATCACTAGAAATCAAGGTTTTCAAACGGTTGATTTCAGATTCTAGTGATTCAGTTTTAGCAGCATTATCCCTATGCTTTTTGTCCTTTTTCTTAACAATAATAGTTGCACGAGAAATTGCATCACACATTTCATTACAGGTAGAACATACCTCATCGTCATCACTGTTGTGTTCTGCATCCTCCTGACTTGATCTTGATCTAGTTTTGCCCGCCATGAAGCATAAGTTAGCCAGATCTTCATCATCTTCATCATTTTTAAAGTCTACATCGCTTGAACCGAGCTCTTGAAGTGCAGTGATGAAGCTGTTAATCATCTTGCATCCTATGGTACCCTTCTTTTTCTTGTTCGGGTTTCCAGAGGTGGTCTTGACCTTGTTCTGTTTTTCTTCACGGGTAGTAGGACCTGAAAGGTTAGGACATTCTGTACGAAAGTGTCATGTCTTACTACATTCAAAACATCGTTGAGGTCCGGAGCTTCCTCTCCTTCTAGTTCTAACATTTTGCAATGCTTTTGAGAACCTAGTAGAGATTAGTGCTAACTCCTCTTCTGGAAATTCCTCGATCTGCTCCAGGGTTAGTGAGGACAACAAGGCAAGAGTATTGCAAGATGATGATTGGCCGGAGCTAGGCATATCATGTTGTGAGACAAATGCAATAGACTTATTTGGGTTTTTTCGTGATAAGATGTCAATTTCATGAGTTTTGAGTTTAGAGTAAAGCACATCTAAAGTAAGTGTACTCATGACAGTAGATTCACGAATAGATGCAACTTTCATCTCCCAGATTGACATGTCTAATGCACTAAGAAGTTGGCTAGCATTTTCAGCATCAGAAAAAATAACGTTGACACTAGGCAAGTTACTGAGAATTTTGTTAAAGTGAGCGAAAAGGTCATTGTCGAGGTGTCTAAACTGACACCTCCCCCGAACCAACTCGGGAGTGGTCCGCGGAGGTTCGATGTGTTATCGGGGGGCTAGTCCTAGCAAGATCAAACACAGTGGATGATGAACACGAGGGATTTACGTGGTTCGGGCCGCCTGAGCGTAATACCCTACTCCACTGTGGTATGTGTGTTGTATTCCTTGAGTCTGTATCTTAGTCTGAGCGAAGTTGTCTAAGTCGGTGGCCGCTCGGTCCTTTTATAGTCCAAGGTCGAGCAGCTTACAAGTGGGGCCCGAGGCCCGACAAATGGCCCCGGGCATACCGAATCCTTCCTAAGATCTAGGAGTAAATGTTATCCCCTGACAACGACTTCAATGTGTCTCCTGCCCACACCCTACTGCAGGGCTACGAATAGTCCCCTCATCATGGTTGACCATGTCTTGTCTGTCTCGTCAGGGCTTCTCATTGGTCCGCTGTACGTAGTAGTTCGGCTCTGACCAGTTATGACAAGACCGGCCACAATCCACTTGACTTATGAGTGCGAGCTCCCGCTCGCCTAGGGAACATGCGCGTCCTAACTTTGGTGTCCTGGGCACGCCTCCCTTTTCCGAGCCTTCCATGGGAAAGCTCAAGCTCGGTGTCGCCTGTCTCGTGGCACCTCCCGGCCCTTATATCAGCGGGATGCTCAGTTCCCGGAGGTTGGGTCCAGAGCTGCTGGAAACTAGCAGCGTAGGACCCTCAGAGGGACGTCCGGGTCCAGGGGATGGACCCGGAGCTGTGGGGTTTGTCGCAGTATCGGACCCTTTTCCCAGGAGGGGGGGTCCGGAGCTGCCATTCTAGCGACCTCATCGGATCATTCCTCGGCGAGGTGGTGGGCCCAGGGCCGTGGTCGATCAGACAGATTTTAGAGCTATACTTGGCTAAAGCATAAGACAATACTCGTGGAGGAACTGGACTTTCCCTCGATGGAGGGAGCCACTGTACCACTTGCCACGTAGCGCTCTAGGCCCATGTCAGGCCTCGCCCCGGTAGGCGGTGGGTCTAGTGTTCTTTTATCCCTGTACCCAGGGATACCCGATTCGCTAGGCACAGACATTCATCGATAGACTCGCCGGGTTGCATCTCAAAACACATATATTACTTTTTGAACATATCTTGTCTCACCTCCTTGATCGTGTTGGATCCTTTGTTATAGTCACAAAGCGCTCTCCACACATCGTATGCCGATCGAAGGTGTGCAACACGGTCGAAGTCGCTTTGAGTGAGTCCTTGGATGATAAAGTTCCGAGCTTTGTTGTAGTTGTTGACATCCCGTAGGTTCATAGCCATAACTTGATCGTTTGACGGCACATCATAAGGCTTGTAGACCTTTTCCCATATGGTGAAGCCTTGGGCCTGGATGAAAGCCTCCATGCGTGCCTTCCAAACCTGAAAATCAGTACCAGCAAACACACAAGGTTTGGCAGAGTATTTCTCCGTGATGATTAGTCAAAAACACGTGCAAATCACAGGGATTAGAGCACCATGGCTCTGATACCAATTTTAGGATCAAAGAGCACTTGAAAAGCTACCAAAGGGGGGTGAATGGTAGATTTAAAAATCTTACGTAACAGAAACAATTAAATTCCAACCCCTTCGGCAGAAAAACGATATGTTAGAAAAATCGTGTATGAAAGTAATCTAAACGTGTTTCACCATGATAAAAGTTATATATATCATAGAGAATCAATTCACGAAGAAATCACAAAAAGAATCACTCAAATCCGTCGAGAGAAACTCAAGTTATGATCGAAAGATCGAACAAAGGTCAATCTGTCCTACCCGAGAAAAACAGTTCTGGAACGCTGCAAAGAAACTCGTGTAGATCAGAAACCACAAATCCAATGACCCTAAAATTTTGACAGATGATAGATAATCAAGTTGTGAAGACAACCCAAAGATAATCACGTCAATTGGATCTGTAAAACTCGAGTTATGATAAAACCACCGACAAAAGGTAGTGCTGTCCAGAAACTTGACGAGAAAAACTTGTCTGGCACAAGTCGGACGAACAAGGCACAAAAGTTCCTTCAAACTACGAATTTTATTCAATAGAACACAAGAGGAACACCCCCAAAGTCGTGCACCACGAGCTTTGGCCTCCCTTGCTTATATAACCAGCCCTTAGGCCAACCCAATCGCAACTAGGACTCCAATCCTACTCCGATCACAAATCAAAACTTTCCATAACTGCTTAGGACTCTTCTATACGCAGATAGAAGCAATCTTAAGACTTCCAAACACCTTAGAAATGTATCCTACATTCCTAAAACAACTCAAATTCGTGACCCACACGAAATCCTATCATAACCCACTCAGATACTTTCCATACTGAGCCATAACCGACTTCGCCGCAGCCAAAGTCATCAACCGATACGATCCGATCCTTCCAACCAGATCTACCCATTCATAAACCATCTTCGGAACCATTTTGCCACGTCATGCACCGCATGCATACGTGCAAACACCTTCATTCGACGTCTAGTAACCTTCATATGCACTGCCCTTGATTCAATCATCCTGCGCGACCTCCTGACCCGCTCAACCACAATTCCTCCTGAATTTGGTTGTTGGAACCTCATCTCCTCCCTGAGACTAGTCCAAAGTATCCTGTCACCAGCCATGACTTGAACTCAAGCAATACCTGCACATGAACACACAACCAATCCGTACGAGTCCAAGTCCGCGACTTGACTCAAGTTAGTTCCGAACACAACACCTTACGTGAGCACCTCACATAAGCATGTTGCAAAGCATATCAAAACGATCTCAGCCATATCAACCAAAACACACCAAAAACTTAGTAAAAGAATACTAAGCAACCTTTCCATAAGTGTAAATCAAGTTTGAAACATTTCACATGAAAATTTGGAACATTACGATCAAGCTCCGAACCTTGCCAAAGCTAACCGGAGCTTGAGTCGGAGATTACCAAAGCTAGTACAACCTAGCGCCAGATCTTACCAAAGCTAGTCGGACCTAGCGCCGAAGCTAACCAAAACTAGTCGGAACTAGTCACCCAAAAGTCGGAGCTAGAAAAACATGTCGGAGCTAACCAACATAAGTCGGACCTAGCAAAACATATCGGAGCTTAACAAAGAAATGTCGGAGCTATCAAAGACATGCCAGAGCTAAAGACAAAGCTCACCGGAGCTACCCAAAAACATGTCGGACCTAGACAAAGAAAGTCGGACCTATTGTTGACATTGCAGAAGCTCGGAGCTAGAGTCGGACCTTGCTAAAAAGTTGTTATGACAACATTCAAAACTTTTATTGTTAAAGCCAATGTATTCAGCACACATAGGTCTCACACTATTCTTTTCATGCTTTTCATGTGGTGGATGTTTTGTCATGATAGAATAGCTTCCCTCACAAAAGTTGAGCATTTGATGTCATTTACCAATAGTTGCACCTATGATATTTTGATCGTTGTGTGGTAGGTTTGCCAAAGCAAAGTACCATCATATATCATAATTCATAGGGTGAATGTTGGACATTCACATGCATAGTGTTGGTTTGCTCAACAAAGCTATCAAAACGGTTTTGGGCTTTATGGCATAGAGTTGGGAGTCGGGGCATTGGATGTCACCCAACAAACAAGAGTCATATAGGGATATGATTAACAATGGTTGTTTATCTATGTCACTAATTTCCTAGCAGTGAAGCCAAAGCTCACTAGGAATAAGTGAATATGGATCTTGAACCACTATATGTCGTTAGAGGGAAGACGATGATCATATAGTGGTGATATCTTTTATTAAAGTATTAATAAAAGATTGGTACATAACATAGTGCTAAACCTTGCATATTTTTTCTATTGCAGATAATGTCTACTAGTAACAATTCCGGTTTCAATTTGCGATTTGTGCTTGAAAAGGAAAAGCTCAATGGAGCTAACTTTATCGATTGGTGCCGCAACCTGAGAATCGTTCTTAGGCAAGAGAAAACCGAGTACATTCTTCTGCAGCCTTACCCTGATGACCTCCCAACTGATGCAACTAATGCAGCACGTAGAGCTTATATGAAGCACTGCGATGATGCGCTTAATGTAAGCTGCCTCATGCTCACCACTATGTCCCCTGATCTGCAAAAATAGTATGAGCATTCAGATGCTTATTCTATGATTGAGGGATTGCGTGGAATTTTTGAAAATCAAGCAAGGGCTGAGAGATACAACATCTCAAAGTCCTTGTTCTCATGCAAGCTGGCGGGGGGTAGCCCGGTCAGCCCTCATGTAATCAAGATGATTGGTTACATTGAAACTTTGGGCAAACTTGGTTCTGAACTCAAGGATGATCTGGCTATTGACATTGTTCTCCAGCCACTCCCACCGAGCTACGAGACATTCATATTGAACTTTCAAATGAATGGCATGGAGAAAACTTTGGCTGAATTGCATGGGATGCTTAAAACAGCTGAAGAAAGCATTAAGAAAAACGCCACTCATGTGATGATGGTGCAAAAGGAGAATAAAAAGAGGAAGCGTGTGACGCATCCTAAAGGCAAAGGCAAGGGAAAGGTTCTCGATGATCCCTCAAGCTCAAAGTCTAAGCCAAAGGGCAAATCTGGCCCTTCTCCTGATGATGAATGCTTTCACTATCATGGTAAGGGGCACTAGTCTAGGAACTGCAAGAAGTACTTGGAGGATATGAAGAAGAAGAAGCAAAGTGAGACTTCCGCTTCAGGTATAAATGTTATAGAAATTAACATTGCATTATCTTCTAGTGAATCATGGGTATTTGATATTGGATCGATGATTCACACTTGCAAATCGTTGCAGGGTCTAAGTGAGACAAGAAGATTTGCAAAAGGCAAGTTGGATGTTCGTGTCAGCAATGGAGCAAAGGTTGCGGTCATAGCTGTCGGAACTTACCACTTGTCATTACCCTTAGGATTAGTTTTGGAATTGAATAATTGTTATTGGATTCCTACTTTGAGCAAGAACATTATCTCTTCTTCATGTTTAGAAGAAGTTGATGGTTATGAGATTGTAATAAAGAGCAAATGTTGTTCTATTTATTACAATAATATTTTCTATGCTCAATGTCCATTGGTGAATGGATTATATGTTCTTGATCTTGAGGATAAAACTGTGTGTAACATTAATACCAAAAGGGCTCGACGAAATGATCTAAATTCTACTTTTATTTGGCATTGTCGCTTAGGTCATATAAATGAGAAACGCATTGAAAACTCCATAAAGATGGTTTACTAAGCTCATTTGATTTTGAATCACTTGACATATGTGAATCTTGTTTGCTTGGGAAGATGACCAAAGCACCCTTCACTGGTCAAAGTGAGAGGGCGACTGACTTGTTGGGACTTATACATACAGATGTATGTGGACCAATGGGTTCAATTGATAGAGGTGGTTTTCAGTACTTCATCAAATTTACCGATGACTTTAGTAGATATAGTTATGTCTACCTAATGAGGCACAAGTCTGAATCCTTTGAAAAGTTCAAAGAATTTCAGAATGAAGTACATAATCAATTGGGTAAGACAATTAAACTTCTACGATCTGATCGTGGGGATGAATATTTGAGTCATGAATTTTATGATCATTTAAAACAATATGGAATTGTTCCACAGTTGACTCGACCTGGAATGCCTCAATTGAATGGGGTGTCCGAGCGAAGGAATCGAACCTTGTTGGACATGCTTAGGTCGATGATGAGCCAAGCAGATCTTTCACTATCTTTTTGGTGTTATGCTCTTGAAACTGCTATGTTTACACTAAAAAGAGTCCCAACTAAGTCTGCTGAGAAGACACCATATGAGATATGGACCGGGAAACGTCCCGAATTGTCTTTCCTCAAAGTTTGGGGGTGTGATGGTTATGTCAAACGTTTGACGTCAGACAAACTCACTCCCAAATCAGACAAATGCTTTTTTGTGGGATATCCTAGGGAAACCAAAGGATATTATTTTTATAATAAAACAGAGGGTAAAGTGTTTACCGCTCGTAATGGTGTCTTTTTGGAGAAAGAGTTTCTCTCAAAAGGAGTTAGTGGGAGCAAGGTGCATCTTGAAGAAATTCAAGAAATACTTGAAAATGCTTCAGCATCCACTGATCCTATACAGGATGTACAAGATGTTGTGCAACCAGTTGATGAAACACCAGCGCCACGAAGGTCTACGAGGGTACGTCGTGTGACTGAAAAGTTAGCGCTTCTAACCACGGAGCAACATGACATGGTATTGTTGGACAATAATGAGCCCACGACCTATACCGAAGCAATGATGGGACCCGACTCTGAGAAGTGGCTTGGAGCCATGGAATCCGAAATTGAATCTATGCATGAAAATCAAGTTTGGAACTTGGTTGATCCAATTGAAGGTGTGAGACCTATCGATTGTAAATGGATTTTCAAGAAAAAGACTGATATGGATGGATATGTTCACATCTATAAAGCGCGATTGGTGGCGAAAGGTTTCAAACAAATTCAAGGTGTTGATTATGATGAAACTTTCTCACTCGTTGCAATGCTTAAGTCTGTTCGGATTCTTCTAGCAATTGCTGCATATTGTGATTATGAAATATGGCAGATGGATGTCAAAACAGTCTTTCTTAATGGAAGTCTGACTGAGGATGTGTACATGATACAACCTGAGGGTTTTGTCGATCCTAAAAATGCTAATAAAATATGCAAGCTTCAAAAGTCCATTTATGGACTGAAGCAAGCATCTCGGAGTTAGAATCTACGTTTTGATGAAGTAATCAAAGGGTTTGGTTTCATCAAGAACGTAGAAGAATCTTGTATTTACAAGAAGTTTAGTGGGATCGCACATGTATTTCTGGTCCTATATGTAGATGACATATTATTGATTGGAAATGACATTCCAATGCTTGATGATGTTAAATCCTTATTAAGAAAATGTTTCTCAATGAAGGATTTAGGAGAGACAGCGTATATTTTGGGCATAAAGATCCATAGAGATAGATCTAAAAGGCTAATTGGATTAAGCCAAGATACATATATTGACAAGATATTGAATTGGTTCAATATGCAAGATTCCAAGAAAGGTTTCTTACCAATGTCACATGGCATTACTCTAAGCAAGAGTCAGTGTCCTTCGACATGTGATGAGCAAAAGAGGATGAAAGTGATTCCTTATGCTTCGGCTATTGGATCCATCATGTATGTCATGCTATGTACACGCCCAGATGTATCTTATGCTCTAAGTATCACGAGCAGGCATCAATCAAATTATGGTGAGGCTCATTGGACCATTGTCAAAAACATCCTTAAGTACTTGAGAAGAACTAAGGATGCATTCTTAGTGTTTGGAGGTGAAGAAGAGCTTGTTGTAAAAGGTTACACTGGTGCCAGCTTCCAAACTGATAAGGATGATTCTAGATCGCAATCTGGTTTTGTATTCTGCCTCAATGGAGGGGCAGTGAGCTGGAAAAGTTTCAAGCAAGATACAGTAGCAGATTCAACCACAGAGGCGGAGTATATTGCATCTTCTGAAGCTGCAAAGGAAGCTGTTTGGATTAGAAAATTTGTTTCTGAGTTGGGTGTTGTTCCTAGCGCGTCCAATCATGTGGATCTCTACTGTGACAATAGTGGAGCCATCGCGCAGGCAAAGGAGCCTAGATCACACAAACGATCCAAACACATACTACGATGCTATCACCTCATTCGAGAGATCATCAACCGGGGTGATGTGAAGATATGCAAGGTGCACACGGATTTGAATGTTGCAGATCCGTTGACAAAGCCTCTTCCACAATCTAAACATGAGGCACACACGAGATCTATGGGTATTAGATACTTACATCAGTGATCATAGTGTGTAGTGGGAGGCTTGTGTTACAGCTATGTTTATGTACTATTTAATAAATTGTTATATGAGTAATCATTATTTACATTGATCATCAAGTATGTGACTTGTTCGTGAAACTCTTTGTTGATAGTAATGTTACTCTAGATGATCCCGAGTCTATATCATTATATGAGATAATGATTGCATACATATTAGCATATGTATTAATTGATGATCACGTTTCATGGATCATAGATATGGAGATATCGAATTAATAATGTGAACACATGGTAGTGAACATGGTCAGACCATGCACCTACGCATGGTCAGATGGCCACAAAAGTTCCGGCCTCACCTGCCGGAGAAATTTGACGGGACTGTTAATCCCGTTGAGTTTCTCCAAATTTACTCCACCGTAATCCTTGCGGCCGGAGGTAACGAGGCCGTAATGGCCAACTACTTCCCAGTGGCCCTGACTGGGACCGCCAGGTCCTGGTTCATGAGCCTTCCTCAACACTCCATCAATAGTTGGGAGGAATTGTGCCAACAGTTCCCTGCCAATTTCGGGAGTTCATACACCCAACCAGGCACCAAACTGGACCTTTTTGTTGTAGTGCAGAAAGGGGGAGAATCCCTGCGCTCATTCATCCAGAGGTTCTCCCAGGTACGAAACACCATTCCTTCTATCTCCAGTGCCTCTGTTATCGTGGCATTTAGACAGGGCGTACGAGATAAGAAGATGCTGGAGAAGCTGGCGATTAAGGAGATCACCAGCGTCACGGAGCTCTTCAGCTTGGCAAACAAGTGTGCCAAAGCTGCGGAGGGCCGTGAAATGCACTCCAAACCACCTCCAGAGGATGGTAAAAAATCCTCCAAAGGCAAAGCCACTACCTCCGGGAGTGGCAAAAAGAAGAAAAAGTCCAACAGCAAGAAGAAGTTGTCGGCCAGCACATCTACTGCTGCAGCTGCAGCAGCTCCGGGTGGCCGGGGGCCACACCCCGAGAAACGACCTCGGCCGTCCTCTGAAGACGGTGGCAACTCCAAAGTGTGGTGTCCTATTCACAAGTCGAACAGCCACAACTTGGAAGACTGCCGGGAGGTCCAAAACCTTGTCGAGCGCTACAACAAGCGCCGGGAAGAAGTTCCTTTCCGTCAGAGGGAAGGAAAACAGAAAGTCGATGAAGCTCCGACTGAAGAGGAGTTAGGCTTTCAGGACCCTAAAAAGGTCCTCAAGGCTATTTAAACCTCCGTCAACGACGACTCCGATGTCTCTGACAATGAGTGTCAGAAGACCATGAACACCATCTTTGGTTGTTCGTGGGACATCACCTCTCGCCGTGTCCTCAAGACCATGCGGCGGGACATGGCCTTAGTAACTCCTACAGCTAGGGCGGAGCCTCATCCAAAGTGGATGGACACCCCCATCACTTTTGATGCTTCGGACTGCCCGCAGAACATGATCGGAGCTGGTCAACTACCTTTTATGGTATCTCCAACCATCAATAACATTCAACTTCACCATGTAATGGTGGACGGAGGTTCGAGGTTGAACCTCATAAGCTTCAAAGCTTTCATCAAGCTTCAGCTCCGACCTTCGGACCTTCGCCCCTCCCGACCTTTTTCCGCAGTAGGTCCGGGGGCCATAACCCCACTCGGTGCCATTACTCTCCCCGTGACCTTCGGGACTCGGGAGAATTATCGCACTGAGAAGTTGATCTTTGACGTCGCTCAGATCAACTTAACTTTCAACGTCATTCTGGGTAGGCCCGCCTTGTACAAGTTCATGGCTGCTGCTCATTATGGCTACTTGGCATTGAAGATGCCAACACTAGTTGGTGTTCTTCGGGTCTGCGAAGACTGCACTGCCAGAGTGACTGCTCTGGAAGAACTTCATGCACTTGCTACAGCGCAGGAGGAAGAATCCAGACAGGAGCAAGCTCCAAAACCACCGAGCATTCGTCAACGAGGCTCGACCTCCACACCTCGCGTGCAACCAAGCGGCGACGCCGACATCCCCATCAAAATCGTCCAAATTGGTTCCGATGCCGCTCAGACCACCCGTATATTGGGAGGTCTGAATGACAAATAGGAACTCGTGCTCATCACTTTCCTCCGGGCTAATGTCGATGTGTTTGCCTGGCAACCGTCGCAAATGCCTGGGATCCCTAGGGAAGTGATCGAGCATAATCTGAAGATCTATCTTGATGCTCGACCTATGCACCAGAAGCCTCGGAAGCAATCAGTAGAGCGATAGAACTTCGTACGACAATAAGTGAAGAAGTTGCTCGAAGCTGGGTTCATCCAAGAAGTCTTCCACCCAAAATGGCTGGCAAACCCAGTCGTTGTACCCAAGGCCGGCGGGAAGCTTCGGATGTGTATCGACTACACAACACTGAATAAGGCATGCCTAAAAGATCCATTCCCACTACCTAGAATAGATCAGATAGTGGATTCCACCTCCGGGTGTGAATTATTGTGTTTCCTAGACGCATATTCTGGGTACCATCAAATCAGAATGTCTAGGGAAGATGAAGAACATACTTCTTTTATCACAGTAGATGGATTGTATTGCTATACTGCCATGCCATTTGGTCTCAAGAATGCAGCTTCAACATTTGTACGAGCTATGTACAAAACCTTTGGAGAGCTCATTAGAGACGTAGTGGAAGTGTATGTTGATGACAGTCGTCAAGATCAAAGACAAGGAGTCACTCCTTGACACTTTGCAAGCTGTCTTTGACAAGTTGTGAGTCACTCCCACGAAGCTGAACCCAGACAAGTGCGTCTTCAGGGTTAGCTCTGGAAAACTTCTTGGTTTCCTGGTAAACCACCGGGGCATAGAGGCAAATCTGGCGAAGATTAAAGCCATTGAGCATATGCGGCCACCAGCCCGCATCAAAGACGTCCAGAAACTGACTGGATGTCTAGCCGCCCTCAGTCGGTTCATCTCAAGACTGGCGGAACGGGCGCTACCCTTCTTCAAGCTATTGAGGAAGTTCGGACCACTCTGAAGAAGCAGAAAAGGCGTTCTAGGAGCTAAAGCAGTTCCTCACAACTCTACCAACCTTGGTTGCTCCGAACCCTGGTGAGCCCTTACTGCTTTACATTTTAGCAACCGACAAGGTTGTCAGCATGGTCTTGGTTGTGGAGAGACCAGAACCATCCCAAGCTCAGAAATCCAGACCCCTCCGGGAGGGTCCGGAGGTTCCTGAAGGTGAGTCTGGGTCCCAGCCCCCAAACTTGGATCTACAAGGAGTTATTCCAGAAGATCTGGACCCCTCCGGGAGGGTCTGGGTCACTCCAATAGGAGCTCCGGGTTCCTCCAGCAAGGACCCAGAGGTCCCCGAAGCAGGTCTGAACCCCTCCGGGAGGGTCCGGGTCGATGTGGAGGAAGTTATGGGCCCCTCTGGGAGGGTCCGGACAGTCCAGCGCCCAGTGTACTTCATCAGCGAAGTACTACATGATGCCAAGACTCGATACCTAGAGGTGCACAAGCTGCTCTACGCAGTTCTCATCGCCTCCAGGAAGCTTCGCCATTACTTCCAAGCTCACGAGATCTCAGTGGTGACCTCTTATCCACCGCGTGCGATCTTGCATAATCCCAACTCTACTGGGAACATTGCAAAGTGGGTAGCGGAATTGGCCGAATTTGATCTTGAATTCGTCCCAAGACAAGCGATCAAGAGTCAAGCATTGGCAGACTTCGTGGCGGAATGGACCCCCTCTCCATCAAACCCTGGGGGCCATAGTGAGCATAAGCCAGAACTCAAGGCTCCAGTCTTCACCGAGCCTCACTGGACCCTCTACTTTGATGGCTCCATCCAAAAGCAGGGGGCTGGAGCTGGAGTCCTTCTCCTCGCTCCAACCAGGGAGAAGGTAAAATACATGGTCCACCTTGACTTCAAGGCGACCAACAACATGGCGGAGTATGAAGCACTCATTTACGGACTAAAGGTGGCACTATCATATGGTGTCAAGCAGCTGTTGGTCAAGGGACATTTGCAGCTCATCATTAAACAGGTGAAGGGTGAATGCTCCTGTAACAATCCTCAACTAGCTGCTTATCTCCTTGAAGTCTAGAGGCTTCAGAAGGACTTCTAAGTCCTGGATCTCCACCATGTCCAGCGTGTCCATAACGCTGAAGCTGACGAACTCTCGACGAAAGCGTCAACCGGAGCTCCGGCTCCTGACGGAACCTTCATCTGGAGGTTGTCAAAACCCACAGCTCAACTTGCCAAACTAAGCGAAGGGGGCGAGACCAGCATCCCGAAGATGGCGGTCCCGATGGCCATGTTACCATGGCCGCCATCAAGGGTCGTAGGTGCTACCGGAAGCTCTGAGCAACCCAGCACGCAAGACTCAAATGCTCAAGCTAGCTCCGATGCATGGATCTCGGAGATCCGGAGCTACTTGAAAGACAATATCCTTCCTGACGATGATGTATCCGCTGACCGAATAGTCAGATTGGATAAAAGATACACGTTGGTAGAAGAGGATCTCTACCGGCACGGTGCCAACAGCGTCCTAATGTGGTGCATCACAAGGGAAGAAGGTTGCGAGCTCCTCGCAGAAATCCATGGAGGCGAGTGTGGGAACCATGCGTCTTCCCGCACGCTGGTCGGTAAAGCCTTCCGGCATGGCTTCTACTGGCCTACAACACTCCAGGATGCAACTGAGCTGGTGAAGAAATGTGAAGCATGCCAGTTCCATGCAAAGCAAATTCACACACCGGCTCAGACTCTACAAATGATACCTCCTACATGGCCTTTCACTGTGTTGGGGGTGGACATCTTGGGACCTTTCCCAAGAGCTGTCGGGGGTTACAAGTTCCTGTATGTTGCCATTGACAAGTTCACCAAATGGCCGGAAGCAACTCCAGTTGTGACAATAAACAAGCAATCAGCTATCAACTTCTTGCAGTCCATCGTATGCAGATTTGGAGTCCCGAACAAAATCATAACAGATAATGGGACCCAATTCACAAGCTCTGCTTTCCAAGGATACTGCAAAGACCTGGGCATCCAAGTCAGCTATGCCTCCGTAGCTCACCCAACAAGCAATGGCCAAGCCGAGAGAGCAAATGCAGAAATCCTGAAAGGACTCAAGATGCGCACATATGAGCGCCTGAAAAAACATGGAGCCAACTGGATCGAAGAGCTTCTGCCCACTCTATGGGCCAATAGGACAACTCCAAACTGGTCAAATGGAGAGACACCCTTCTTCCTGGTGTACAGAGTTGAAGCAATCCTTCCTCCGAAAATCGCCTTGGGGTCGCTCCGGGTCCGGATCTTCGACGAATCCACGCAGGACCAGCTCCAACGTGAAGACCTTGACCTCCTTGAAGAGGGAAGGTGCGAGCAGCTGTTCGGAATGCCCGATACCGCCAAGCTCTTCGGCGCTATCACCAAAGGAACCTTCACAGCCGACAACTCGAGGAAGGCGATCTGGTGCTACGGAGAATACAATCCAGAGAAGGGTTAAAAAAAACTCTCCCCCAGCTGGGAAGGACCCTTCCAAGTGATCAAAGTATCCCGTCCCGAATGTGTTCGCTTGGCAACTGAGGATGGGAAACCTCTCCCAAATCCTTGGAACATTGAGCACCTCCGTAAGTTCTATGCTTAATATCACGGAGGTGAGTCTGTAATTACATGTGATGTATGTTATAAAGTCATTGTACAAAGTCGGGTAGCTCCTCTGGGAGGGCAGCCAGACCTACCCCGTTAGGTCCGCAATGTCCATGCAACACTTGTCACAGTCTCAGAACTAAAAGTGTAGCTAGCTACCTTGGGTCAAACGAGAAACAAAACACACTTAGCCTGGTTCCGTACCCTAAGAGTGTACTTGTTTCCCCTGTACCCCGGACCTGTAATGAAAGACATCATTGTGTGAAAACAGACTCCACGTGCATTTACTTTGTATAGTCTCAATATTTTTTATTTTTCTCTTTCTTGTCTATAACAAAGTTGTGCAGTTCTTAAGAAATTTTAGCTCTACCAAATTATGTACAATTCGAGTTGCATTGTCTATTCTTCCGGGTCCAAATATTGTGGATGGTCTACTCGTCTGAATGTCGCAAGCCAATCTAGGGCCAGAGTGTGCTATCGACTCATCCTGGTCATGCACCCTAAGTACGCCACTCTACCTACACCCGGGCAGGCCGAAGTAACGCGAGTCCATAAACGATTGGACCTGAAGGAAACAAGACGGCGCTCTTGATTGTATTTAGAATTACTTTCGACCTAAAACTTTCTTGGGAATAGTAAGCCGCAATGAAGTTATAGACAGGAAACGGATTTTACTGTTTTTCTTGACTTCAATGTGCAGGAAAAATAAATATTTGATGATGATGGTGAATGAAGCCAGAGATGCCAAAGCTCCGACATCCTCCAGGCGGCTTATGGTCGATGTCCAAACATTGACATTGAGTGTCACTTGAGCTACTCAGCTTCGGTAAAACTAGGGGGAAAGCCGTCAATGTGAAGAAAAGATGGTGGAAAGACTCTATATAGGAGTCTATTATAGATACACCACGTGTTGACAGAGGTCACTGCCTGAGCTACCAAGCTCCGACACCCCAGAGGGCTAACCGTCGATGCTTTACGCGTTGATGGAGACTACTGCCGGAGCTACTAAGCTCCGACGATGGTCAATGCCGGAGCCACTAAGCTCCGACAGCCTCAGGGGGCCTACACTATCGAAGACTTCGGACCTACATTCTACAAGTTCGAAGCATGCAAGTCTTCAATTGTTACATCCTCTTGGTACATGTTTACAATCAAATTGTGTACATATACCAGGGGGCCAAGTGAGACAAAGGTGTTGAAGACAAAAAATGAAATTCATAAAAAAATTTGGATTTCATTCATTTGGAGACAAGAGATTACAAAATTCGAGAAGAAGAAGAGAGAATACAAGCGGGAGCTACAGAGAGATGGTCCTAGACCCTATGGAAGAACTGGGCGACCTTCTGGGCCACCTCTGACACGCTGGCTCAGGCGGCTTCACCCTCTCCTTCGATGGGGCCTTCAAGCACCGGGTCCAGAGGGAATTGAGGGTCCCGGCTGGTGTAGCACGTCAGCACAAACTCTGTGATGTTCTTCGCCAGGGACTGTCCCTTAGTTTCTAGCTGGTCCGCGATGACATAGCCCATCTTGGTGAGCTTGTTGCCTGCGGAACTCAGCTCCTCCAATGCCTGGTCCAGCTCTAGCTCCGGATCATCCAGATGCACAGGACTGAAGCCCATTGGCGTCAGCGCGTCGTTGGATTTGCCCAGGAAGTCCCAAACTTGTTGGGACTCCGTAGCCCTTATGCTTTGCATCTCCACCAAGGATCTTTTGACAGCCGCAAGCTACAAGTTCTCCCGAGCAAGACGCTCCACCTCTTTAGCATTCTGCTGATTCTTTTCAGCAATCTGCCTTTCAAGTTTACTAAGCTCTTCCTCCCGGAGGTGGATCTCATTCCAGCGGTTGACCAGATCCTTCTCTTGGCCCCGTACTTTCTTCTCCCTGGTGGCGATGGCATTCTCCTGCTTGTAGAGATCTTGCCCTCGCTCCCAGGCCTTCTTCTCCTCCTCCTTGCAATGCTCCTCCAAATTCTTGGTGCATTCTTCGAGGCTGTTGTCAGCCAGAGCTATCTTTTGGACAAGCTCTTCCTCCCTCCTCACGAGGTCATCCCGCAGCTCCAGGAGTTTTTGCTCTTCATCTTCGAGCTTTCTCTCCCTCGCTTCAAGAGCCTCCCGGCGCTTGACGAGACTATCGTGGATGGCGGCGAGCCTCTCCTGGTGGTCATTCGCTGCGCTATTAGCAGCTTTGGCCTGCTCGTAGATGGCTCGGGACTGGTTGTCAAGGGATCGCGTCATGCTTTCTCTCTAATCTAGCAGCTTACCCCCGTACTCCAGGCGGACCTTCTTCCTCTGCACCCACTCCTTATCGCCAGCCAGCCTCGACTGCGCCTGCTTGGTCTCGAAATGGAGTCGGTTGCGCCACCTCCTAAGGGTTTGGCGCTCCTCCTCAAGGGCCTTGCTGTCGTGGTAGAAAACCAGTTGGACCTGGTGAAGACTAGAGCAGGCGTTGTCAATAGACAACGATAGGGGGATCGGGTCTAGACCTGCCGGGGTCCTCTCCGCTGGCTCCAGCGGATCTTCAGTGACAAAAATTGGGTCCCACTCTACAAGAGCAGTCCCCTGAGCTTCCACGGCACTAGGGCCGTCCTCCCGGATAGCCTCGACCGTCGCCGAGGAAGGTCCTGCAACAGAAGTTCCAACCTCCAGAATTGACTCTGAAGGTCCCGCCGCCAGGTCATCAACAACTGGCCCCTCAGGCGGGGGGCCAGCAGCTTCATCTTGGCACCCTGGCTCAGCAGCGGGTGCCTCCGGGATCACCACTTCCGGAACAGGTGTTGAAGGTTCAGTCGGAGTAGGAGCTACTTCCGGCTCTGGCGCAGGCGCCTCCTCCGCCGTTGGCTCAGGTGTTGGCGCTTCGACCATCATGGGCTCAGGCACTGGCGCTTTGACCACCATGGGCTCAGGCGCCGACACCTCCGCAGCAACTGGCTCGGACGCCAGAACCTCTTCAACGACTGGCTCTACAGCCGGAACTTCTGCAGCAACCGGCTCTACTGCCGGAGCTTCCTCAACAACTGGCTCAAGTGTCGAAGCTTCATCAAAACCCGGCTCCACCGCCGGGACCTCATCAACCACCGGCTCGACTATCGGGGCTTCAACAACATCCGACTCTAGGGCCGGAATCGCAGCTATCTCCGGCTCTGTGGCTGGAGCGTCCAACATCTCAGCATCCAAGCCCGGAGCTTCAACCTCCGGGGCTGGTGCCACTGGTACATCTTCATTCCCGTGGTCCGGCGCTACCACGGGAGCTTCTAGGGATGAGTCGAGGTCCAAGACCATGACAGCCAGCGTCAGAGCTGCCACAGCCTCGGCCACCTCTAGGGGTGGCGCTAGAATTGGAGCCGGAACTTTAGCCTGCACAGCCTCAACTGTTGCGACAAGGATCGGAGCTTCAGCCCTTTTCTTAGGCACGCTGTGGATGAAGGATGAAGAAACTCAAAATACAGACATAACAATAAAACAACTGGCTGAGGTCAAAAATCAAAAATTACCTCGGAAGGCTTCTGCACCAGTTAGCACGAAACCTCTTTTCCGAATGCTCCGGGCTGACCCCAACCGCCACTGGCGTGGTAGTCCTGGAAGGTCCCCTGGAGCTTGCTGCTGCTACTGGTGTTGCCTTGGTCGAGGCCCCCCTCGACTGGGAAGGACCTCCAGACCCAGAGCCCTCAGTAGGCTATGGTATTGGAGTCACTTGGCCGGAGCTAGCACCCCGGGAAGATGCCGCTGCTGGAGTAGATGCCGCCATGGAGGACCTCCCCCTCCGGGGAGAAGGAGCCACCATGGAAGAAGCAGGCATGGCGGACCTTCCGTCGTCATGCTTCAGCTTCCTCTTACGGCTCGAGGGCTCGGCCAACTCCTTGCCCTTGTCGACGACTTCAGTTCTTGTCTTTGGGGAGGGAGCGGAACCGCCTTCAGGAGCGTCGGAGATTGCCAACCCGGTGGTCGAACGCCTCTCAACGATACTAAGGTCGTCAAGCACCGGCATCGTCCGCCGAAGCTCCCTGCTGAACTCTGCCTCCATGTTCAGAGGGAGGAAAGCTGCCGGTGGAGCCAAGTTGTCACCCTCGACGTCGATGCCGTGCTGGAACTTCTTGAGGTGGAACTCCAAAGTTGCACCCTCCATGTTGGACTTCAAACCGGTCTCGATCCGGTCGTCGTCCAGCATACTGTTGAGGGCCCAAGCAAGCTTCTCCCTCTTCTTCAGCGGAGCCCACCTGTTGGTCAGGAAGTTGCAAAACACCGCCTGAGGAGTCACCCCCCCCCTTCCATGCACAAGCGGATCCTGGTCAGAGCAGGGTTGAAGGCGTCTGAGAACACCGGAGCTTCACTCCAAACTGCAGTGTTGATGTTGGGGAGGCCTTCCGGTAGCTCCAGCTTCTCGTGCTCCTCCACCCTGATGACAATCCAATCCTTCTTCCAGTCGTCCCACTTCCTAGAAGGGAACGACCGCAAATACTTGTACAGGCACTTCTTGCGCTTCACAAAATAGTAGAAGCCAAGGTACTCGTCACTCCTGCCCATAGTGTGGACAGTGAAGAAGGTGCGGAAGAGCTCAATGCAAGGGGAATGCCCACCCACATCTCGCAGAAGTGGACAAAGATTGACACCAGGAGAATGGAGTGGGAGCCAAGGTGGTACAGCTGCAGACCATAGAAGTCTAGAACATCAAGAAGAAAGAGGAGAAAGGTGGGATCAGCCCCACCATGGCGTACGTGGAGAAGTACACCATGTCGCCGGCGTGTTCCTTCTCGAACGGAAGCTTGTCGGTGCGAACCAAGTGGTTGAAGAAGTCAGGGGACCACCCCATGAGGGCCCGGACCTTCTTCAAATCACAGCCGGTCTTCAGTCGGCTCTGGCGGAGACCCAAATCCATCGCGGCATAGCGAGACAAGAGAGGAAAAGCAAGCGAAAGTTTGGAAGGTTTGAGCGCAAGTTCGAATGAAAGGAGTAAAGAACCCCAAACGGTACGTGCTTTCCTTCTTAAGTAAGCCCCCGCAACGCTTGGATGGAAACCGCAGAGGAGCCGGCGATACCAGTCAAAAACTTCACCCTACTAATGACAAGGGGGCTCGGGGCCACCCCGACGATCAAGTCGAGGTCCTTACCCCAGGCGAACGGTTGTCATCATGAAAGGCGGGAAACCCGAAGGCGGCGACCTGACAGGGCGCGCGGAACTGATACGATTTTCGTATCGGGAACCAGCGACCTTCAATTGCGTGAGATCCGCACGCTGAGATCTCACCTGCCGCATCCAAGATATGCCACGCGGCGGTGGTTTAACTGCGAACCATCACCAACGGCACGTCCAAAGACCCCTGAAGACACGGCTCAAAAAACGAAGAATGGACCCACCTCCGGCGGAATGACTTCATCCAAAAGGTCTCTCCCGAAGGTGGGCCCAGGGGGCCACTATCGGTACCCTATGTACCGGATACCCCTTGAGATTGCAAAGATCAAAAGGAAACTTCATCTACAAGATTTGAAGACCTCTGAAGGCCCCACATGTCAGGTGTAACCGGACCTGCTTCCCCAACATGGTTAGTCCCAGGGTCGACACGTGTATCATAAGACCGGAGCTATCGCCCACACATGGGAAAGCTCCGGCTAGATACCAGTATGGCATCCCCGGACCTAACCCCAGACAGAGGGAAGCTCCGGTGCTGACACATGTCCAACAGCACCGGACCTACCCGTCCACGACGGTAAGCTCTAGAGCTGCCACGTGGCTGAACCGCCGGACCTTCAACTTCAACAATCAGGCTGGTGGACCCCTAATGGCTTTGAACCTTCAAGGAGCAATCAAAGACTTCAAGACCCGATTAAGTGTCATTAATGCTGTCGGTGGTTTGGATCCGGCAGATCTCCCGACACTACTAAAGTGTTAGAGGAGTTTGATGTTCGGTGTGAGCGCGCGGAGATTCAAGAAGGTGAATTGTAAATGAAAGGGGAGACACGGAGATTTACGTGGTTCGGGCCGCCTGAGCGTAATACCCTACTCCACGGGATGTGTTGGTGTTGTATTGGTTGTCTGAGCTTGTCTCGAGCGTCTCTGGAATGTGTGTCCAGTGTGCAGAGCGTCTAGAGAGTTTATCAAACGTATCGTTGGCCTGTCCTTTTATAGTACAAGGGCAGGCCGTTACAAGTTAGCCTGGCCTGACATGTGGCCCCGGCGGTTACTGATATTGATACACATTCAACACATTTAATTGCCCTTAATAACCGAGTTATGGGCTTTGACAGCACCGTTACTGGTAATTAGGGTCGTCCGATCGTGTGTCATTAATATGGTATTAGTGACACTTAATCGGGTCTTGAAGTCCTTGATTCCCCTTTGAAGATCCGGAGCCGTTGTGGAGTTTCCAGAGGTTAGAGGCTGAAGACCTGACGGTTGGACACGTGGCAGCTCCAGAGCGTACTGTGGGAAACAGAAAGCTCCGAAGCTACCTGACACGTGTCAGTTCCGGAGCTTCCCTCGGTCTGGGGTTAGGTCCGGGGGTGCCATTTCGGTACATAGTCCGGAGCTTCCCCCTTGTGGGCAGTAGCTCTGATTTGATTGTACAGGTGGCGATCCTCGGACTAACCATGTTGGAGAAGCGGGTCCAGTTATGTCTAACATGTGGACCTCCGAAGGTCTTGAAATCAAGTAGATGACTTTCCCTTGAGATCTTTGTCATCTCAAGGGGTGTACGGTTCCTAGAGTACCGACAGTGGCCCCCTGGGCCCACCTCTGGGGAAGATCCCTTGGGTGAAGTCATTCCGCCGGAGGTGGGTCCATCCTCGCGACTTTTGAACTGAGTCTTCAAAGGTCTTTGGATGTGCCGTTGGTGATGGTTTGGAGTTAAATCCTCGCCGTGTGGCGTATCCCACGTGCAGCAGATGAGATCTTTGGCGTGCGGATCTCACGCAATTGAACGTCGCCGGTTCCCGATACGAAAACCGTATTGGTTCCGCGCGCCTTGTCAGGCTGCCGCCTTCGGGCTTCCCGCCTCATGATGACAACCGTTCGCTTAGGTAAGAACCTCGACTTGATCGTCGGGGTGGTCCCGGGCCCTCTTGTCATCGGTTGGGTGGAATTTTTGAGTGGTATCTTCGATTTCCTTGCGGTTTCCATCCAAGCGTTGTGAGGGCTTACTTAAGAAGGAAAGCACGCACCGTCTGGAGTTATTTACGCCTCTCATCTGATCTTGCGCTCAAACTCTCAACTTGTGCTTCGCTTTTCCTTTCTTGCCTTGCTGTGCTGCGATGGAGTTGGGTCTCCGCGAGAGTCGTTTGAAGACCGACGGTGACCTGAAGAAGGTCCGGGCCCTCATGGGATGGTCCTTGGACTTCTTCAACCGCATGGTCCACGCCGGGGGAGAGCTCCCGTTTGAGAAGGAGCACGCCGGCGAAATGGTGTACTTCTCTTCGTACGCCATGGTGGGGTTGATCCCACCTTTTTCCTCCTTTTCTTGATGCTGCTAGACTTTTATGGTCTGCAGCTATACCACCTTGGCCCTCACTCCATTCTCCTTGTGTCTATCTTTGTCCACTTCTGTGAGATGTGGGTGGGCATCCCCCTGCATTGAACTCTTCCGGACCTTCTTCGCCGTTCACACCACCGGCAGGAGCAATGAGTACCTTGGCTTCTACTACTTCGTGAAGCGCAAGAAGTGCCCATTCAAGTACCTCCGGTCGTTTCTCTCTGGGAAGTGGGATGATTGGAAGAAGGATTGGATAGTCGTCCGGGTGGAGGAGCACGAGAGGCTGGAGCTGCCCGAAGGCCTCCCCAACATTGACACGACGATCTGGAGTGAAGCTCCAGCGTTGGCGGACGCCTTCAACCCTGCTCTGATCAGGATCCGCCAGTGCGTGGAGGGAGGATTAACCCCTCAGGCGGTGTTTTGTAACTTCCTGGTCAACAGGTGGGCACCGCTGAAGAAGAGGGAAAAACTTGCTTGGGCCCTCAACAGTGTGATGGACGATGACCGGGTCGAGACCGGCCTGAAGTCCAACATGGTGGGGACAACCTTGGAGTTTCATCTCAAGAAGTTCCAGCATGGCATCGATGTTGCGGGATATGACTTGACTCCGCCATCAGCCTTTCTCCCTCTGAACGTGGAAGTGGAGTTCAGCAGGGAGCTCCGGCGGAAGAAGCCTGTGCTTGACGACCTTGGTGTCGTCGAGAGGAGATTGATCTCCAGGGTGGCGATCCCTGGGGTTTCCGAGGGTGGCTCCGACCCTGCCCCGAAGCCAAGGGTCGAGGTCGTCGGCAAGGGCAAGGAGCCGGCGGACAAACCCTTGAGCCGAAAGAGGAAGCTGCAGCACGCCGACAGAAGGTCCGGCAGGCCTGCCACCTCTGCATCGGCTCCTTCTCACCAGAGGGGGAGGTCTTCTACAACCGTGGTGACTGTACCCGCAGCGGGGTCCTCCCGGGGCACTAGCTCCGGGCATGCGGCTCCAGCACCGGGGCCGGTTGAGGCCTCTAGGTCCGAAGGTTCTTCCCGATTGAGGGGGGCCTCGACTAGGGAAATGCCCGTGGCTGCAACGATTTCCGGGGGGGGGGCCTTCCGGAGCTTCCACACCGCCGGCGGCTATGACCAGCCCAGAACGCCCAGGAAAGAGGTTCCGCGCAAGCTGGTGCGAAAGCCTCCCAAGGTAATTTTTAATCTTTACCTTGAACAGTTGTTTTGTTGTAGTAACTATTTTTTAAGTTTCTTCATCCATCATCTGCAGCATTCCCAAGAAGAGGAGTGAGGCTCCACCCTCAGACACAGTAGCTGAAGCTGTGAGGGCGGGAGCTTCTGCTCCTGTCCCGGTGCCGCCCCAAGTGGTGGCTGAAGCTGCGACAGCTCCGGCACCAGCTGTCGTGGTCATGGACCTCGACTCATCCCTAGAGACTCCCGTGGTAGCGCCAGACCACGGGAGAGAAGATGCGCCAGTGGCACCTGTCCCGGAGGTTGAAGCTCCAGGTCCTGGTGCTGAGATGATGGAAGCTCCAGCTGTTGAGCCGAAGGAAGCTGTAATTCCGGCACCAGAGCCGGAAATGGTCGAAGCTCCGGCGGTTGAGCCAGAGGTGATTGAAATCCCAGTGTGCGCGTTGGATGTTGAGGAAGTTCTGGCAGTTGGGCCTGCTACCTTTGAAGCACCGGCCGCAGAGCCGGTCGTTGTTGTTGGAGCTCCGGTCGTAGGGCCGGTTGATGATGAAGATCTTCCGACTCCCGGGCCGGTTGTTGCAGAGGCGTCGGAGCTCGAGCCCCCAATAGAGGAGGTGCCCAGGCCGGAGGCAGAAGCGGCCCCTGCTCTGGAAGTGACAGCATCGGAGGTACTCGCGGCTGAGCCGGAGTGCCCTAGTGAAGTTGCTGGACCCCTGCCTGAGTGGGCAAATGAAGACCTGGCGGCGGGGCCTTCCTCGATGGCGACTGGGGCCATCCCGGAGGACGGCCCTAGTGCCATGGAGACCCAGGGGACCACTCTTGTGGAGTGGGACCCAATTTTTGTATCTGAAAACCCGCTGGAACCAGCGGAGGAGACCCCAGTAGGTCCGGAACCTATCCCGTTGTCATTGTCTATTGACAACGCCTATTCCAGTCTGCGTCAAGTTCAACTGGCCTTCTTCCACGACAGCAAGGCTCTTGAAGAGGAGCGCCAAACCCTTAGGCGGTGGCGTAACTGGCTCTACTTCGAGACCAAGTTGGCGCAGTCGAGGCTAGCAGATGACAAAGAGTGGATCAAGCGGGAGAAGGTTCGCCTGGAATACTAGGGCAAATTATTGGGTGACAGGGAGAGTATGACTCGCGCCCTCGACGCTCAATCCCGGGAGATTTATGAGCAGACCAAAGCAGCTAACAGTGTGGCCGATGAACGCCAAGAAAGGCTTGAGGCCATTAACACTACTCTCATCAAACGCCAGGAGGCACTTGAGGAGAGGGAGAAACGGCTCGAAGATGAAGAGCAGAAACTCCTAGAGCTGCGGGATGACGTCCTGAGGAGGGAGGAGGAGCTCACCGAGAAGGTGGCTCTGGCTGACAAGGGCCTCGAGGAGCGTACCAAGAAATTGGAAGAGCGCTGCACTGAGGAGGAGGAGAAGGCCTGGGTGCGAGGGCAGGAACTCTACGAGCAAGAGTGTGCCCTTGCTGCCAGGGAGAAGAAAGTGAGGGGTAGGGAGAAGGACCTGGTTGACCGCCGGAACAAGATCCACCTCCGGGAGGAGGAGCTCGGAAAACTCGAGAAGCGAGTTGCTGAAAAGATTCAGCAAAACGCCAAAGAGGTTGAGCACCTCGCTCGCGAGAATTTTGAACTGGTGGCGGCCAGAAGATCCCTGGAGGAATTGAAGGGCTTAAGGACTGCGGACTCCCTACAGATTTGGGAGTTCCTGGGCAAGGCTAACGACGCGCTGACACCGATGGGCTTCAGCCCCGTGCGTCCGGATGATCCGGAGCCGGAGCCGGACCTAGCGTTGCAGGCGTTGAGCTCGGCAGGTAGCAAACTCTCCAAGGTGGGCGACGTCATCGTGGACCAATTGGAGGTTGAGGGGCAATCCCTGGCGAAGAACATCGCAGAATATGTGCTGACGTGCTACACCAGCCGGAATCCCCAATTCCCTTTGGACCCGGTGCTTGAAGGTCCCGTTGAAGGAGATGGTGAAGCTGTCCGAGCCAACGTGTCTGAGGTTGCCCAGAAGGTCACCCAATTCTTCCATAGGGTCTAGGACCATCTCTGTAATTCCCACTTGTATTCTCTCTTCTTCTTCCTCAATTTTATAATCCCTTGTCTCCAGATGAATGAAATTCCCAAATTTTTGTGAATTTCACTTTTTGTCTTCAACACTTTTGTCTTCACTTGGCCCCCTGGTAGATGTACACAATTTGATTGTGAACATGTACCAAGAGGATATTGTGTTTTGTTGAAGACTCATTTGCTTCGAACTTGTAGAGTGTAGGTCCGAAGTCTTCGATAGTGAAGGCCCCCTGAGGTTGTCGGAGCTTAGAAGCTCCAGCATTGTCTATCGTCGGAGCTTAGTAGCTCCGGCAATAGTCCCTACCAACGCGTAGAGCATCGATAGTTAGTCCTCCGGGGTGTCGGAGCTAGTAGCTCTAGCAGTGACATTTGCCAACACGTAATTTGTTGGCAGCAGACTCCACTTGTGGGGTCTTCTCACCATCTTTTATTTAGCGTCGACGGCTGGCCCCCCTAGCTCTACCGGAGCTTGGTTGCTCCGGTGATGCTCGTTTTCAATGTTTAACATCGTTTACAAGCTACCTAGGGGAGTCGGAGCTTTGTTAGCTCCGGCTTTTCTCCATCAACGTAGATTTTTTATTTTTCCTGCACACTGAAGCCAAGAAAAATAGTAAAATTCGTTTCTTGTCTATTACTTCGTCGCGGCTTAAGATTTTCAAGAAAATTTTAAGTCAAACGCGATTCTAAATACAACCGAATGTGTTGTCTTTCCTTTCAGATCCAATTGTACTTAGACCCTCCTTACTTCGGCCTGTCGGGGTGTAGGTAGAGTGGCGTACTTAGGGTGCTTGACCAGGCTAAGTCGATAGCACACTCCGACCCTAGATTGTCTTGGCGGCATTCAGGCGAGTGGGCCATGAACAATATTTGAATCCAAAAGAATCGACAATACAACTCGAATCGTATATGAACCGGTCGAACTAAAATTTCTTATGAATTGCACGTCTTTGTTATAGACAAGAAAGAGAAAAATAAAAAATGTTGAGCCTGTACAAAATAAATGCACGTGGAGTCTGTTTCACATGAAGATGTCTTTCATTATAGGTCCGGGGTACAGGGGAAACAAGTACACTCTTAGGGTACGGAACCAGGCTAAGCGTGTTTCATTTCTCGTTTGACTCAGGGTATCTAGCCACACTTTTAGTCTTGAGACTGTGACAAGTGTTGCATGAACTTTGCGGACCTTCCGGGAAAGGTCCGGCTGTTCTCCCAGAGGAACTATCCGACTCTGTACAATGACTCTATAACATACACCTCAAGTTACTACAAACTCACCTCCATGATGTTAAGTGTAGAACTTACGGAGGTGCTCAATGTTCCAAGGATTTGGGATAGGTGTCCCATCCTCGATAGCCAAGTGAACGCTTCCGGGACGGGATACTTTAATCACCCGGAAGGGTCCCTCTCAGCTGGGGGAGAGTTTGTTTAACCCTTCTTTGGATTGTATTCTCCGTAGCACCAAATCGCCTTCCTCGAGCTGTCGGTTGTGTACATGCCGCTGCTGATAGCGCCAAAGGGCTTGGCGGTATCGGGCATACCGAACAGCTGCTTGGCACCTTCCCTTCTCAAGGAGGTCTAGGTCTTCACGCCTGAGCTGGTCCTGCGTGGCTTCGTCGAAGGTCCGGACCCGGAGTGACCCCAAGGTGATTTCTGGAGGAAGGATTGCTTCAGCTCCATACACCAGGAAGAAGGGTGTCTCTCCAGTTGACCGGTTTGGAGTTGTCCTGTTGGCCCATAAAGTGGGTGGAAGCTCTTCAATCCATTTGGCTCCATGTTTTTTTAGGCGCTCATAGGTGCGTGTTTTGAGTCCTTTAAGGATTTCAGCATTTGCTCTCTCGGCTTGGCCATTGCTTGCTGGGTGAGCTACGGAGGCGTAGCAAACTTGAATGCCAAGGTCTTCGCAATATCCTTGAAATGCAGAGCTTGTGAATTGGGTCCCATTATTTGTGATGATTTTGTTTGGGACTCCAAATCTGCATACAATGGACTGCAAAAAGTTGATAGCAGATTGCTTGTTGATTGTCACAACTGGAGTTGCTTCCGGCCACTTGGTGAACTTGTCGATGGCAACGTACAGGAACTTGTAACCTCCGACGGCTCTTGGGAAAGGTCCCAAGATGTCCATCCCCCACACAGCGAAGAGCCATGTAGGAGGTATCATTTGTAGGGGCTGAGCCGGTGTGTGAATTTGCTTTGCATGAAATTGACATGCTTCGCATTTCTTCACCAGCTCAGTTGCATCCTGGAGTGTTGTAGGCCAGTAGAAGCCATGTCGAAAGGCTTTACCAACCAGCGTGCGGGAAGACGCGTGGTTCCCACACTCGCCTCCATGGATTTCTGTGAGGAGCTCGCAGCCTTCTTCCCTTGTGATGCACCGCATTAGGATGTCGTTGGCACCGCACCAGTAGAGATCCCCTTCTACCAACGTGTATCTTTTAGCCAATCTGACTACCCGGTCAGCGGATACATCATCGTCAGGAAGGATGTTGTCTTTCAAGTAGTTTCGGATCTCCGAGATCCATGCATCAGAACTAACTTGAGCATTTGAGTCTTGCGTGCTGGGTTGCTCGGAGCTTCCGGCAGCACCTACGACCCTTGATGGATGCCATGGTAACAGGGCCATCGGGACCGTCAGCTTCGGGATGCTGATCTCGCCCCCTTCGCTCAGTTCGGCAGGCTGAGCTGTGGGTTTTGACAACCTCCGGACAAAAGTTCCGTCAGGAGCCGGAGCTCTGGTTGACGCTTTCATCGAGAGTTCGTCGGCTTCAGCGTTGTGGGCACGCTGGACATGGTGGAGATCTAGGACTTAGAAGTCCTTCTGAAGCCTCTGGACTTCAAGGAGGTAAGCAGATAGCTGGAGATTGTTGCAGGAGCATTCACCCTTCACTTGCTTAATGATGAGCTGCAAATCTCCCTTGACCAGCAATTGTTTGACACTGTATGACAGTGCCACCTTTAGTCCGTAGATGAGTGCTTCGTACTCCGCCATGTTGTTGGTCGTCTTGAAGTCAAGGTGTACCATGTATTTCACATTCTCCCCGGTTGGTGCAAGAAGAAGGATTCCAGCTCTGGCCCCCTACTTTTGCATGGAGCCGTCGAAGTAGAGGGTCCAATGAGGCTCGGTAAAGACCGGAGCTTCGTGTTCCGGCTTCTGCTCACTGGGGCCCCCAGGGTTTGATGGAGAGGGAGTCCATTCCGCCACGAAGTCTGTCAATGCTTGACTCTTGACTGCTTGCCTTGAAATGAATTCAAGATCGAATTCGGCCAATTCCGATGCCCACTTTGCAATATTCCCAGTTGAGTTGGGATTATGCAAGATTGCTCGAAGTGGGTAAGAGGTCACCACTGAGATTTTGTGAGCTTGGAAATAATGGCGAAGCTTCCTGGAGGCAATAAGAATTGCATAGAGCAGCTTATGCACCTCTAGGTATCGAGTCTTGGTATCATGTAGTACTTCACTAATGAAGTATACTGGGCGTTGAATGGTCCGGACCCTCCCGGAGGGGCCTGGAGCTTCCTCTTCACTGATCCGGATCCTCCCGGAGGGATCCGGATTTTCTTCGGGGACCTCCGGGTCCTGGCTGGAGGAACCCGGAGCTTCTTCAGAAGCGACCTGGACACTCCCGGAGGGGTCTGGGTCTTCTGAAGTGAATTCTTGTGGATTCAAGTCTGGGAGCTGGGACCCAGACTCGCTTTCAGGATTCTCCGGACCCTCTTGGAGGGGTCTGGATTCCTGAGTATGGGGTAGTTCTGGTCTCTCCACGACCAGGACCATACTGACGACTTCATCAGTTGCTGAAATATAAAGCAACAAAGGCTCACCAGGGTTCGGAGCTACTAGAATTGGTAGGGTGGTGAGGAACTGTTTTAGCTCCTGGAATGCCTTTTCTGCTTCTTCAGACCATTGGAATGGTCCGGACTTCCTCAATAACTTGAAGAAGGGGAGTGTCCGTTTCGTCAGTCTTGAAATGAACCGGCTGAGGGCTGCTAAACATCCAGTTAGCTTTTGGACATCTTTGATGCGGGCTGGTGGCCGCATGTCTTCAATGGCCTTGATCTTCACCGGATTAGCTTCTATGCCCTGGTGACTTACCAGGAAACCAAGAAGTTTTCCGGAGCTAACCCCAAAGACACACTTGTCTGGATTTAGCTTTGTGCGGGTGACCCGCAGCTTATCGAAGACAGCCTGCAAGGTGCAAGAAGTGACTCCTTGTTCTTGACCTTGACCACGATGTCATCGACGTACACTTCCACTATGTCTCTAATGAGTTCTTCAAAGGTTTTGTACATAGCTCGTACAAAGGTTGAAGCTGCATTCTTGAGACCAAATGGCATGGCTGTATAACAGTACAATCCATCTACTGTGATGAAAGAGGTATGCTCTTCATCTTCCCTAGACATTCTGATTTGGTGATACCCAGAATATGCGTCTAGGAAACACAGTAATTCACACCTGGAGGTGGAATCCACTATCTGATCTATTCTAGGTAGTGGGAATGGATCTTTTGGACATGATTTATTTAGTGTTGTGTAGTCGATACACATCCGAAGCTTCCCGCCGGCCTTGGGCACAACGACTGGGTTTGCCAGCCATTTTGGATGGAAGACTTCTCGGATGAATCCAGCTTCGAGCAACTTCTTCACTTCTTGTCGGATGAAGTTTTGTCGCTCTACGGATTGCTTCCGAGGCTTCTGATGCATAGGTCGGGCGTCGGGGTAGATCTTCAGATTGTGCTCAATCACTTCCCTGGGGATCCCATGCATTTGTGACGGTTGCCAGGCAAACACGTCGACATTAGCCCGGAGGAAAGTGATGAGCGCGAGTTCCTATTTATCGTTCAATCCGCCCGATATACGGGTGGTCTGAGCGGCATCAGAACCGATTTGGACGACTTTGACGGGAATGTCAGCGTCGCCGTTGGGCTGCACACGAGGTGCAGATGTCGAGCCTCGTTGATGAATGCTCGGGGGTTTTGGAGCTTGCTCCTGCCTGGAGTCCTCCTCTTGTGCCGTGGTAAGTGCATGGAGTTCTTCCAAAGCAGTTACTCCGGCAGTACGATCTCCGCGGATCCGGAGAACGCCTACTGGTGTTGGCATCTTTAACACCAGGTAGCCATAATGAGCAGCTGCCATGAATTTGTACAAGGTAGGCCTACCCAAGATGGCGTTGAAGGGTAAGTTGATCTGAGCAACATCAAAGACCAACTTCTTGGTGCGGTACTTCTCCCGTGTCCCGAAGGTAACGGGGAGGGTAATAGCTCCGAGTGTGGTAATGGCTCCCGGACCTACTCTGGAGAAAGGTCGGGAGGGGTGGAGATCCGAAGGTCGGAGCTGAAGCTTGGTAAAAGCTTCGAAGCTTATGAGGTTGAGCCACGAACCTCCGTCTACCATGACATGGTGGAGCTGGATGTTATTGATGGTAGGAGATACCATCAAAGGTAACTGACCTCCTCCAACCATTCTTCGAGGGCAGTCCGAAGCATCAAAAGTGATGGCTGTGTCCATCCACTTCCAATGAGGCTCCGCCCTGGCTGTAGGAGCTACAGCAGCCATGTCCCGACGCATAGTATTGATGACGCGACGGGAGGTGATGTCCCATGATCCACCAAAAATGGTGTTCATGGTCTTCCGACGCCCGTTGTCAGAGACATCGAAATCGTTGTCGACGGAGGTGTAGACGGCCTTCAGGACCTTTTTGGGATCCTGAAAACCTAACTCCTCTTCAGCCAGAGCTTCGTCGACTTTTTGTTTTCCTTCCCTCTGTCGGAAAGGAGCTTCTTCCCGGCGCTTGTTGTAGCGCTCGGCAAGGATTTGGACCTCCCGGCAGTCTTCCAAACTGTGGCTGCCCATTTTGTGAATTGGACACCACACCTTGGGTTTGCCACCGTCTTCAGAAGACGATCGAGGTCGCTTCTCGGGGCGTGGCCCTCGGCCACCCGGAGCTGCAGCAGCTACAGCATTGGATGCACCGGCCGACGGCTTCTTCTTGCCGTTGGTTTTTTTCTTCTTCTTGCCACTCCCGGAGGTAGCGGCTTCTTCTTTGGAGGATTTCTTGTGATCCTCCAGAGTTAGTTTGGAGTGCATTTCACGGCCCTCCACAGCTCTGGCACATTTGTCGGCCAAACTGAAGAGTTTCGTGACACTGGCGATCTCCTTGATCGCCAGTTTCTCCAACATCTTCTTATCCCGTACACCCTGTCTGAATGCCACAATGACAGAGGCACTAGAGATAGAAGGGATAGTGTTTCGTACCTGAGAGAACCTATGGATGAATGATCGCAGGGATTCTCCCCCTTTTGCACGACTGCAAAAAGGTCCAGTTCAGTGCCTGGTCGGGTGTATGAACTCCCGAAGTTGACGGTGAACTGCCGGCACAGCTCCTCCAAACTGTTGATGGTGTTGGGTGGAAGGCTCATAAACCAGGACCTTGCGGTCCCAGTCAAAACCACTGGGAAATAATTGGCCATTACGGCCTCATTTCCTCCAGCTGCCAAGATAGCAGTGGAGTAAATCTGAAGAAATTCGACAGGATTGACGGTCCTGTCGAACTTCTCCGGCGGGTGAGGACGGAACTTTTGTGGCCACCTGACCATACGCAGATGCATGGCCAGGGCTGAACACCCTCCTCCTACTCCTTCAGGAGCAGGAACGTCTTGAGCTTCTCGTCTTTCACGAGCACGCTCAATATGGACTCGACCGTCTTGTTGGCGGTATCAGCGATCAAGCTCCGCCCGGAGGTCATGAGTTGAAAGCCTGGATACCGTGTGAGTGTGTCGTGCCCCGAAAGGCAATGATGTCACCTGCTGTGATGCAGCACGTCTCCTATTGTTGGAAACGTGCGGACCAAGTCTGCCAGACAAGGTCCGTCGCTGCGACGGGGCCCGTCCTGAAGGAGGAGGACCCTGGTTGCTGATGCGGTCGGCTGCTGCTGCAACCAAATGTTCCACATCAGCCCTCCACTGCTCCAGTGCATCCCGGGATGCATCCGGAGGTGGTGGGCGTTGAAGAAGAGCACGTGCTGCATGGAGCGCGTGTTCCGGGTTGTCATGATTTGCCGACGCAGTGATTGATGCTGGTGCACCATCGCGTTGTCCAACTTGATTTGCTGGTGGAGGCGGCGGTGGTGGCAGTGTGACTCCTGCTGGCGCTGAGGCCCCTGCTGGTGGCTCCATATTGGAGGGATTGCCCCCAACAGCTTGAACAGCAGGATGACCGTTGGATGATCCAGCAGCTGAGTTCACCATTCTCAAAATCTCAGGCACCCCTACCTGGCGCGCCAACTGTCGGTGGTTTGGATCCGGCAGATCTCCCGACACTACTAAAGTGTTAGAGGAGTTTGATGTTCGGTGTGGGCGCGCGGAGATTCAAGAAGGTGAATTGTAAACGACACAGGAGACACAGAGATTTATGTGGTTCAGGCTGCCTGAGCGTAATAACCTACTCCACGGGATGTGTTGGTGTTGTATTAGTTGTCTGAGCTTGTCTCGAGCGTCTCTGGAATGTGTGTCCAGTGTGCAGAGCGTCTAGAGAGTCTATCAAACGTATCGTCGGCCTGTCCTTTTATAGTACAAGGGCAGGCCGTTACAAGTTAGCCTGGCCTGACATGTGGCCCCGGCGGTTACTGATATTGATACACATTCAACACATTTAATTGCCCTTACTAACCGAGTTATGGGCTTTGACAGCACCTTTACTGGTAATTAGGGTCGTCCGATCTTGTGTCATTAATATGGTATTAATGACACTTAACCGGGTCTTGAAGTCCTTGATTCCTCTTTGAAGATCCGGAGCCGTTGTGGAGTTTCCAGAGGTTAGAGGCTGAAGACCCGACGGTTGGACACGTGGCAGCTCCGGAGCGTACTGTGGGAAACAGAAAACTCCGGAGCTACCTGACACGTGTCAGTTCCGGAGCTTCCCTCGGTCTGGGGTTAGGTCCGGGGGTGCCATTTCGGTACATAGCCCGGAGCTTCCCCCTTGTGGGCAGTAGCTCCGGTTTGATTGTACACGTGGCGATCCTGGGACTAACCATGTTGGAGAAGCGGGTCCGCTTATGTCTGACATGTGGGCCTCCGAAGGTCTTCAAATCAAGTAGATGACTTTCCCTTGAGATCTTTGTCATCTCAAGTGGTGTACGGTTCCCAGGGTACCGACAAATGCCATATTAATGACATACGATTGGATGGCCCTTAATACTGGTAACGGCAATGTTAAGGCCCGTTACCAGGCTATTAAGGGTAATTAACCTCATTAATTGTGTATCAAGCATGTGTAACCGCTGGGACCACATGTCGGGCCAGGCTAACGGTGTAACGACTAGTCCTCATACTATAAAAGGACTGGTCGATGATACACAAGGGACGGCTCCAGACCTCTTCTGAACTCCCTGAGCTAGACGAGCTTCTTCTTCTGGAGCTTCTTCTAGACTCACACGATCAATACAACACCAACACACCCTGTGGAAAAGGGTATTACGCTCAGGCGCCCCGAACCACGTAAATCTATGTGTCCATTTGTCTTTCACCTTCTTGAATCTCTGCGCGCCCATTACTGAACTACAACTCCTCGATCTACCAACAGTAGTGTCGGGAGATCTGCCGGATCCAAACACCGACAGGTAGGGTTAGGGGCTAATCATCCCACCACGTGACAACCCTAGCACACCGGCGCACGCCGTTCCTCTCCGTACGTGTGGACTTCATGGAGGCGCTACTGCTATTGCTGCGCTGATCGGCTATGACGATCGTGACCGTCTACCTGCTACCGTGACGAGGACGAGGAGGAGACGAACGAGATCGTCTACTTCCCCTACACTGATGCGCATCTACATTCCGATGTGTTGCGCGTCTAGTGGTAATGATTCATGACCTCTGTACTCGCATGTTTCCTGAGTGATGCGGTAGAGTTGCTAGAGTAGCATACCGCCGATTTCCTAAGACGAACCTCCACCCCATTGCTGCAAGGTGAGTTTCGCCTTCCGGTCTTCCAGCTTGGTCATCTCTTCAGTTTGCGAGTCTGTGTTTTCATCTTCTAGCCCGGAGTCCTCTCCCCTGAGAACAGCAAAGAGGGAGTAAGCAGCTTCATCCTCATCAGCTAATCCCCAGTCCAGCTTTCCTGGGATCTTGAGGTCTTCAAATGGCGTGCAGGGTGGTGGTGCACATGGGTGGAACCGGGACAGTAGTGAGGGGCTGGGGAGGATGGTGAGGGCTGCGAGGTCAGTGTCGGTTGCGAGGACTGGCAATGGGGGGGTGGGGAGGACGGCAAGGGTTGTTGAGGCTGTGGGGGTCGCCGAGGCCGGCGTCCGCCGGCATGAGCGGCGGCAGCACGAACGCCGCTGGCTCTCGGGTTGGGCGCTCCTCACTCATCTCCCTCTCTCCTCAAAGGAGAATTCTGATCCGGAGCCGAATTCCAAGCTTCTTTGACCACATCTGTAAAGCTATGTATCCTAGTCCAGAATGTTTCAAAACAGAACATAGCCTGCTTCCGGGGCCTTAGGTGAGGACTGGGGAGAACCGGACAGTGATGACAAGGAGGATGATAAGGGTTGGAAGCAAAGACCGGAGAAGAGCAAATCCCACTCCTTATTGCAAAACACATTGTCAGGATGGACCAAAGTCGGGTTGGCACGCTCATTACTCCGTATATATTTTTCATGACAATTGCATCATATAAATCGGTGTTTCACCATCCTTGTTTTCCCGACCTCCTGAGACAAGCGCCACACATTGCCCACCTTCGTTACCACAAGCTTTCCCTTCTAAACTCGTCGGCAAGCTTAGTGGCTGTACCTCTACTTCTTAATATAGACAGCTCTCCTCCCATGCACAGAGACCGGGCCTCCGCAACAACGACCACCACAACTCCTCCATGCCCTCATATCGTCTCCTCTCTCTCCTTACTTGGTTTGCAAACCATTCCGTGGACGGACACACAGTGATGAGCGTGCCGTCCAAGTGATGGATCCATGCACGTAACAAGCTAGTGCAAGAAAGGAAGCCTCGACAGGAGAGACGGAGGATGTCGAACGCGCCGGCGAAGAAGGCCATCCGGAACCCTGGAGCCGGCGGCTCAACGGGAAGTGGCTCGCGGGGGTCGACGGTGAAGTTCGCGCGGCGGACAGCGAGCGGACGGTACGTGAGCCTGTCCCGGGAGGACATCGACATGGAGGGCGAGCTTGCCGCGGACTACACCAACTACACGGTGCAGATCCCTCCCACGCCGGACAACCAGCCGATGATGGACGGCGCGGAGCCGGCATCTGTGGCCATGAAGGCCGAGGAGCAGTACGTGTCCAACTCGCTCTTCACTGGCGGCTTCAACAGCGTAACGCGCGCCCACCTCATGGACAAGGTCATCGAGTCGGAGGTCTGCCACCCTCAGATGGCCTGCTCCAAGGGCTCCCGCTGCAGCATGCCCGCCTGCGACGGCAAGGTCATGCGCAACGAGCGCGGCGAGGACATCGACCCCTGCGAGTGCCGGTTCAAGATATGCCGAGACTGCTACCTCGACGCGCAAAAGGACGGGTGCGTCTGCCCCGGGTGCAAGGAGCACTACAAGATTGGCGAGTACGCCGACGACGACCCCAGCGACGTGTCTTCCGGGAACAAGCTCCACCTCCCGGGCCCCGGCGGCATGAACACCAACAAGTCCTTGCTCGCACGGAACCAGAACGGCGAGTTTGACCACAACCGCTGGCTCTTCGAGAGCTCCGGCACCTACGGCTACGGCAACGCGTACATGCCCAAGGGCGGCATTTACGACGACGACCTAGATGATGAGGAAGGCCTCGGTGGTGGCGGCGACGGCCTCGTCCCCGAGCAGAAGCCGTTCAAGCCGCTCACCCGCAAGATGCCCATGCCGACGTCCATCATCAGCCCGTACCGGATCTTCATTGTGATCCGGCTGTTCGTGCTCATCTTCTACCTAACGTGGCGCATCCAGAACCCCAACATGGAGGCGCTCTGGCTGTGGGGCATGTCCGTCGTGTGCGAGGTCTGGTTCGCTTTCTCCTGGCTTCTCGACATGCTCCCTAAGGTGAACCCCATCAACCGGAGCACGGACCTCGCCGTGCTCAAGGAGAAGTTCGAGACGCCATCGCCGTCGAACCCGCACGGCCGGTCCGACCTACCGGGGCTGGATGTGTTCGTGTCCACGGCCGACCCGGAGAAGGAGCCGGTGCTCACCACGGCCACCACCATCCTCTCTATCCTGGCCGCAGACTACCCAGTGGAGAAGCTGGCATGCTACGTGTCCGACGACGGTGGCGCGCTGCTCACCTTCGAGGCCATGGCGGAGGCGGCGAGCTTCGCCAACATATGGGTTCCCTTCTGCAAGAAGCACGACATCGAGCCCCGGCAGCCGGACAGCTACTTCAGCCTCAAGGGCGATCCGACCAAGGGCAAGCGGCGGTCGGACTTCGTCAAAGACCGGCGTAAGGTGAAGCGCGAGTTCGACGAGTTCAAGGTGCGCATCAACGGCCTCCCCGACTCCATCCGCCGGCGCTCCGACGCATTCAACGCCCGCGAGGACATGAAGATGCTCAAGCACCTCCGTGAAACCGGCGCCGACCCGTCGGAACAGCCCAAGGTCAAGAAGGCCACGTGGATGGCCGACGGAACGCACTGGCCGGGCACCTGGGCCGTGCCCGCACCCGACCACGCCAAGGGCAACCACGCCGGCATCCTGCAGGTGATCTGTCGAATTGATTGACGTACGTGGCGAAATCATATTGCAGACTCCATTGTGATGAATTAAACAAACAACGGCAAAGCAGGTGATGCTTAAGCCTCCGTCGCCGGACCCGCTGTACGGGATGCACGACGAAGATCAGCTGATCGACTTCAGCGACGTGGACATCCGTCTGCCGATGCTGGTGTACATGTCGCGCGAGAAGCGTCCCGGCTACGACCACAACAAGAAGGCTGGCGCCATGAACGCGCTGGTGCGGTGCTCCGCCGTGATGTCGAACGGGCCCTTCATCCTCAACTTCGACTGCGACCACTACATCAACAACGCGCAGGCCATCAGGGAAGGGATGTGCTTCATGCTGGACCGCGGCGGCGAGCGCGTAGCCTACGTCCAGTTCCCGCAGCGGTTCGAGGGCATCGACCCCTCGGACCGCTACGCCAACAACAACACCGTCTTCTTCGACGGCAACATGCGCGCGCTCGACGGCCTCCAGGGCCCCATGTACGTCGGGACGGGGTGCATGTTCCGACGGTTCGCGCTCTACGGCTTCGACCCGCCGCGTACCACCGAGTACACCGGCCTGCTGTTCAAGAAGAAGAAGGTGACCACGTACAAGCAGGACCCGGAGATGGACACGCAGTCGCTCAAGGCGGAGGACTTCGACGCCGAGCTCACTGCGCAGCTGGTGCCCCGGCGGTTTGGAAACTCGTCGGCGCTCATGGCGTCTATCCCCGTCGCCGAGTTCCAGGCGCGCCCGCTCGCTGACCATCCGGCTGTGCTGCACGGCCGGCCGCCCGGGTCGCTCACCGTGCCGCGCCCACCGCTCGACCCGCCCACAGTGGCTGAGGCCGTGTCCGTCATCTCCTGCTGGTACGAGGACAAGACGGAGTGGGGCGACCGCGTCGGCTGGATCTACGGCTCCGTCACCGAGGACGTCGTCAGCGGCTACCGCATGCACAACCGTGGGTGGCGCTCCGTCTACTGCATCCCCAAACGCGACGCCTTCCTCGGAACCGCGCCCATCAACCTCACAGACCGCCTCCACCAGGTTCCTCTCTATCTCTCTTTCTTTAATCATCATCATGAATCTCGGGTCGGCTAATGAATGAATGAATGGAAACGTCATCAGGTCCTGCGGTGGGCGACGGGGTCGGTGGAGATCTTCTTCTCGCGGAACAACGCTTTCCTAGCGTCGCGGAAGCTCATGTTCCTACAGCGGGTGGCGTACCTCAACGTCGGCATCTACCCGTTCACCTCCATCTTCCTGCTCGTCTACTGCTTCATCCCGGCACTCTCCCTCTTCTCCGGCTTCTTCATCGTGCAGACCCTCAGCGTCGCCTTCCTCTGCTACCTCCTCACCATCACCGTCACGCTCATCGCACTCGGGATCCTCGAGGTCAAGTGGTCCGGCATCGCCCTCGAAGACTGGTGGCGCAACGAGCAGTTCTGGCTAATCTCAGGCACGCACGTCCTCTGATTATTTTTCCATATATTGCTCGCTTCACTTCAAACAAGTCAACCAAACAGTAATCTGGGCAATGGGCAATTGCGGCAGGGACAAGCGCGCACCTGTACGCGGTGGTGCAGGGGTTGCTCAAGGTGATGGCCGGGATAGAGATCTCCTTCACGCTGACCGCGAAGGCGGCGGCGGACGAGAACGAGGACATCTACGCGGACCTCTACGTCGTCAAGTGGTCGTCGCTGCTCATCCCGCCCATCACCATCGGCATGATCAACATCATCGCCATAGCCTTCGCCTTCGCGCGCACAGTCTACAGCGAGAACCCGCGGTGGGGCAAGTTCATCGGCGGCGGCTTCTTCAGCTTCTGGGTGCTGGCGCACCTCAACCCCTTCGCCAAGGGGCTCATGGGACGCCGTGGCAAGACGCCAACAATCGTCTTCGTCTGGTCGGGCCTCATCTCCATCACCATCTCCCTGCTTTGGGTCGCCATCAGCCCGCCGGAAGCCAGCGCTGGCGGCCGAGGCGGAGGCTTCCAGTTCCCTTGATCAGCTTGTCAGATGCACGCCAATGTTGCTGTCCAATAGGTGAATGAAGTAACTAGATGTGGAAAGCGAGTTTCGAATACTCCTCTAAATAGGGTTACGTTCGGAAGACTTGTGATGCTTTAACCAGGATTCTACAGACAGCTCAAAGTTAACTAAAATGTAAACGTCTAAACTGTTATATATTTTTCATTGAACAGTTGGTCCATTTTTCATGATTTTGGTTTATGCTGGCAACATTATATGTTCCTAATTGGTGTTTACTGTTATATGATTTTAATGCTCAATAACTGAGATTAAAAGACATCACGTTGTGCATTAACCGAGCTACTACTTCCTTTCTTATAAGTTTGTTCTCTTCTAGTAAAAAAAAATAAGAAGACAAACTTTTGAGAAAGAAGGGAGTACAATATAAGCAAGGAGAACAGTCAATCCCTGGTTGATTGTCAGAGTACATACGACTCTCAGATTATATTTATCATTTCTAGCCATAAGATTGCAATGTGACATAGTCAGGAGGACAGAACAATGAAAACTTATTGCACAGTTGAGGTCAAGCGTTTATGCTGGGCTAAATCCATAGCCAAAGTATTCATGATGATGTGTCACTACTCTTAGGTATCCAAGCAAAATTTTCTATACATTAAGGACATATGCCTGTATGATGCCCTAGCTAGCAGTACATATGGTTGCTCGTCAGAGATTGGAACACTGATGGTTACTTGAAGAGGATGACCCTGATAAATTTGTAACGTCGAGACGTGTGCCTTCAAATTTCAACAGTATGACATGCAAAACAAGGAATTTTCTTCCATGTCAGCAATGATATGATGTTTTCACCAAGTCCAATTGCCAAAATCATTTTACCCATGTCATCTGCTCAGAGTGAAACTCTTTACCAGTTATAACTTCTAAGAATCATTTCTCAATTTCATTAGATGACGAAGAGGATGCTTCCAGCAGAGAAGAAAGCGATGGGCGCAGTAAAAGATACAGTGAGGGCCCCACAAAAGGGATAAGTGAAAGTGGGAGCAGCCAGGAACCATTTTTCCTGTTAACAAAGGAGAAAATCAATTTAGTCCCATGTGATGCATCTTTTTTCTAGATATCTTTTTACATCAGGAGTCTATCTGGTGATTCTTAAACAATGTAAAAGCAAAACTTATTGAGTTCTTACAACCTTCTTGCTGTCATGTCGTTGTAGACCCAGAATGGTGAGAAGGCTGAAAGCAAAGTGAAATCAAGGCAGGTAGCATGTATCTGATACATGGTATGAAAGAAATGGAAGTTTTCAAATCATGACATCAACCGCATTAAAATCTTTAGGAATCTCAGAAGATAATAGAAAACTTCGGTGCCTATTTGAACTTTTAAACTTTGAACATGTGCATCTTTGTTTTCTCTTATTTCAATGTATATGACTTCTAATAGATCCCAGTAAGGTCTATGATTGCCAGCACAATCATAGGTACTTTAGGAGGCATAAATGCAATAGCTTACAACTATAAAGCACAAGAGGCGTTTTACCATCTTCAGAGTGGTACCAAAACTATAGCATGGATTTGGTATTGATACAAAATGTTGGTAACTATGGTAACATTTTTTGGAACAACTGAAGTTACAACTGGTGGTACAACCTGATACCAGTACAAAAACTGTATAAGGCTTTGTACCGAAACTGAAAGAGATATCAGATGTGTAAGACCATGGAATTCTATATTCAACAATTCACTTTAAAATATGCCATCACATTAATTTGCACTTGTATTTAAGGTTACTTCATGCTCTAAAACTTACAAATCTGCTCTCCCTAAAGTATCGAATGAATTCCTTCCAATCATCACCACTAGCTTTGCCTGCGTATATAATCAGCCCAAGGCCCATTGCAAGCATCACCTACAACATAATTGGGAGAAAATCTAGTAAGTAATTATGGGGTAGAGCCACAGAATGTAAGTCATTCTAAAGCGAAAACATACTCCTGCTGTTAACTTCGACTCGAGAAACTTTAGTGGCCATTGTCCAATTTCATCTTCATCAATGGGGGGTGGAGGTGGCTTCCATAGAACAAAGTAAGGAATCAAAGCATATGCTCCCCCAATGCAAGAAAGAAACAGGAATGGCCAGACAGGAATCTTGCTTTTTGAACTGTAACGCAGCACCACTGTTACATCAATTTAAAGAAGCAGTACCACAGAAAATTTGCAGATCATATCGACTCTGTTTTTCCATAGAAGTGTAGAGCAAAAAATGACGATAACACACAAAATAACACTATTTTCTTCAAATATTGGACATAGGTCTGTTCATTTTTGAAGTTTTAGATAATTGTCAGTTTAGTATTCATTTCAACATTCACGATATCATCTAACTTCTCTAAGGCAAAGATATATACTCTACCACACTTACATTTGTCAGAATACTATTACATCCATATACTACAGGTAGAAAGAACCATGCATATAACACAAACGCCTCTATTACAAAGTACGTGTGAATGAAATTTACTGAACGAAATATGAGAAACTATTATCCAATAGATGTCCCATTGTGGGCACATGCACATGAAACGTGATGTGGTTTTGTTCAACAGCTTTAGCAGATAATAACAACAGATATTGCATTGACTAGAAATGTGTATTTTCATTTACCTTCTACCGGTAGGAAGAAGCAACATAGTGTACAGTAGTGGCCAGAGGCCCATAATGTACCACAGGGAAACAAGGACGTCGTTCATTCGGAAACCATCATCACCTCTAAGATTTAAAAGTTTCTGCAGGAAGTATGTGTCTCTATACTGCAACAAAAATGGATTTGCTGATTACCACATTTCTAAAAAAACATGAAAACATATGCACAGAACTACATATTTTATTCATGTAGCACCGTTATTTATCTCTACAACCCTGAAATACCCTTCTAGAAGATTGCATAGATTTTAGAAAGGCAATCATGGTACCAACAAAGGACGTGTCCAGTGGCGAAGCCTCCCTGTTAGAACAATAGTACCACATTGACTGTGTAATCAAGGGAGGTTCCCTGATCCCCTTATATATGTAACACCTCCTAGGGGTTTTAATCAATCAAATACAATAATTATTTTCTTCCCCAGTATTTCTATCAGGGTATCAGATTAGGTTCATCCCAAACTTCCGCTAGCTACGCCCGACTCCGCCTCTTGTGTCAAGTTTGGCTCCCGGCGAATCGCCGCCCTCCTGCGCGCGATCTTTTTTCGGCGTGCCCCCGCCGCCAGAAAAATCCCGCACGCACCCGCGCTCCAGAGCGGGGTCCTCCGAAGACCGCCGCACGCCCACGTGCGGCCTTTCGCGCGGCTTGCGCCCGGTCTGTGGTCTTCGTCTCCACGCGCCGCGCGTCCGCTGCAGCAGATCGACGCCCGCGCGTCGTGTTTCTTACTTCTTGATGGCTTCCATTAGTGATGGCTCCCCGGAGGCACAAGCAACCTCACAGGACATCACCTTGGTGGCCGAGCTAACTCGATTGACCGAGGAGGCGGATCGACTGACCATCGAGGCAGCACGTGCACGTGCAGCGGCCGACGAGGCGCGTCGCAAGCTGCTTCTCGCAGCCGACGAGATTCGTCATGACTTGATCAACCACGACCCCTCTCCTCCAGAGGTTGACGACGTTGCTTCTCTGCATGCTCAAGCAATCGCCATCCTCAACATCAAGTCAATGATCCCCGTCGTCCTCGACAACCTTTTGCCGCACTATAATTGGTGCAAGAGTCTCTTCCTCAACACCCTTGGGAAGTACGAGCTCTCCGATCATGCCCTCACCGACATTGATCCCGTTGTCACCGACTCTCATTGGCGACGCATGGACTGCACCGTCATCTCCTGGCTTCACGGCACTGTCATCTCCTGATCTTATTGAGATCACTTTGGCAGGTAGACCCACAGCTCAATCCATTTGGCTTGGACTTCAGGAGCAGTTCATCGGCAACCGGGAGACTCGTGCTATGATTTTAGACACTGAGTTCCGCACGTTCGTCCAGAGTGACCTCTCCATCACCGACTAATGTCGTCGTATCAAGTCGATGGCTGATGCACTCGGTGACTTGGGCGAGGTCGTCCCCGATTGCACTCTTGTTCTCACGACGCTTCGTGGGCTGAACGATTGCTTCTCTCACATGGCGTCCCTTCTCAAGCGACAATGCCCCTTTCCCACATTCGCCGAGGTCCGCAACGACCTCCAACTTGAGGAGATCGCGATGAAGTCCAATCCAGGGAACACCAATGCATTGGCGGCCACCTCCGTAGGTGTGGGACGCACCCCGTCTTCTACATCATTTGGTGGCGCTCCTCCACGTGCTCCCGCTCCTGGTGGCCCTGCATCAAGCACCCCTATCTCCAGCGCTGCTGTCTCTGGCCTCTCGTCCTCCAACCAAGGTCGAAACCGGTGTAATCGGAACAAACGTAATGACACAAGTAACAGCGATGGATTTCCCACTCCGGGGAATCCATGGAACGGGACCTTTCAGCTTTGGGGTGGTGTTGCGCACTGTCCCAGTTCTCCTCAAGGCTTCCCGACACGTCCACGCGCACATGCTCCTCCTCAACAGGCTCTTTTGGTGCACTGAGGACCCTACGGCGCATCTGCTTATCAGCCACCAGGCCCTTGGACACCTGGCGTACTGACTATGTCATTCTACTACAACCCAACTACACCTGGCGTTAGTCAGACCGCCTCCTTCTACAGCGGTCAGGCCGCGGCTTGTGGTGATCCAACCACCAGATCTTTGTATGGGGGAGCTTCCAACTACGTCGCGTCTTCTACAACATGGGATCAGAACGAGCTAACTAACTTGTTCAACACCACGTCACTGATGCCGCCACCGTCCGCTGAATGGTACATGGACCGGCGCCGATAGCCACATGTGCTCCTCCTTCGGTAACCTCTCCTCCTCCTACCCTCCTTCTTTTTCGACTCCTTCATCTATCGTTGTTGGTAATGGGTCATTGTACCCGTCATCTCCACGGGTCATACTTCTTTTTCTACATCTGCTCATCCTTTACATTTGCATCGAGTTCTTGTGTCTCCTCACATAATTAAAAATTTGTTTTATGTTCGCCAGTTCACCACTGATAACAATGTTTCTATTGAATTTGATTCGTTTGGTCTTTCTGTGAAAGATCTGGACACCAAGAACGTGATTGCCAGATGTGATAGTTCCGGGCAGCTCTACTCCATCTTCTTACTGATGTTTTCTCCACCACATGCCTTAGCCGCAGCCACCACAGCGTCTACGCTTTGGCATCATCGTCTTGGTCATTTAGGTTTCAAGGCTTTGTCTAGGTTATTTCCACAATAAAATAAACAGGAACTTGACACTCTTTGTCATGCCTGTCAGCTTGGTCGTCACACATGTCTTCCATTTTCTCTATCAAATTCTCGTGCTTCGAACAACTTCGATTTAATATATTGTGATCTATAGATATCTCCCGTGAAAAGTGTTTCTGATCACAAGTATTATCTTGTTGTTCTTGATGATTGCTCTCATTATTCGTGGACTTTTCCTCTACGCTTCAAATCTGACACTTTTCCGACCTTGTCACAGTTTTTTGCCTATGTATCCACTCAATTTGGCCGCACCATAAAGGCAGTCCAATGTGACAATGGTTGTGAATTCGATAATGCCACATCACGCGCATTCTTTCTCCGTCTTGGTGTTCTTTTGCGTCTCTCTTGTCCTCACACATCTCCTCAAAATAGACGCGTTGAGCGTATTACTCGCACCACCAATGATACTATGCGCTCGACTATGTTCCAAGCTAGTATTCCGACCGGTTATTGGGTAGAAGCGCTCCACACCGCTACACACCTCATAAACTTGCGACCATCAAAAACGCACTCCTTTACCACACCATGTTTCGCCCTCTTTGGCACCCAACCTGATATTTCCCACCTACGCGTTTTCGGTTGCAAGTGCTACCCAAATCTCTCTACCACAGTTGAACACAAGTTTGTTCCTCGCTCTATAGTTTGTGTCTTCCTTGGCTATCCATCCGATCACAAAGGATACCGATGCCTAGACATAGCCACAAACTGCATCATTATTTTTTGTCATGTCACTTTTGGCGAGTCCTCCTTTCCGTTTGCGAAAACCTCCAACCCTCCTTCATCGCACTTTGACTTCCTTTTTGATACTAACGGTTCATCTGTGCTCTCTAGCACTGACCATTTTGCAGGTACTTGTCAACGTGGGCCTCCACCAGGCTTCTACAAGCCTAGCGGTCAGACCTCATCTCCAGCCAGTCAAACCGCCCCTATGCACAGAGGCCTTCTCGACCCCTGTCCACCCGGCGACATCCCCAAAAGAGGCCAGGCAGGCCTCTGTTCGCCTCGCCGTCCCATCGTGACTCACGACGGTCAGATCGTCAGCCCGAGTAGAGGCCAGGAGGGCCGCGACTCCTCGGATGGTCAGACCGTGGATCCTCGCGGTCCAACCGATGGTACTGTTCCCAAAGGCCAGGCGGGCCTCTGTTCACCGTGCGGTCAGACCGCCCCGAGCTCCTCCTCGTCACGTGACACTCCTCCAGACTTCGGCTCTCCGACGGCTCCACCGACTACCCTTCACCAGCAACCAGGTTTTGTACGTGGTCCACGGTCCGTGCTCGAGGTGCCACCCGTCGACAACGAGCATAACATGCGGACACGTGGGAAAGCCGGTCTTCGTCTTCCTGTGCAGCGTCTAAACCTTCAAGCATCAACGTTGTCACAGATTCTGAAGACTTATCGTGGTGCTCTCGCCAATCCCAATTGGCGAGAGGCCATGATCGAGGAATTCACCGCTCTACGGGCCAACAACACTTGGGATCTTGTGTCACGTCCTCCAGGTACGAATGTCATGACTGGGAAGTGGTTTTTTTGCCACAAGTTTCATTCAGATGGCTCTCTTGATCGCTACAAGGCTCGTTGGGTTCTTCGTGACTTTACTCAACAGCCCAGTGTTGATTTTGGTGAGACTTTCAGCCCTGTGGTGAAGTCTACTACAGTTCGTACCGTTCTTTCAGTTGCACTCTCTCGTGATTGGTCCGTTCAGCAACTTGATATGAAGAATGTTTTTCTGCATGGTACTCTATCCGAGACGATTTATTGTGAGCAACCTTCCGGTTTTCTTGATACAACTCATTCGGATTTTGTTTGTCGACTGAACAAGTCCCTATATGGTTTGAAGCAAGCTCCTCGTGCCTGGTACAACAGCTTTGCTTCTCATATTTTCTCATTTGGAGTTATTGGTGTTCGGTCCGATACTTCTCTTTTCGTCTACCGACACGGCGCAGACATGACTTATCTATTGCTGTATGTGGATGATATTGTTCTGACTGTCTAATCAGTACCACTGCCCCGTCGCATTGTTGATGCTCTTGCTGCAGAATTTTCAATGAAGGATTTGGGCAACCTACATCATTTTCTAGGCATAACTGTTACTTGGAGCAGCGCAGACTTCTTCCTCTCACAACGACAGTACATGGTTGAGATCCTTGAGAGAGCGAACATGACTGATTGTAAATCATGTTCTACTCCAGTCGACACATGTGCCAAGTTATCATTCGATGGTGTTCCGGTTTCGGATGCTACTCACTATCGTGGTCTTGCTGGAGCCCTGCAGTATCTCACCTTCACTCGACCGACATTGCATATGCCGTGCAGCAGGTGTGTCTCTATATGCATGATCCTCGTGAGCCTCATCTTGCGTTGGTGAAACGCATTCTTCGATACATTCGAGGCACCTTGGATCATGGTCTTCAGCTTCATCGCTCTTCGGTTAGCGAGCCTGTAGCATATTCTGATGCTGATTGGGCCGGTTGTCCTGACACACGTCGTTCCACCTTCGGATACGGTATTTTCCTTGGTGATAATCTAGTCTCCTAGTCTTTAAAGCGCCAACATACGGTATCTCGCTCCAGCGCCGAAGCGGAATATCGTGTTGTAGCCAACACCGTCACCGAAGCTTCTTGGTTGCATCAGTTGCTGGAGGAACTTTCAGTGTCCACTTTAGAAGGTCACTTTGGTCTACTGTGGTAATGTCAGTGTTGTGTATCTCTTGACCAATCCGGTGCAGCATCAACGCACCAAGCATATCAAGATTGATTTGCACTTCGTTCGCGACAAGGTGGCCACTGGTGCAGTTCGAGTTCTCCACATTCCCACCAGCTCACAATATGCGGACATCTTCACCAAGCGACTGCCATCTTCGGTGTTTGTGGAGTTTCGATCCGGTCTGAATGTTCTAGCTAATAAATGTTCAGACTGCGGGGGAGTGTTAGAATAATATTACCACGTTGTCTGTGTAACCAAGGGAGGTCTCCTGATCCTCTTATATATATGTACCACCCCCTAGGGGTTTTAATCAATCAAATACAATAATTATTTTCTTCCCCAATATTTCTATCACTCCCACGTATTATGAGGTTTGGAGAAGGGTTATTTCTAAACAGCCTAACCCCGGTTTTTACTAAGAGGCTGATTCGAGCCCAACACATCAAGGCATAAGTGGAGACACATTACCACTGCGCCAGGATCGTAGTACCCAACAAATCTGTAATTTGGATAACACCCAGCCCATGGACAAATATATGATCAAGAAGTGACATTGTCTGAAATATCAGTAGCCTATTCGAATTGAACAAGGAAAACATTCAGCATGCTGAAGTACCTAAAGCTAAACTAGGAGTAAAAGAAGACCATTTTATCATCAAGCACCGATGGTTCCAATACACTAGTGAGCATTCATCATGAAGGAGAATCTAAAAGGCATGCTCTATTGCCACAGATAATTACCAAAGAACTCGAACTCATATCCACATCAGCATAAATCAGGCGACTGATGAGGCAATTCCTACCGGCGTCTGGTTTGGCGCAAGCTGGAAGATGTAGTACATGATCCCCGCCCAGACAGTGAAGAGAAGCGCCGAGGTCGTCCAGTCGCTCAGCCTTCCCCCGCCGCCGCTGGCAGCAATACGTGCAGCAGCAGCAGCAGCTGCCGCCACTGCTTCACTCTTCTTCTTGTCCTCCTCTTGCTCCCGTGCAGAAGAATCGACGCTGGAAGGAGGGCCACCGAGCGAGGAGTTCCGGCAGATTTGGGAGCAGCCGCGGCGCCGATTTCTGACTCCATCCGGCCGGCGCACGAACAGAGGGGCATTGACTGTTGCCGTGGTGAGGAGGGCGGCGGCGGCCTTTGCGAGGAGGGGGCTTGGCGGCGGCCTAGGGCGAGGACGAGGGAAGCGAGCGGGGGCGCAGCCGAGGAAGACGGAGCAGAAGGAGGCACCCATGGCGTGGACTCACGGTGGTCACTGGTCAGTGACAAGGCGAGCGGCCGGCAGGTGGAATGGAACACGAGAGGATATCGGAGGCATGGACGGCTGGCATCTGATTGGTTGGAGGCACAGGCGCCTCACGAGAAGAATTCGGCAACTCCGGACAGGACAGTAAATTGCACATTTTAGCTTTCGAGAGCGTTTTATAAAAGTGAAATGCTATTTTTCACATGTTAGAAATCTAACAATTTTTCAAACATGGTAGATTTGCTTTAAGATTCGTATCAAACACTTTATCTTTTTTTGTTAATTGTTAATATGTAATTTGTAAGAATTATGTGTAATTGTAAAATTATAAAATAAAATAATTTTATAATTAATTAACCTATAGAATTAAAAGTTAATGATTAATTATAAATATTAGTGCTTAATGATATGATTAGCTACTCACCTAAATTTAGACAAGCCCTATAAAAAAGATCAAAAAAGTTAGTCTTTAGAATTAGTTTTTTTAAGCAACTAAAAATTATAATATAAGGTTGGGTGATGGCGAGGCGATAAGAAGCTAGAAGGGAAAAAACCTTGGGAGGCTAGGGAGATGAGACCTCCCTCTGCTTTGTCGCCGGCCTCCCCGGCCCCGTCGTCCTCCTGTTCTCTGCCGTCGGTCACCTCGACCCCGGCGCCCGTCAGATCTCCTTCGCCAACCCTCCTGGTGTCCTCCAGCTCCTTGCCTCCTCCGGCTAGTCCGGCGCTCCCGGCGGCCTCTAGCTCCCCACTGATAGCCCCTCTCGCTTCGGTGTCCACCACCATCTCGTCGCCGATCTCTTCATTCCATGTGCTGCTATGCCATCCACCCCCGCCTTCGCCTATCCCGACTCCTCATAGTTTCCAGCTTTCCTTCACACCGTCCCTGTCGCCTGTTAGAGCCGGCGTCATATCGGATCGAAGAGAGGAGAGAGTTCCATGGAGGAGAACAAGAAGAACTGGCGCGGGAATCTGTTAACCAAATTCTCCAGAGCTGTCCCGGCCAGCTTGACCTCAATGTGCTTATATAGTCTCACCTCTCCACTCCACACGACACCACATTACAGACTGGCCCATTCGGATCCAGCCAAACGCACGTTGGGAATTCTGGGCCGAGCGCCCCGCCTGGGCCCGTTTGGTACCGACGTCTCCCGTGTGTAGGATCGAAGAACACGTAAAAAGCTACCATAGGGGGGAGTGAATGGTAGATTCAAAAATCTTACACAGCGGAAACAATTAAACCCCAATCCCTTCGACAGAAAAACAATCTGTTAAAGAAATCGTGTATGAGACTATCCAAACGTGTTTCACCATGACAAAAGTGATATATATCAGAGAGAATCAAGTCACGAAAACAACACAACAAGAATCACTCAAATCCATCGAGAAAAACTCAAGTTATGATCGAAAGATCGAACAAAGGTCAATCTGTCCTACCCGTGAAAAATAGTTTTTGGAATGCTTCAAAGAAACTCGTGTAGATCAGAAACCACAAATCCAATGATTGTGAAATTTTGACAGATGTTAGATAATCAAGTTGTGAAGACAACCCAAAAAGAATCATGTCAAATAGATCTGTAAAACTCGAGTTATGATAAAACCACCGACGAAAGGTAGTGCTGTCCAGAAACTCGACGAGTAAAACTTGTCTGGAACAAGTCGGACGAACAAGGCACAAAAGTTCTTTTACACTACGAATTTTATTCAATAGAACACAAGAGGAACAGCCCCAAAGTCGTGCACAACGAGCTCTGGCCTTCCCTTGCTTATATAACCAGCCCTTAGGCCACCCCAATCTCAACTAGGACTCCAATCCTACTCCGATCACGAATCGTAACTTTCCATAACTGCTTAGGATTCTTCTATACGCAGATAGAAGCAATCTTAAGACTTCTAAACACCTTAGGAACGTATCACAAATTCCTAAACAACTCAAATTCGTGACCCACATGAAATCCTATCATAACCAACTCAAATCTTTCTATATTTGAGTCAAACCCGACTCAGCCGCAACCTGAGTCCATAACCTAGTCGGTTGGACCTTTCCGACCAATTCTTTACGTCCAAATCTCTTCATCACGTCTCGAAACCATGTAGTCACGTCCATGCACTCCTTGCACACGTGCAAACATCTTCCAATAACATTCACGATACCTTCATATGCATTGTTCTTGATTCAATCATGCTGCGCAACCTCCTGATCAGCTCAACCACAATTCCTCCTGAATTTGGTTGTTGGAACCTCATTTCCTCCCTGAGAATAGTCCAATAGATCCCGTCACCAGTCATGTCTTGAACTCAAGCAAAACCTGCACATGAATAAACAATCAATCCATACGAGCCCAAGTCCTCGACCTGACTCAAGTTAGTTCTGTACACAACACCTTACGTGAGCACCTCACATAAGCATGTTGCAAAGCATATCAAAACAAAATCATCCATATCAACCAAAACGCACCAAAAACTTAGCAAATGAATACTAAGCAATCTTTCCAAGAATATAAAACAAGTTCAAAACTTTGCAAATGAAAAGCAGAAGTATTGCGGACAAGTTCCGGACCATCCACAGCAAGCCGGAGCTTGAGCTGGAGCTTACCAAAACTAGTACAATGAAGCACCTGCTGGAGCTTACCAAAACTAGTAGATCCTAGCACCGGAGCTTACCAAAAACTAGTCAAAACTAGTCAACCCAAAACCGGAGCTAGACAAAGTACGTCGGAGCTTAGCAAAAGCATTCCGAAGCTATCAAATATATGTCGGAGCTATCAAAGACATGCCGGAGCTGAAGATAAAGCTCACCGAAGCTAACCAAAGCTAGTCGGACCTTACCAAGAAGTCGGACCTAGCTTCGAACATATCCGGAGCTACCCAAAACAAGTCGGACCTACCGTTGGACCTTGCTGTAGCTCGTAGCTAGAGTCGGACCTTGATAAAAAGGTTTTTTGGTGATATTCAAAACTTTTATCATCAAAGCCAAGTGTATTCACTACAAGCCAATATATTCAACACACATAGGTCTTACAATCTCCCCCTTGATGAATGCATTGGCAACACCACTTAAAATCCGAACATTGGCTTATTCTCATTAAAAGTTTTAAAGAAGACGATTTCTCCCCTTTTTGTAAATCACATATCTCTCCCCCTTTATCATCTCTCCCCATGCACATTATCTCTCCCCTTTTGAATGTGTGATTAATCTCTCCCCCTTTGACAATGTATTCAGCAAGGTAAAAGAGAAATTTTAATTGTTATGAGCATATTATAACATATACATATAAAACAAAGCTCATCCAAGTCATACTATCAAGTAACTTACACTATCACATCAATGAGATACATAAAGTAGTGTAAGCCATGCTAGAGATCAAATGTAATTTTCAATTTAAGCAAGTCATGATCTCACAAACGTAACTATTTCAAAACCTGAAAGCATGACACTAGTTGCTGCATTTTATTATTTTTCAAAACATAAATTTAGATCATATGATATTTGCAAGAGATTATATGCGCATCTGCCTTATTCTAACCAACCAAGCCAAGCCTATGTCATTTGACAATCAGAAGCTTAAGGACATGGTTTTAGTCATACACAACTTCTTCCAAGTTCATATCTAAGTGCAATGACAAGCCATCTCAAAAGAAGAAGTGCGATGCATGCATATTCTCTTGATCTTTTCTCAATTTATATTTGTTCATAAAAACTCAACATGTGAGTTGATTACTTGATTAATTCTTTATAATTAAATGCACTTGTGAACATGCAACAAGTTTAAAACAGCAAGAAAGTTCGACCATGACCAGATTTAGTGTAAGTAATTATTCCAATTACTAGACATGGCAAAAACTACAAAATATATAACACGAGTAATATAGTAAGAACTTTTAGCATGTAAAAGGAATCACAAGTCATATATGTATGAAATACTATGCTCATATTATTTTAGTTCAGATTCACACATAGACTTCCATGTTTCAAAACTCCCCCTCAATTTAAGTCATGAGGATGCATAACCCCTATTTCACTACGAATGTAACAAAAATGAGTGAAATCCAAAGGTTTTGTAAAAATGTCAGCCAATTGTTGTTCGATATCTATATGGTGAAGCACAATGTTTTCTTTTTCAACATTATCTCGGAGAAAGTGATACCTAATGTCAATGTGCTTAGTTCTAGAATGTTGCACGGGGTTTTTAGCAATGCAAATAGCACTAGTGTTATCACAGAATAGTGGAACACTATCTAGATCAACCCCATAGTCCTTAAGTGTTTGAACAATCCAAAGAATTTGTGAGCAAGCACTAGCATCAGCTACATATTCAGATTCGACTGTGGATTGTGCAACTGAATTTTGTTTTTTAGAGGACCAAGCAACAAGAGAATTACCAAGAAAATGACAAGCACCGGAAGTACTTTTCCTATCAATCCTACAACCCCCAAAATCAGCATCCGGAAAAGCTTTCAAAGTAACGGTTGAGGAAGAAGGAAGAAAAATGCCAAATTCTTGAGTTCCATGTAAGTACCTGAGAATCCTTTTGACGGCTTGACGATGTGAAGCACGTGGGGAGGCTTGAAATCGTGCACAAAGACATATACTGAATTGTATGTCCGGTCTTGATGCCGTGAGATACAAAAGTGATCCAATCATGCTTCTATATTCTTTTTTATCCATGGGTTCACCATCTTCATCAAGTTCAAGTGTTGTTGCTGTTCCCATTGGTTTCCGAAGAGGCTTGCTTTTGTCCACGTTGAAACGCCTTAGGAGGTCTTTGGTATACTTCGTTTGATGCACAAAGGTACCCTCCTTGGTTTGCTTGATTTGCACCCCCAAAAAGTAAGTGAGTTCACCCATCATACTCATTTCAAATTTGGAACTCATCATTGCTGAAAACTTGGACACAAGATCATGAGAAGCACAACCAAAGATAATATCATCCACATACACTTGAACGAATAATGAGTCATTGCCATGCTTAAGCACAAAAAGAGTTTTATCAACCTTGTCCATGGTAAACCCCTTTTCAAGTAAGAATTTTTTTAATCTATCGTACCATGCTCTAGGGGCTTGTTTGAGACCGTATAAGTCTTTGGACAATTTGTAAACATGATTAGGAAAATCTGGATTTTCAAAACTCGGTGGTTGTTTGACATAAATCTCCTCATCTATGTAGCCATTAAGAAAAGCACTTTTAACATCCATTTGATATAGCTTAAAACCTTTAGATGCTGCAAAAGCTAACCAAATTCTTATGACTTCTAATCTAGCAATAGGAGCAAAAGTTTCATCAAAATCTAGACCTTCAACTTGAGTGAAACCTTGAGCAAACAACCAAGCCTTATTCCTAACCACAACCCCATCCTCACTTTGAACAATCCAAAGTATTTGTGAGCAAGCACTAACAGCGGCTACATATTCAGATTCAGTCGTGGATTGTGCAACTGAGCTTTGTTTTCTAGAGGATTAAGCAATAAGAGAATTACCAAGAAAATGACAAGCACCAGAAGTACTTTTCCTATCAATCCTACAACCCCCAAAATCAGCATCCGAAAAAGCTTTCAAAGTAACGGTTGAGGAAGAAGGAAGAAAAATGCCAAATTCTTGAGTTCCATGTAAGTACCTGAGAATCCTTTTGACGGCTTGATGATGTGAAGCACGTGGGGAGGCTTGAAACCGTGCATGAAGACATACGCTGAATTGTATGTCCGGTCTTGATGTCGTGAGGTACAAAAGTGAGCCGATCATGCTTCTATATTATTTTTGATCCACGGGTTCACCATCTTCATCAAGTTCAAGTGTTGTTGTTGTTCCCATTGGTGTCTGAAGAGGCTTGCTTTTGTCCATGTTGAAGCGCCTTAGGAGGTCTTTTGTATACTTTGTTTGATGCACAAAGATACCCTCCTTGGTTTGCTTGATTTGCAGCCCCAAAATGTACGTGAGTTCTCCCATCATACTCATCTCAAATTCTGAACTCATCATAGCTGAAAACTTGGACACAAGATCATGAGAAGCACAACCAAAGATAATATCATCCACATACACTTGAACGAATAATGAGTCATTGCCATGCTTAAGCACAAAAAGAGTTTTATCAACCTTGCCCATGGTAAACCCCTTTTCAAGTAAGAATGTTTTTAACCTATGATACCATGCTCTAGGGGCTTGTTTGAGACCGTACAAGGCTTTGGACAGTTTGTAAACATGATTAGGAAAATCTGAATTTTCAAAACCCGGTGGTTGTTTGACATAAACCTCCTCATCTATGTAGCCATTTAGAAAAGCACTTTTAACATCCATTTGATATAGCTTAAAACCTTTAGATGCAGCAAAAGCTAACAAAATTCTTATGGCTTCTAATCTAGCGACAGGAGCAAAAGTTTCATCAAAATCTAGACCTTCAACTTGAGTGAAACCTTGAGCAACCAACCTAGCCTTATTCCTAACCACAACCCCATCCTCACTTTGTTTATTTTTAAATACCCATTTAGTTCCAATTAAAGTGTGACCTTGAGGTGGAGGTACAAGTTTCCAAACATTATTTCTTTCAAAATTTTCTAACTCTTCTTGCATGGCAATAATCCAAGATTCATTAGTGAGTGCGTGTGATATATATTTGGGTTCAAAGGAAGCAACAAAAGCCGAATGAGCATGAGAGTTTGGATCACAAAACCTGGACCGTGTGACTCGTTCGTGCAAGCTTCCAATCATCTGTTGTGGGGGATGATCTTTGTAAAATCGTAGGGAAACAGATGTCTCATAAGCTTCTTCTTCTTCTTCTTCTTCTTCATGTTCATCACAAATCGATGAGCTTGTGGCTTGAGGATGATTTGAATCAGCATTGATGGTTGTCGGTGCTGGTTGAGAATTAACATCCGGAGCTAAACCAAAGTCTTTAGCTGCTGAATTTTCTGGCAGCAACTCCAATTCTTCCTCATCTTCAATGAAAATGCTCTCCCCCTGCGGATATGGATCTGGACCTGCAATGTTTGAGTTAGTACCTGGGCTAGATTCATCAAAAGACACTTCACAAGTCTCCACAATTTTGTTAGTGTCAAGTAAAAGCACACGGTAGCCTCTAGTATGAGATGGATAACCAAGAAACATGCCATCAATGGATCTAGGTTCAAATTTATCAAGATTACCATGTTTCTTAACAAAGCATTTGCAACCAAAGACCCGAAAGTGTGTAACACTAGGCCTATGTCCAAACCGGAGCTCATATGGTGTTTTACCTAGCTTAGCACGCAAGAAAACACGATTTGAGACATAACAAGTGGTTGCTAACGCATCAGCCCAAAATTTCCTAGGAGTTCGATATTCATCAAGCATAGTCCTAGCCATCTCAACTAAGGTTCTGTTCTTTCTTTCTATAACACCGTTTTGTTGAGGTACATATGGTGAAGAGAATTGATGATCTATTCTATTTTCAGCACAAAAGTGATCAAAAGATTGATTTTTAAATTCAGTTCCATTATCACTTCTAATTGCTTTTAATGATCATGCGTGATCAATTGATAATCTAAGAAATAAAGTTCTAAAGTGACTAAAAACTTCATTCTTAGACGCCATAAAGTAAACCCAAGAGTATCTAGAATAATCATCAACGATAACAAGAACATACCATTTACCTCCGAAGGATTGAACACGTGAAGGTCCTACGGTGTCAAGATGCAAAAGTTGACATGGTTCAGTTGTCATGATCATTGTGAGAGGAGTATGTGAACCTGCAACCATATTAGCATGTCTACAAGAAGAGCACACAATTTCTTTGTCCCCTTTAAGCTTAGGCAACCCACGTATGCGATCAAGAGCACTAACACGCGTTAAGTGACCAAAGCCTACGTGACCAAGTCTACGATGCCAAAAATATAAGTCCTTCGAATCATTAGCAACTAGACACCTATGCTTAGAGGAAGACATATCAAAATCAGCTTTAAAAACTCTTCCAAACCGAGACATGTTAAAAATAAGCTCACTATTTGAACCTACAACTTTGCAGCAGTTTTTATTGAAAATAATTTCCAGATTTTCATTTAGCAATTGTGCAACAGAAAGCAAGTTGTATTTCAAATTTTTGACAAGTGCCACGTCCTTCAAAGTGTAGTGATCATTTACTCTAACCGAACTCTTAGCAATTATAGGAGTTGAAGAATTATTGGCAAAAGTAACATTCTCTACACGTGACACAAAAGAGAGGGAGGAGAACCAATCTTTGTTACCGGTCATGTGGCGTGAGCAACCTGAATCCACAATCCAAATGTTCTCCTTCCTCAAACGTGTAACCTACATAAAAGCACAATACGTCGATGACTCAATACTGGGGTTAGTCAAAAGGCATTTAGGAATCCAGTACTGAGTCACACGACGTGCAGTAGGAAAAACACGCGAAAGCTGAGACAAAACAGCAGGTTCATGAGTCAAAGTTTGAGATTTCTTATTCTTGACTACTGACCTATAAGGTGTTACTTGTGTAGCACAAAAATCAGTAGCTCCGGAGGCAAAAACAGAAGGTCTGGAGGTAAACTTTGAATGTTTTTGACTCAAAACAGCAGGTTGTACATTCGGTTCAATATGTGCAGCAAATTTTGCATGAAAGTTATGAGATCTAGCAACCATTCTTTCCCTTTTCTGTTGTTTAGCTAGTCTATAACAAAAATTTATGACATGACCATCTCTACCACAGAAGGTACAATGAAATTTAACTTTGTGTTCATGTTTAGATGAGCAAGCAATATTTTTATTTGAAACCGAATGAGGCAACACTCCTGCAGATTTGAAAACCACTCCTTTTTGTTTAGGAACTGTTTGAATCAAACCACTTCCTAATGACTTTACAATTTTAGGTGGATGTGCCTTAGCATGAGCATGAGAATCAAAACCTAAACCAATTTTATCATTGCAAGACTTGGAAGAATTCAGCAGTAAGTTTAGGTTCTTATTCCCATTACAAAATCGATCTAATGTCCTATGCATGTCATCAAGTTTATTGGACAGATCAAGGCAATTTTCACATGAAGTTTTTCCTTTTAGTTTGCAATTGGAACAAAATTTAACTTCATGAGAACGTAAAGCATTGTTTAATATAGAAATTTCATTCATAGCAACCTGTAGTTTCTTATCAAGATCATCACAAGTAGAACAATGCAAATCAATTGTAGAACAGCTAGCATCTTTCAAGTTTTTATCATTAAGTGCAGCAAGCTCTTTGTTCTTTTCAATTTCTAACTCAAGTTTATCAAGTGTGGAGGTGTGCGCACTTCTTAATGAGGACAATTGTTCATATATTAAATCACATGAGGAACATGCATCATCACTAGGAATCAAAGTTTTTAAACGGTTGATTTTAGATTCTAGTGATTCAATTTTAGCAGCACTATCCCTAAGCTTTTTGTCATTTTTCTTAACAATAATAGTGGCACGAGAAATGGCATCACACATTTCTTCGCAAGTAGGACATACCTCTTCATTGTCACTGTTGTGTTCTGCCTCCTCCATACTTGATCTTGACTTGCTCGCTATAAAGCACAAGTTTGCCAAATCATCTTCATCTTCCACTTCCAATGTCCACGTTGCTTGAACTAAACTCTTGAAGCGCGGTGATGAAACTGTTGATCATCTTGCGTCCTATGGTACTTTTCTTCTTCTTGTTGGAATTTCCAGAGGAGGTCTGAACCTTGCTTTGTTTTTCTTCCCGGGTGGTCGGACCTGAAAGGTTAGGGCATTCTGTACGAAAGTGTCCTGTTTTACCACATTCAAAACAGCGTTGAGGTCCGGAGCTTCCTCTCCTTCTAGTTCTCACATTTTGCAATGCTTTTGAGAATCTAGTAGAGATGAGTGTCAACTCCTCTTCTGGAAATTCTTCGATCTGCTCCAGGGTTAGTGAGAACAACAAAGCAAGAGTATTGCAGGATGATGATTGGCCAGAGCTAGACATATCACGTTGTGAAACAAATGCAATAGACTTATTGGGGTTCTTACGTGAGATTATGTCAATTTCATGAGTTTTTAACTTGGAATATAGCACATCTAAAGTAAGTGAACTCATGACAGTAGATTCACGAATAGATGTGACTTTCATCTCCCAAATTGACATATCTAATGCACTTAGCAATTGCCTAGCATTTTCAGCATCTGAAAAATTAACATTGACACTACGCAAGTTGTTGAGAATCTTATTAAAGCGAGCAAAAAGGTCATCAATAGACTCACCGGGTTGCATCTCGAAGCGCATGTATTCTTTCTTGAACATGTCTTGCCTTACCTCTTTGATCATGTTGGATCCTTCGTGGTAGTCACAAAGTGCTTTCCACACATCGTATGCAGATCGGAGGTGTGCAACACGGTCGAAGTCGCTTTGTGTTAATCCTTGTATGATCAAGTTCCGAGCCTTGTTGTTGTTGTCGACATCTCTCATATTTGTAGCTGTAACTTGATCATTTGATGGCACTTCGTAAGGCTTGTATACCTTCTCCCATATTGCAAAGCGTTGTGCCTGGATGAAAGCCTCCATGCGTGCCTTCCAAAACTGAAAATCAATACCAGCAAACACACAAGGTTTGGCAGAGTACTTCTCCATGATGATTAGTCAAAAACACACGCAAATCATAAAGATTAGAGCACCGTGCTCTGATACCAATTGTAGGATCGAAGAACACGTGAAAAGCTACCAGAGGGGGGTGAATGGTAGATTCAAAAATCTTACGCAGCGGAAACAATTAAACCCCAATCCCTTCGGCAGAAAAACAATCTATTAAAGAAATCGTGTGTGAGACTAATCCAAACGTGTTTCACCGTGACAAAAGTGATATATATCAGAGAGAACCAAGTCACGAAAACAACACAACAAGAATCACTCAAATCCGTCGAGAAAAACTCAAGTTATGATCGAAAGATCGAACAAAGGTCAATCTGTCCTACCCGAGAAAAACAGTTTCTGGAATGCTTCAAAGAAACTCGTGTAGATCGGAAACCACGAATCCAATGATTGTGAAATTTTGACAGATGATATATAATAAATTTTTGAAGACAACCCAAAAAGAATCACGTTAATTGGATCTGTAAAACTCGAGTTATGATAAAACCACCGACGAAAGGTAGTGCTGTCCAGAAACTCAACGAGTAAAACTTGTCTGGAACAAGTCGGACGAACAAGGCACAAAAATTCCTTTCCACTACGAATTTTGTTCAATAGAACACAAGAGGGACAACCCCAAAGTCGTGCACAACGAGCTCTGGCCTTCCCTTGCTTATATAACCAGCCCTTAGGCCACCCCAATCTCAACTAGGACTCCAATCCTACTCCGATCACAAATCGTAACTTTCCATAACTACTTAGGATTCTTCTATACGCAGATAGAAGCAATCTTAAGACTTCCAAATACCTTAGGAACGTATCCCACATTCCGAAACAACTCAAATTCGTGACCCACACGAAATCCTATCATAACCAACTCAAATCTTTCCATATTTGAGTCAAACCCGACTCAGCCGCAGCCTGAGTCCATAACCTAGTCGGTTGGACCTTTCCGACCAATTCTTTACGTCCAAATCTCTTCATCACGTATCGGAACCATGTAGTCACGTCCATGCACTCCTTGCACACGTGCAAACATCTTCCAATGACATCCATGATACCTTCATATGCATTGTTCTTGATTCAATCATGCTGCGCAACCTCCTGATCAGCTCAACCACAATTCCTCATGAATTTGGTTGTTGGAACCTCATCTCCTCCCTGAGACTAGTCTAATGGATCCCGTCACCAGCCATGTCTTGAACTCAAGCAACACCTGCACATGAATAAACAACCAATCCATACGAGCCCAAGTCCTCGACTTTACTCAAGTTAGTTCCGAACACAACACCTTACGTGAGCACCTCACATAAGCATGTTGCAAAGCATATCAAAACAAAATCATCCATATCAACCAAAACGCACCAAAAACTTAGCAAATGAATACTAAGAAATCTTTCCAAGAATATAAAACAAGTTCAAAACTTTGCAAATGAAAAACAGAAGTATTGCGGACAAGTTTCGGACCATCCCACAGCAAGCCGGAGCCTTAGCCGGAGCTTACCAAAACTAGTACAATGAAGCACCTGCCGGACCTTACCAAAACTAGTAGATCCTAGCACCGAAGCTTACCAAAAACTAGCCAAAACTAGTCAACCCAAAACCAGAGCTAGACAAAGTACGTCGGAGCTTAGCAAAAGCATTCCGGAGCTATCAAATATATGTCAGAGCTATCAAAGACATGCCTGAGCTAAATATAAAGCTCACCGGAGCTAACCAAAGCTAGTCGGACCTTACCAAGAAGTCGGACCTAGCTTCGAACATAGCCGGAGCTACCCAAAACAAGCCGGACCTACCATCGGACCTTGCTGTAGCTCGGAGCTAGAGTCGGACCTTGATAAAAGGTTTTTTTGGTGATATTCAAAACTTTTATCATCAAAGCCAAGTGTATTCACTACATGCCAATGTATTCAGCACACATAGGTCTTACACCGTGCTTCGTGGGTTCCTACCTAGTTGTAGCTGCTGACATCCCCTCTCCTTTAGCGCCGGCTTGTCCCCAAGCCGGAGGATGTGGAAACTCCTGGCGAAGCCGGTCCTTGTCCTCCCAGGTAACAAGATTTGTCAGAATGTTCGACCATTTGATGAAAACGTGATGAATCAGAGAGCCGCCACAGGCAATTGTGCGGTCCTGCAAAATTGCCTCAGGGACATGTAAGGTAAACGAAGGATCAGGAAGTTCAGAGGTGACATGCAGAGGAGAGTGTTTGCATTCCTTCAGTTGAGATACATGGAAAATCGGATGCACTGAAGATGAAGGCGGCAAGGCGAGCTTGAAGGCATCTGAACCAATGCGCTCGATGATCTTGAAGGGTCCAAAGAACTTGAAGGCGAACTTCTGACAAGATCGTCGAGATAAGGAAGATTGAATATATGGTTGTAGCTTCACAAAGACAGAATCGTCAACACTGAAAAATCATCTCTGATCTTTTCTTGTCGGCCTATTTTTTTATCCTTTGTTGTGTGTGCAACAAGTGTTGACGGGTAAGATCCATCATGATGTTGCATTCAGCTAGCCATGTCTTCAAATCAGTGCTAGAACATTCAGTGTCCTGAGGAATGCCAAAGTGGTTAGGTTGCCGCCCATAGAGAATTTCGAATAGGGACTTACCCAGCGAGGAATGCATGCTTGTATTGTACCAAAATTCAGACAGAGAAAGCCACTTGAGCCATCTGGATGGAGTAGCGTTGACAAAGCATCTAAGGTACATTTCCGAACACTGGTTCACGTGTTCGGTCTTCCCGTTAGTTTGTGGGTGGTAGGCCAAACTCATGCGGAGCTGAATACCGGCCAAAGAGAAAAGCACACCCAGAATCGGCTGGTGAAGATAGGGTCCCTATCTGAAATGATAGCAGATGACATACCGTAGAGTTTGTCGACATGATCAATAAACCATCGTGCCACTGAGGATGCGGAGTAGGGGTGATGAAGCAGGATAAAATGTGCATACTTAGAGAATTTGTCGACTATTACGAAAATACAGTTAGCATTCCTTGAAACAGGTCGCCCTTCAACAAATTCCATAGATATTACTTGCCAAGCGGAGGAGGGTACTTCCAACGGTTGAAGGAGGCCCGGATAAGCAAAACGATCAGATTTGGCCATCTGACAGACCTGACAAGACTTGACGTACTCTGTAACTGAACTTTTCAGTCCCCATCATGCAAAGAGTTGTTTAATGCGCCTCAATGATACTGGGACTCCTGAATGACCGCCAATCGCACTGGAGTGCAGATAAGCTATGATCTTGGCCTGCAAAGACGGCGAAGCACCAACCCAAATGCGACCCTTATAATGTAGGATACCCTGGTTGAGTGTGAAATGGGGAATGGCAGATTTATGAACAGTGAGAGTGGAAATAATATCCTTGGTGCGGGGATCCTCACTGTAGCTTAGGATAATCTCATCGAGCCAAGACGCAGTAGCGAAAGATAAGGCCAACACCTGATCACTTGGGGTAGGATGGCGAGATAGTGCATCTGCAACCTTGTTTTTGACCCATTGTTTGTAAAGAATTTTGAATTGGAGCCCCAATAACTTGGTGAATGCTTTTTGTTGCCAGGGAGTATGCAGTCGTTGATCAGAGAGGTGGAGCAGGCTCCATTGGTCAGTCTTGATTATGAACTCACCATATTGTAGGTAAGGCCGCCACTGATCAATTGCTAAGAGTATTGCAAGGTACTCCTTCTCGTATGTTGAAAGTCCCAGTGTCTTAGGTCCCAAGGCCTTACTGATGTAGGCCAGAGGATGGCCGTTTTGCATTAAGACAGTGCTGACACCATTGCCGCTCGCATCCGTTTTGATACAAAATGGATGGTTGAAGTCGGGTAAGGCAAGCACTGGGGCTAATGATAATGCCGACTTCAACGCAGAGAAGGCCGAGGTATGATACTAAGTCCAGAGGAATGGTGTATTCTTGCACAAGAGTTGAGTGAGTGGCTTGCTGATAATCCCGAAGTGCTGCACAAAGTGCCGATAACAGCCGGTCATGCCTAGGAAGTTGTGCAATTCCTTGATATTAGATGGTGCTGGCCATGTTAATATGGAAGATACTTTACTTGGGTCCGTAGCCACGCCTTCAGAGCTTATAATATGGTCGAGATAAGATAATTTGTTCTGCGCGAACGATCACTTGGAGAATTTCACTTTCCACTAGTCTTTTTGGAGGAGGTCGAACACTTGCCGAATGTGATCATGGTGTGAGGCATAGTATTCATTGTACACTAAGATGTCATCAAAGAAAACCATAACACATTTTCGTAGTAGCAGGGCCAACGTGGCATTCATGGCACCTTGGAATGTTGCTGGCGCACCTGTCAGGCCGAAGGCCAAAACGCAGAACTCGAAGTGTCCTTAATGAGTGGAGAACGCCGTCTTATATTCTTCCACTTTTTGCAACCTAATTTTATGGAACCCCGCCCACAGGTTAAGCTTGGTAAATGAAAGTAGCCTAGAGTGGGGTGAATATGCAATAATAAAAAATCTGGACTCAATTAAAATCTTTCCTGTCAATACAATTCAGACTTGTCTGACTAGGAATCGGACTTGTCTGACTGAAGTCAGACAAGTCTGATTCAGATCGGATAAGTGTGATTCAGATCGGATAAGTCTGATTGAATTCACAGAGCAGTGATGAAAGCATCTAGGCCCCCCATGAAGTACAGTTTCGGTGATTAATGACAACCATTGAACTTTACTAATGAATTTGTGAATGCAAGGTCCCCATAATCACTCAATAAAATGAAATGAATATGTCATTGGAGACCCATATACAATCAACTTTTGAGATCAAATCAATGAGATAAAGACAAGAAGTGAAAGCTCTTATGTCTAAGTCACTCAACCATAAGTTGACAACATACAATGCTTGAAGATCATCAGAGAGGCTTATGAAACAAATGTCTAAGAGGTCATCTGAGGAAGACACAAAAGATTCACTCAAAATAACTCGAAGCAAACAAAATCAACTCACCGGAGCAACTGATGATTTCAGAAATGTACACATCAGTCGAGTTTGTTCAACTGAAGAAGAAGACCTCAGAACAATGTACTCACCAGATCATCCGATGTGAATGGCTTAGTGACATCGGTCCATCAGTACAGTTTGCAATACCATTGGACCAAGTGTAGCACCGGATCATCCGATGTACAGACTTACACACATCAGTCAATTACTCCAGTAAGCATCAAGATTAAGCAAAATTTGGAGGAAGAGCCACCGGATCATCCGATGAGAAGACAGGAGCAACATCGGTCTAACAACGGTCATATCTGACACAATGACGTCAGCCAAAGTAATTAGACCGATGATAACTAAAGGGGAGACATCGGATCATCCGGTGTTCACAGTAAAGTTCTATCAGCCTACTTTTCCAACGGCTATTTTGGGAAGGCTGACTATAAATACCCCCTAACCCTGTCATTTCGAAAAGTCTTGATCACCAGAAGCTATCAACACATCCACAAGTGTTCAAGACCAAGAGCAATCACTTCCACACCATTTCGATCATCTCTACACCAAGGTTTAGGCTAGAACTAGCTAGAGAGAGAGCTTGTGTGCCACCATTCTGGGTGAGTGGACTCTCTATGATAGTGTGAGAGCCTCAAGGGAGTGCCCTTGGTGTTGTAACCGTGAGAAGACTTCCGGAGCTTACCAAGGCGTGTGTGGAAGCCCGGAAGGTCGAAGTTGTACAAGGCTTGAGCTCCACCTTGCCAAAGGAGGCGAACGGAGAGGAATAGTGAAGACCCCTCGTCTTGGTGACTTGGGTGTGGCAAAACCCTTTGGTGGGTGCCACAACTTGGATGTAGGAAGATCTTGACGATCTTGCCGAACCACGGGATAAATCCTTGTCTCCTCGGGAGTTTGCATCCTTCTCCTTCCCTTACTTTTATGCATTTTATATTCCGCAAAGTTTCTATCTACTAGAATGCATAGATAGTCGCGTAGGGAATTGGGCTTTAGAAATTAAGTTTCATTGCTTAGAATTTTTCGAAGAAAGCCCAATTCACCCCCCCCCCCTCTTGGGCATTCGGTCCTTACAATTGGTATCAGAGCAAGGTTGCTCATAGGATCATTCTAGCTTCACCGCTAGAGAGCTAAAATGGCCAATGTTGGGGATTCGGTTCCTATCTTCGAGGGCAAGAACTTTGCCTATTGGAAAGCACGCATGCGCGCTTATCTAGAGGCTATTGCTCCCGAAGTTTGGGAAGCGACCCACGCGGGGTTTGGAGAACATAACTATGTTGGTGATCAAATTAAATAGGATGCTAAAGCTAGGAATGCAATCTATGAATGTATTAGTCAAGATGTATTTGCTAGAATTGCTAGTAAAGAAAAAGCTTGTGAAATTTGGGCTTGCTTAATAGAAATTCATGAGGGCTCTTCTCGTGTCAAGGAATTAAAATATCACATGCTTAAAGCCAAATATGATGAATTTAAAATGCTTCCTCATGAAAATGTCAATGAAATATTCTCTCGCTTGAATGTGCTTATTGAAGAAATCAATGCTCTTGGCATTGCTTCTCTTGGAAAGGGACTCATCAACCGCAAGATCCTCATGCTCCTTCCCAAGCCAAAGTACAACATCATCAACTCTATGCTCCAAAAAGAGTCACTAGACCACATTGAAGTTTCGGAGCTCATTGGAGAAATACACGCTCATGAGATGAGTGTACTTGGGATGATGGAGCAATCATCATCAAAGACAATTGCTCTAAAGGCCTCCACCAAGAAAACAAGCCACAAGAAGAAGAAGGTGGTTGAGCCTAGCTCAAGTGAAGAAGAACAAGCATCAAGTGAAGATGATGATGATGAACTTGCATTGATGATGAGAAAGTTCTCACGCTTGAACTCCAAGATCTCTAAGAAGGGATACACATTTGATCCTAAGAAGAGAGCATTTCTACCAAGGAGAGATGATCACAAGACTTGCTACAATTGTGGTGATCAAGGCCACATCTCCTATGATTGTCCAAGACCGGATAAACGAAGAGAGAACCACAAGAGCAAGCATCGCATGCTTGAAGGAAGTGATGATGATGAAGAAGAAGCCAAACCAAAGCCAAGATCCTTTGGGAAGAATAAACATGACAAGGGCAAGAAGGCAAGGCTCTTCCCAAAGAAGAGAAATGGCCCACAAAAGGTGTTCATGTGTGAGGCAAATGAATGGGTCACCGACGAAGAAACAAGTTATGAAGAGAGTGAAGAGAAAGAAGAAAGCTTGGCCGGCCTCGCCATCGCCAACAATGATGATGCACCTCTTCATCCACCGCCCATGTGCCTCATGGCGAAAGGTAACACCAAGGTATGTGATGACTCTAGCGATGATGAGCTTTCCCCCGATGATTTAACTTCCTTGATAAATGAATATCATGCTATCATTAAGAGGGAAAAGAGTAAGGTTAAAGTGCTTGAAGAAACTCGTGCTAGACTTGAGAGTGCTAACCTTGATTTGCTTGACAAGTATGAAAGCATACTCAAAGAGCATGACACGCTCAAATCCCATGTCAAGCAAATTGAGGAAGAAAAGGCTAAAATCAAGATAGATAATCATGAACTTGACTTAGCACACCAAACACTCTTGGAAGAGCACAACAAGTTAATACAAGAACATCAAACACTTAACCTTGCTCATGACATGCTTGATCAAGAGTTGAAAAATATGAAGAAGCAAACTCTTAATGATAAGATATCCTTTACTTCTCATGCCACTAATGCTTTGCACAAGTCTTTGCCTTTGAAAGCTAATGCTAGGCAGAAGGACTTGTTGGAAGAAATTGAGAGTCTCCGCACTAGTGTGGCTAGACTTTCAAAAGGAGAAGTCAAGCACAAGGAAATTCTCTTCCAACAAGCAAAGGCCTTCAACAAGAGAGGACTTGGATCCTTCCCGGTGCCCAACAAAGGAAAGGTGCCCTCACCGGAGCTAAGAACAAGCTTCATCAAGGAAGTTGGTTCTTATTGCCAACATTGTGAGGTCACCGGTCACCACACAAGGGAGTGTCCTCTTCCTAACCGACCTTCTCCAAAATTGCCTACTAACTACAAGTCTACTTTCAATGATCACTATTATCTCTTAAGTAAAGTACATGGCAAGGTGAAGGCAAGGTTCATTGGCAAAGACATGAAGGACATGAAGGGGAAGCTCCCCAAGCAACTTTGGGTCCCAAAAACACTTGTATCACGCATACAAGGACCTAAGTTGGCTTGGGTGCCTAAAGTCAAAAATTGAATTCATGTGTGTAGGTGAACTACAAAGCCGGAGGATAGCATTGGGTACTCGATAGCGGGTGCACTCAACATATGACCGGCAATGATGGTATGTTCACCACCATAGAAAACCCCGACAATCATGAACAAGTCACCTTTGGTGATAACTCTAAGAGCAAGGTAATAGGCTTAGGTAAAATTGCTATTTCAAATGATTTGTCCATTTCTAATGTTTTGTACGTTAAGTCAGTTAGCTTTAATTTACTTTCTATTGCACAATTATGTGATCTTGGACTAACGTGCACATTTAGCAAAAATGATGTTGTTGTGAGAAGTGAAAATAGCCAAGACATAGTCTTCAAAGGATTCCGGCATGGACATCTCTACCTAGTGGACTTCGCCAACAAGAATGCTAGCTTGACCACTTGTCTTTTCACCAAGACAAGCTTGGGTTGGCTATGGCACCGACGCATAGCGCACATAGGGATGAGCAAACTCAAGAAGTAATTCAAGCTTGGGATGGTGACCGGTGTGAAGGATGTCACATTTGAGAAGAACAAGCTTTGTAGCACTTGTCAAGCCGGGAAGCAAGTTGCTTCACACCACCCAATGAAGACAATGGTGTCAACCTCCAAGCCACTTGAGCTACTCCACATGGACCTCTTCGGACCATCCACATATCAAAGCCTTGGTGGTAACCTCTATTGTCTCGTTATTGTTGATGACTATTCTCGCTATGCTTGGACTTTGTTTCTAGGTGACAAGAGTGAAACTCCGGAAGTGTTCAAGACCTTCGCCAACCGCGCTCAAAGGGAATTTCAACTTCCCATCATCAAGGTCCGGAGTGACAACAACACCGAATTCAAGAACTACAACATTAGGGAGTGGTGTGACCGCGAAGGCGTGAAACATGAGTTTTCGGCCACATACACTCCTCAACAAAACGGTGTCGTTGAAATGAAGAACAAGACACTCATCACTCTTGCAAGAGCAATGCTTGATGACTACGACACGTCGGAGAAGTTTTGGGCCGAAGCGATCAACACGGCGTGCCATGCCGCAAATAGGGTATATCTCCATCAACTACTTCAAAAGACCCCGTACGAGCTTCTCATTGGGAGAAATCCCAACATCTCCTACTTTCGAGTCTTTGGATGCAAGTGCTACATCTACCGCAAGAAAAGGCTCGGTAAGTTTGAAAGAAGATGTGATGTTGGTATATTCCTTGGTTATGCATCAAGCTCAAAAGCATACCGAGTATTCAACCAAACCTCCGGTTTAGTTGAGGAAAGTTGTGATGTTGAGTTTGATGAGACTAATGGCTCCCAAGAGGAGAGTTTTGGTCATGATGAAATAGATGATGAGCCTCTACGAGAAGCCATGAAGAACATGACCATTGGAGACATCAAATCCGAAGTTGAGGAGAGCCATGATCAAGGGGGATCCTCAAGTTCCAACAACAACACCTCTATGGCTCCTCAAGTTGACGAAGAAGAGAAGGATGATCCATTGCCAACTCAATACTCACAAGCACAACAACATCAAGAAAAAGAAGAAGTCCATGATCAAGTCCAACCACAAGAGGAGCAACACGCATCACCTTCGCCAAGTGCTTCACAACCACTTATGAGGCATGGATGCATCTCCAAGGCGCATCCAATGGACCAAATGATTGGAAGTCTGTCAAGGGGTGTAAGTACACGTTATCGCCACTTTGCTTCATTTTGTGAGCACTACTCGTTTGTTTCGTGTGTAGAACCCACTCACATTGAGGAAGCACTCCAAGACCCAAATTGGGTGATGGCCATGCAAGAAGAACTCAACAACTTCATCCGCAATGAAGTTTGGGTGTTGGAGGAGCGACCCAAGGACAAGAACATCATCGGAACAAAGTGGGTGTACCACAACAAACAAACGAGAATGGCGTTGTGGTCCGCAACAAGGCAAGACTTGTGGCCAAAGGGTTCTCGCAAGTTGAAGGACTAGATTTTGGGGAGACATTTGCCCCGGTCACCCGGCTAGAAGCCATCCGTATACTTATTGCCTTTGCATCACATCATAGTATTAGACTTTATCAAATGGATGTGAAAAGTGCCTTTCTTAATGGTTACATTAACGAGCTTGTTTAGTTGAACAACCTCCCGGGTTTGAAGATCCGAGGAATCCTAATCATGTGTATAGGTTGCACAAGGCGCTCTACGGGCTCAAGCAAGCACCTAGGGCGTGGTACGAACAACTACGGGACTTCCTCATCATGCAAGGATTCAAGATCGGGAGGGTGGACACCACACTCTTCACCAAGGACATCAACGGAGATTTGTTCATTTGTCAAATTTATGTTGATGATATTATTTTTGGTTCAACTAACGAAGCTCTTAGCCATGAGTTTGGCAAAATGATGTCTAGGGAATTCGAGATGTCAATGATTGGAGAGCTCAACTTCTTCCTTGGATTTCAAATCAAGCAACTTCAAGAGGGGACCTTCGTCTATCAAGAGAAGTCCACCAAGGACCTCTTGAAGAAATTTGAGAAGGGAGATTGTAGCTCAAGAAGCACTCCAATGGCAACCAATTGTCATCTCGACGCGGATAAGAATGGTAAACCTATTGATCAATCTAACTACCGTTCTATGATTGGTTCATTGCTTTACCTTACCGCATATAGGCCCGATATCATGTTTAGTGTATGCTTGTGTGCTCGCTTTCAAGCGGCACCTAAAGAATCACATAGGAAGGCGGTCTTTAGGATACTTAGGTATCTTAAGCATACCCCTAGTGTTAGCTTGTGGTACCCTAAAGGTGCAAAATTCCATCTTGTGGGATACTCGGATTCGGACTTTTCCGGATGCCGCGTGGATCGCAAGAGTACCTCCAGTGGGTGCCACTTGCTTGGGCGTTCCCTAGTATCTTGGTCTAGCAAGAAGCAAAATTCCGTCGCCTTGTCCACGGCGGAAGCGGAGTATATTGCGGCCGGTGCATGTTGTGCCCAAATTCTTTATATGAAGCAAACCCTTTTGGACTTTGGTATTAAACTTGGTTGCGTGCCTCTCCTTTGTGACAATGAAAGTGCGGTTAAGATAGCTAAAAACTCCGTTCAACACTCCCGCACTAAGCACATTGATATTCACCATCATTTCTTAAGGGACCATGAAGCTAAGGGAGACATCTCTTTGAGAGGTGTTAGGTCCGAAGAACAATTGGCGGATATCTTCACTAAACCACTTGATGAGAAAACTTTTTCTAGGCTAAGGAGTGAATTAAATGTGCTAGATGCATCAAACGTCATGTAAGTTGCCATGATCATGAAAGAATGCATGTCATATAGGTCTTGCCTAACTCTCAAAGGATAGGGGTGAGCAAGGTTTAGCTTGGGATGGTGGTTCCTTTGGGTTTCCCAAGGTTTGGAGAGTGGTTCTCCCTGAAGAAGCCTTTAAAAGGTTCAAACTTGGCAAGATAGATTTACTTTATGCCTTGCATGATGCCTGCCATATAGACTTGCACTCATATTTAAATTTCTTGCACTATAATTTGTTTGGCATTGCATACGGTAGATTGTCACAAAGGGGAACCCACCTCATGAGAAAGAGACTTGTTTGAAATGCAATATCTCAACTCATATAAGGTGGAAAGAACAAAATGTTAGGTGCGTTAATGCCTAGAGGAACATGCTCTAAAGAGATAGAAGTCTTCATACTCTACCTCACAAAGCATGGGCCTTACATTTTATTTGGATGTTTTCCTCCTATTTTTCTCGATGTTCCATTTGCCTTAAGGCATAGCCAAGTTATTGGCATATTAGTATCTTTGAGGGGTAAGGGGTTGCCCAAAAAGTCCTAAGACATGTGTTTCTCGTTGCTTGTTTGTTTGGTCAAAGGACATATATGGGATGTTATTGTTCTGTAGTCATCGGATTATCCGATGCCTAGGTCAATCCTTCATCGGATCAATAGGTGTTCAATCTCCAAGGGCCAGTTCAGTCAGTATCTCAATTCAACCGACGCGTTCATTCTGAAAAACATCGGTCGATCCGGTGTTCACTCTTCTGGAACTGTGCCAAATTCCACCGATGCTACCTCCTCCATCATCGTACCATCCGGTGTCAACATTCCTCTTTTGAATACCCTTACTGTGCCATTCGACCGATGATCAAAACCCTCAACGTCGGTCCATCCGATGTCAACAGCAACATTTTGAATATCCTTACTGTGGCATTCGACCGATGTATATCCCATCTAACATCGGTCCATCCGGTGTTAAAAATACGGCTAGGGTTTGGGACCCACTATTTAAACTGGCCGTACCCCTTCCCTCTTCCCTCTCCCGATCCCGACGCCGCCACCGTCGCTTTCCTCCGCCGCCGAATCTCTAGCGCCACCACCACTGCCGCCAGACGCCGCCGCCGCCCTCCGGCCGCCGCCGCCCGTCGCCGCCCGCCGCCTCCGGTCGCCGCGCCGTCCACGCGCCGCCGCCTCCAAGCGCCGCCGCCTCCAAGCGCTTCCGCCTCCAAGCGTTGCCGCCTCACTGCCGCCGCTCCACCAGTCGCCGCCGCCGCTCAACCAAGCGCCGCCACCGCTCTCCCCATCACCATAGCGCTGCCGCGCCTCCACCCAAGCGACGCCGCCATCTCCTCCCTCTACGGTCACCACCCCGTCGCTAGGGTTTCCCGGCCCGTTGATCTCCACGTCACCGTTGTCGACTCCATTCAATAGAGCGATAGCAATGGCTCGCGACAAGAAGAACAAGGGGAAGGATATCGCGGAGCCGGCCGCGAAGAAGCAAAAGTTGTCGAAGGAGGAGAAGAAGGCCTTGATGGCCGCTCGCGCCGCCGAGGAGCGTGAGCGTGGCCGAGGGGGATCCCTAAGGATCCGTGAGGCTCGTCTGAGGCAGCCTCACGTGATTGACGACTCCGAGGCCGAAGAAGAGCCGGTAGAGCCTCTCGTCCGCCGGCGCTCAGCCCGGACCTGTGGGGGTCACACCGCAGCAGCACCACGTCCGAGACCGACGGCTGCCGACCGTCATGAGGACAGGGAGGCCCAGCGAGCAATCTACGAGATGGACACCACTGTCCATGTCGCTGGAGGAGTCCGGTTGACTGACTACCGGAAGATGAAGGCCAAGCAGCTTTGCAAGCTCAGGTGGAATGTGCTGCTTGAGGAGTGGTACTCGCAGCCCAGAGAGGCTCTGGTGGATAGTCACTTCTGGACTGTCACCCAGGCATCACTCTATGAGACCTACAGGCCTCGAGGTCACAAGCTGTTTCAACACAACTATCTGGATTGGGGTCAGCTAGCTTTGGCAGCAGAGACGGAGATCCGTCCTTATTTTGAGAGGTACCGAGGTTTGGTGCAGCTAATGGCATATGAGTGGAGTGCCTATGTGGAAGATTGGGTCCGCGTCTTCTACGCCACCCTCTATGTCTCTGAGGGCAGAAGATCAATTGACTTCATGTTTATGGGTCAGCACTACCACTTGACGAGGCAGACACTGGCACAGTTGCTAGGAGTGGACTTGCACGACACCTGCATGCATGAGAAGGTCTATGGTCAGGCAGACTCGCCGAGGAGGCCGCTCACTAGAGGAGTGGCACCACCGCTGGAGGAGATTCGTTCCCTGTTTGGTCCCACTTTCTCTCCTGACCAGCCGAGAGTACCAGCTTTGTTGACTCCAGCTGCGCGCACAGTGCACCTCGCCTTGCGCCGCACGCTCCTACCGAGGTCTGGCTACTTGGAGGGGTTCACCAGCTTACAGCAGACTCTCCTGTTCTACATCATGAACAGGATGGAGTTCGACATCGTGGACGTCCTCATATGCGAGATGGAGGATGTGATCACAAACGGTGTGGGCATGATGAGGCAGCTCGTATATGGTCACTGGATCAGCTACCTGCTCACTATGATGGTTCCTGAGGGCTCTGCTGTGCACGACCGTCTCACTGACGAGAGTGTGACACGGTTCGGTCACTACCGTGCCCCAGCTCCTGGAGACCGTCGCCTTGGCCGTCCAGTGGAGCGTCAGGTCAGGGCCCGGCTGTCTGAGGAGGACTGGTCTGACTTAGAGAAGGAGGATGAGAGGCTTGCCGAGGCTGAGGCACAGGGGGAGGACTTGCAGCATATCTGGTCAGAGAGCGACACCGAGGACAGTGTCGAGGAGTACTTCCCTCCTCCGCCCTCACCCAGGCAGCACGACGCGGAGGCTGGAGGCTCTACAGTGCCACCACCTACTCCACCTCCCGTCACTGAGGCGCAGGTCACGCAGCCGTCAGAGCTGACGTCGCTCCTCCAAAAGATGGTCGAGCATCAGCGTCTAGACAGGCTGGCAGCCGAGCAGGCCCGAGCAGAGCAGGCTGCCCGTCTCCTTGAGCTCCAGTAGCAGCAGCAGGAGATGCAGCGTCAGATCGCCCGTGAGAGGCGTGAAGACACTGACAGGCTGACGGGGCTTATCGACCAGATGCACCAGCGCACTCTCGACCAGCAGCAGCAGACGCAACAGGCGTTGATGGGCATCCTGGGGTTGATCACCAACCTCTACACCCAGACCGGGATTGACCTCCCATCGCAGCTGCCAGGAGTCGCTCCACCACCTCCAGTCGTGGCTCCAGCTGCCGCTCCAGTGGCCTTAGTACCTTCTACGCCGATTCCCTCCTTCAGCATGTCTCCACTTCTGGCTCCTGGTGCTCCGATCCACTCCCCGCTGCTGGCCACGACCTTGTTCCAGCAGTCGCCGGCCTCCGTCGTCAGTGCCCCTGCTCCAGCAGCTCCTCCACAGCAGGCACCGACGGTGGATCCTACGGTTCCGGCAGCTCCCTCCACCGCTACTCCAACCAGCAGCTCCGACGACAGCGACGGTGACCAGTTTGTCATCGCGCCCAGCACTCAGGGTCCTTAGGCGCTCGGATCCCTTTTTGGTGTCTTGATGTCAAAGGGGGAGAAGAGTTAGAGGAGTCAGGGGGAGCGTCTTAGTGTCAGGGGGAGTCTCTTTTATCATTTATCGTTTATCATTCTTGTAATTCAACGTGTTTGCCACATTTGGTGTGTTTGCTACTTATTGAGCTCTAATGAACTTATTTCCATGAGTTATTAATCGATTGGGCTCATTTGGTGTTTATCTATGTTTTTGATCACTTATTATTCACACTTGAGTTATTAATTGATGCTTAAGCTTCAAGTGTGACATCCTGTATTCATTGCATATTCTTTTAAGTTTCATTCTATCAAATTCATTACTATTGCACTTTGATTATTGTGTTGTCATCAATCACCAAAAAGGGGGAGATTGAAAGCATCTAGGCCCCCCCATGAAGTACGGTTTCAGTGATTAATGACAACCATTGAACTTTACTTGTGAATGCAAGATCCCCATAATCACTCAATAAAATGAAATGAATATGTCATTGGAGACCCATATACAATCAACTTTTGAGATCAAATCAATGAGATAAAGACAAGAAGTGAAAGCTCTTATGTCTAAGTCACTCAACCATAAGTTGACAACATACAATGCTTGAAGCTCATTAGAGAGGCTTATGAAACAAATGTCTAAGAGGTCATCTGAGCAAGACACAAAAGATTCACTCAAAACAACTCGAAGCAAACAAAATCAACTCACCGGATCAACCGATGATTTCAGAAATGTACACATCAGTCGAGTTTGTTCAACTGAAGAAGAAGACCTCAGAACAATGTACTCACCGGATCATCCGATGTGAATGGATCAGTGACATCGGTCCATTAGTACAGTTTGCAATACCATTGGACCAAGTGTAGCACCGGATCATCCGATGTACAGACTTACACACATCGGTCAATCACTCCAGTAAGCATCAAGATTAAGCAAAATCTGGAGGAAGAGCCACCAGATCATCCGATGAGAAGACATGAGCAACATCGGTCTAACAACGGTCATATCTGACACAATGACGTCAGCCAAAGTAATTAGACCGATGATAACTAAAGGGGAGACATCGGATCATCCGGTGTTCACAGTAAAGTTCTGCCAGCCTACTTTTCCAACGGCTATTTCGGGAAGGCTGGCTATAAATACCCCCTAATCCTGTCATTTCGAAAAGTCTTGATCACCAGAAGCTATCAACACATCCACAAGTGTTCAAGACCAAGAGTAATCACTTCCACACCATTTCAATCATCTCTACACCAAGGTTTAGGCTAGAACTAGCTAGAGAGAGAGCTTGTGTGCCACCATTCTGGGTGAGTGGACTCTCTAGGATAGTGTGAGAGCCTCAAGGGAGTGCCCTTGGTGTTGTAACTGTGAGAAGACTTCCGGAGCTTACCAAGGCGTGTGTGGAAGCACGGAAGGTCGAAGTTGTACAAGGCTTGAGCTCCACCTTGCCAAAGGAGGCGAACGGAGAGGAATAGTGAAGACCCCTCGTCTTGGTGACTTGGGTGTGGCAAAACCCTTTGGTGGGTGCCACAATGTGGATGTAGGAAGATCTTGACGATCTTGCCGAACCACGGGATAAATCCTTGTCTCCTCGGGAGTTTGCATCCTTCTCCTTCCCTTACTTTTATGCATTTTATATTCCGCAAAGTTTCTATCTACTAGAATGCATAGATAGTCGCGTAGGGAATTGGGCTTTAGAAATTAAGTTTCATTGCTTAGAATTTTTCGAAGAAAGCCCAATTGACCCCCCTCTTGGGCATTCAGTCCTTACAAGTGACAAAAATGAAGTTTTTACGCAATCTAGTGAATGGAAATACGTCCTAACAGTCTAGTAGTTGATGAAAACAAGATTATATGCTAGAAACAAAGTAAACCTAGATGATCACTAGAAATTAAGAACTTTGCAGAAATGTAAATGGAGACAATGGACAAACGAATTTTTTCCCGAGGTTTGGTTCCACGAAGAAACATACTCTCCGTTGAGGATCCCATAAAGAGTCGGGCCTAACAGCCCTATCCTCGTCAAGACGCCTCAAAGGTCAAGTCTTGGACCCTTCACTATCACAAAGATTACCAACTTCCCCGGATCAAGAAATCTTCAGGGTGACATCTAACCGTCTAGGGGAAAAACCCAAGAGTAACAAACATGCGATCACGAAGAAACTCAGCAAATAAAATGTTGCTAAACCTCGTATGGACTTCTCTTGCCAATTCTCATAATCTCACCTTCACTCTTCCCAAAAATCTTCAGATTTGGGCTCAAGAGGGTGAGAACAAGAGAGAAGGGTTTCTTGAGGGCTTGAGGCGGCCCTAAGAGTTTCTGTAGGGTTAGGCTTTGATTGGGGACGAAATCCCCATCAACTTATACTCAAAAAGTATTTTTAGCTGTTAGTTGACAGCCCACGTCAGACAAGTCCAACCCAAGTTCGGACAAGTCCGACAGACTGGCAATGGAATCTGTACGGGTAATCACTCGAATTTGAATCTTCGCGCAAAAGATGCGTCAGACAGGTCCAACCCACAAGGAGAGGTTTTTCAACTCAGACTTATTTGAGACACTGAGCCAAAGAAGTCCACCTCGGACATGCCCGACCCACTTCAGACATGTTTGAAATCGAACAGAGTCTTCTCGGACTTGTCTGAATCACATCTCGGACAATTCCGAGTTTCAGATACTTAGAAGATTTTTCTAAGTCAAGTACCTCGGACATGTCCGACCCACTTCGAACATGTTTGAAAACGACCAGAGAAGTTTCGGACATGTTCGAAATACAGTCCAGACATGTCTGAATTCCACCAGAGGAATTTCAGACTTATCCGACCAAGGTGTCAGACAAGTCTGACTCTAGACAGAAGGATTTCAAACATGTTTGATCCAAGGCATCAAACAAGTCAAACTCTGACATAAGGGGTTTTCCTGAAACCTACCCAATAGGTTGAGCTCCCATTGGCTAACTAAGTTTCCACACGTCGTGTCCCTCTTAATAGTACGGATTTTCCTATGACTCAAGGAGAAATAGAAAACCTATTTCTACTCCACTTTTCGTGCCTTTCTCCTTTTTCGTGAATTTCACTCGGTACTACATCTTCTGCAAGAACTCAACCAAACTCATTAGCTCTCTAATTGTTTGTCATTAATCAACCAAAACCGACAAAGGACCTAGATGCACTTTCAATCTCCCCTTTTTTGGTGATTGATGACAACCAATTAAAGCTTCCAACAATTGGATAAAAATTTGATTTTGTGTATTAAGGGTCTATGAGCTTTCAATTAAAAATAGGATTAGAGGAGCTCATATGCTCTTAGTACTCGTGGGGTGCCTACGTGCATTTTTTGTGAAGAGCATTGTGATGCATTGCAAGTGAATAAACATTAATGACTTAAAATAAACTAAGCATTCAAGACATGAATGAAACATAAGCATCACAAGCATTGAGCATTACTAGGTAAAGAGTTTACACATATCAACCACAAAATGAGTACAAGTCCATGCCCATAACTAAAATACTTCTCCCCCTTTGGCATCAAGGCACCTAAAAGGAGAAAAGCTAAAAGAGCCCTAGTATCTAATCGTCAGCACTCTCTTCGGAGCTTTCACTCTCTTGCTCCTCTTCATACTCGCTTTCTTCATCATCATGAATAGCACCAGCTGCCGCTGGGGCACTAAAGGAACCACCAAACCCCGAGAAGAAAGCAAGCTCAGATTCTGATAGCTCGGGAAACTCCAGAGGTACTTCATCTTCGCTCTCATCTAACACAGGGGCAGGAGGAAGCTGGAGGTGCTCTCTAATGGGTGTCATGTCTCTCTTTTGCCTCTTCTTTAACTTTTGAACTGAATTCTGAGTGGAGCGGCACATAGAGAACATCGCCTTGAGAACCTTCAAGAGTCTCGAAGTGCAAGAAGGCTCCTGTGGCACAGGAGGAGGAGGTTGAGCTAAGCGCCTCCTAGGTGAGCTTGGCTGAGACAAAGCCGAAGGAGCTCTCAGAGGACGATGAAGCTTCGAGGGCTTCTGAGGCACTAGAGTCCTATGCACCACTTCCTTCATAAATTTCTTGTCACAGACAGTCTCAATAAGCTTCATGATGTAGGGAGCATAATAGCAAGACCTGGCAGAAGTCTCTAAAGCAATGTAAATCTCCTCATAGATGTAATCAAATGCATTAAACTTCAACTGGCTGGCAAGAAGCTTGATGACATTGCAGCTATTGTGGTTGATCCGTTTGGCATCACCATATTTAGGGGCTATCGTCTTTCAAATGAGACGATTGAGAACAACATGAAAAGGACGTAGCCCGTGGATGTGAGGAGGTTGAGCGGCGTATCCCTCTGAGTAGAAATCCAACATCTCCTCAATGGTCACAAGAGACTCCTCATGGATCTTCAATGGATGCCTCAAACAGTGTCCCATGCCCAAGATGTTGGCAAAATCTTCATAGCTCATGGAGTACTTATCACCATTGGTCATCCAAGTGAAACCATGTTTATCTGTCCAATGGAATATGGTGGCATAGAACTGAAGAATCACTTCAAAATTCCAGGGTATTGCAGCCCCATGATGTCCTTTACACAATGAAATTCGCAGGCGTCCTTGACTTCAGTAAATAACAAATCTTTCTTCTTTTGGAATGTCTCCCAGTGAACCCATTGCATGTCAGTCACTGGATTTTGCTTAGTCGTAAGCACTGATCGATAGTATTCCATGTGGAAATAGCTCCAAAACTGTGTTTCTTTCCCAACCTTAGGCATCTCGTAGCATATGACATCCCTCTGAGTCTGTGCCTCTGGGAGGTTCCTTCTATAATTGACCCAGACTGCCGGATGACGAGGGTCGGCTTCTGCTACATGGACTACCAAGGATCCAATCTCAGCATCCTCTGGAGTAGCTTGAGGACCACCACTGGATCCTCCTGAGACAACAATGGATCCCTGAGCGGAGCTGGTGCGATGGGCAGTTTGCTTGACCCTTTCGGGGCTTGAGTGGATGCTTCACTGCTTGCGGGTTGCTTTCCTCTCTTTGCACCTTGGTTGTCACGAGCCATGGCTAGAGATAGACATAAAGGATAGGTAAGAGACAAAGCAAGATGGATAGAATCATTACTTGATAGTTTTTATAGAAGTTAAGTGGTTAATGCTATACATGATCAGACTTGTCTAACACAAAAGTCAGACATATCCGACAAACTGAGTCGGACTTGTCCGAGGCAGATATCGGACATGTCTTACCTGTACAGTTTTAATCCTAACTTCTATCTAAATTATACAAATCAATTTTTCCACCAACAAGATTCTACCACAAGTTGTTAATCATGCTAGTGAACAAGTTCATTAACAAGAAAACAACAACTTGTCGCAAGATCCGAAAGAAATGAGATAAGAGTGGAGCAGATACCTTGAGATGGGGAAAGAAGGCAGAAGGTTGAAAACGTTGAAGACCTTCAGTCCTTGGATGGATCGACCTCACACACTCATCGTAAGAGGCTCAAAATCGAAGGGAATCTTGAGAGAAATAGGGAGTAACTCGATTTGGAATGGATGAAGTGATGAGAGAGAGGGAGAAGAGTCGTCGGCCTCTTTTGGATGGCCTCAGACAACCCACATCGGACTTGTCCGACAGTCTCTCGAAAACCCTAACTGACCCACGTCAGACTTGTCTGGCTTAGCTGTCGGACATGTCTGACTTAGTCAGACATGCCTGACTTGAGAGTCAGACTTGTCCGACTCCCCGTGAATAGTTGTAGTGTGCAACTAGAGTTTTGAGGAGGGGTCAGATAATTTGGACATTATGGACAAGTTTTCACAATATATTTTTGCAAACATGGTCAATAAGCAATCAACACCCAACCTATGACCATAATTCACAAAAATTCATTAATTTCAAATAGTTTTGTAGAAATCGAGGGGGAAGTGTTTTCCGCAAGCATGCATGAATTTGAAGAAAATACAAGTAACATTCAGATGTGCAAGAGTCAAGTCACATTTCTAGAATCTAAGATATTAAGATCACTCCTAAGTTCACAAAATATTTTCTCATCTAAGGGCTTGGTGAAGATATCGACCAATTGCTTTTCGGTTCTCACATGGGATATCACTATGTATCCTTTGATGGAGTGATCTCTCAAGAAGAGATGGTGGACATCAATGTGCTTGTTCCTTGAATGCTCAACTGGATTGTGGGCTATTTTTATGGCACTCTCATTGTCACATAGGAGAGAGATATGGTGTGAGTTTATACCATAGTCCCTAAGAGTTTGCCGCATCCAAAGAAGTTGTGCACAAAAACTTCCGGCTGCGACATACTCCACTTCGAATGTGGATAGAGCAATGAAATTTAGTTTCTTTGAGGACCAAGACACTAGGGACCTACCCAAGAATTGGTAAGTCCCAGAGGTACTCCTCCTATCGACTTTGCACCCCGCATAATCCACATCGGAATATCCAATGAGATTAAACTTAGAGCCCTTGGGGTACCAAAGTCCTAGGTTTGGTGTGTGAACTAAATATCTAAGAATTCTCTTTACGGCAGTCAAATGACACACCTTGGGAGCATCTTGGAATCGAGCATACATACAAACACTTAACATTATATAGGGCCTAGATCCACATAAGTAAAGCAATGAACATATCATGGAGTGATATACCTTTTGGTCCACAGTTGGACCATCTTCATTAAGGTCAAGGTGCCCATTGGTTCCCATTGGAGTCTTGATGGGCTTGGCTTTATCCATGTCAAAATTCTTGATAATATCTTGTGTGTACTTCGTTTGACTAATGAATGTGCCTTTCTTGAGTTGCTTCACTTGAAATCCTAGGAAGAACTTCAACTCCTCCATCATCGACATCTCAAACCTTTCAGTCATAATCTTAGAGAACTCATCACAAAAGTTTTGTTAGTAGAACCAAATATAATGTAATTGACATATATTTGGCAAACAAACAAATCATCATTGAAATGCTTAGTGAATAGAGTGTAGTCGGCCTTCCCAATTTTGAAGCCATTTTGAGTTAGGAAGTCTCTAAGGCACTCATACCAAGCCCTAGGGGCTTGTTTGAGGCCATAGAGAGCCTTACTCAATTTGTAGACATGGTTGGAGAAGTCTTGATCTTCAAAGCCCGGAGGTTGCTCCACATACACCTCTTCTTTGATTGGACCTTTGAGAAATGCACTCTTGACGTCGATTTGGTATAACTTAAAATCATGGTGAGTAGCAAAGGCAAGTAATATATGAATAGATTCAAGCCTAGCTACAGGAGCAAAGGTTTTATTGAAATCCAAACTTTCGACTTGTGAGTACCCCTTGGCCACAAGTCGTGCTTTGTTCCTTGTCACCACTCCGTGCTCATCTTGTTTGTTGCGGACCATCCACTTGGTGCCAACAATGTTTGCATTTGGTCTCTTCACAAGCTCCCACACTTAATTTCTTTCAATGTTGTTGAGCTCCTCTTTCATTGCAACCACGCAATCTGGATCTCATAGTGCTTCTTCAACCTTGTGAGGTTCCAAGGGAGAAACAAAACAGTAATGTTCACAAAAATTTGCAACACGAGATCGAGTAGTCCCCTTGGAGATATCTCCAAGGATGTTGTCGATGGGATGGTCCCATTGAACGCTTTGATGTACTCTTGGGTGTGGTGCTTGAGGTCTTGTATCTTCATTTTTATCTTCCTCATTTTATTCGTCTCCCCCTTGATTGATGCCTCTATTTTCATCTTGTTGAAGCACATCTTGAGGGTCTTGAACTTGATCATTTGAGGAAGAGTTTGCTTGATGTGTGGAGTGGCCACTTGAGTTTTGAGATTCTTCTTGTGATCGAATATCTCCAAGTGCCATCCTTCCTATCACCACTTGTGGAGCTTCTTCTTGATCTAGCACATGACGATCAACTTGCTCCACTTGGGAGCCATTAGTCTCATCAAACACTACATCATGTGTTACTTCAACAATTTTGGAGGATTTGTTGAAAACACGATAGGCATAAGTGTTTGAGTTATAACCAAGCAAGAAACCCCCATCGGACTTTGAAGCGAACTTCAAAGTCCTAGGCTTCTTGTTTAGAATATAGCATTTGCTCCCAAAAACACGAAAATAGTAAATGTTGGGTTTGTTACCGGTTAGGAGCTCGTAGGACAATAGAACTTTGCAGAAATGTAAATGGAGACAATGGACAAGCGATTTTTTCCCGAGGTTCGGTTCCACGAAGCAACCTACTCCCCTTTGAGGAGCCCACGAAGAGTCTGGCCTAACACCCCTATCCTCGACAAGACGCCTCTAAGGTCAAGTCTTGGACCCTTCACTATCACAAAGATTACAAACTTCCTCGGACCAAGAAATCACACAAGAAATCTTCGGGGCGACACCTAACTGTCTAGGGGAGAACCGCAAGAGTAACAAACACGCGATCATGAAGAAACTTAGCGAATCAAACATTGCTCAACCCCGTATGGACTTCTTTGCCAATTCTCACAATTTCTCCTTCACTCTTCCAAAAAATCTTCGGATTTGGGCTCAAGAGGGTGAAGAACAAGAGAGAAGGGATTCTTGAGGGCTTGAGGTGGCTCTGAGAGTTTCTGTGGGGTTAGGCTTTGATTGGGGACGAAATCCCCATCAACTTATACCCAAAAAGTGTTTTAGCCGTTAGTTGACAGACCACATGGACAAGTCCAACCCAAGATCGGACAAGTCCGATAGACTGGAAACGGAATCTGTACGGCTAATCACTCGAATTTGAATCTACGCGCAGGACAAGGAGTGGTTTTTCAGCTCAGACTTATCCGAGACACTGAGCCAAAGAAGTCCAACTCGTACATGTCTGACCCACATCGGACATGTCTGAAATCGAACAGAGACTTCTCGGACTTGTCAGAACCACATCTTGGACACCTCTGAGTTTCAAACACTTAGAAGATTTTTCTAAATCAAGTACCTCAGACATGTCTGAAAACGACCAGAGAAGTTTCGAACATGTCCAAAATACATTTTGAACATGTCTGAATTCCACGAGAGGAATTTTGGACTTATCCGACCAAGGTGTCGGACAAGTCTTACTCTAGACAGAAGGATTTCGGACATGTCTGATCCAAGCATCGGACAAGTCTGACTCTGACATAAAGGGTTTTCCTGAAACCTACCCAAGAGGTTGAGGTCCCATTTGACTCACTAAGTTTCCACACGTCGTGTCCCTCTTAATAGTATGAATTTTCCTATGACTCAAGGAGAAATAGAAAACCTATTTCTACTCCACTTTACGCGCATTTTCTCCTGTTTCATGAATTTCACTCTGTACTACATTTTCTGCAAGAACTCAACCAAACTCATTAGCTCTTTAATTGTTTGTCATTAATCAACCAAAACCCACAAGGGACCTAGATGCACTTTCAGTAAACCACTTCGATTTAGTGAGCTCGAAAAAGATGTCCTCCATAATCGGTATAGGGAATTGGTGCTTGATTGTGAGGGTGTTGAGATGCCGGAAGTCCACACAAAATCGCCAGGAGAGGTCTTTTTTCTTGACGAGGAGGACTGGTGAGTTGAACTCGCTGGTGTTGTGTTTGAACAGACTGTTGTTAAGCATTTCCGTTACTTGAGCCTCAATTTCAGACTTGAGTTTGGGCAAAGAATGATACGGCCTGACATTAATCACCTATGCTCCAGGAATTAGGGGAATAACATGATCACACACGCGATTAGGGGGCACACCTGAAGCGAAAGTGCATCTAGGCACACCCTTGTGGGTTTTGGATGATTGATGACAAACAAGTGAGATCCTAATCAAGTTTGTTGAGATGAGAGCAGGTTTCGGAGAATAGAGCTAAAGGTGCAAAAGGTGGAAAATGAATATCATGAAAGGGAAGAGCACAAGTGAACTAAAGGTGCAAAAAGGTGAAAATGAATATCAAGAAAGGGAAGAGCACAAGTGAAGAAAAGATGCAAAAAGTAGTCCTAAATGTGTAGGGGGTGTGTGAGATACATGCCCCCAAGAGCTCAAGTCGTTGCGGAAAGAATTAGGGCTATAACACAATTCAAGTTGGAGGAATAGAGGACTAGTCCGGCCCCAGAGAGGACTAGTCCGGTCTCTCACAGTATCACAATATGAGTAGTCCAATTTCACAGAGGACTAGTCCGTTCTATCACAGTACCTCATAGAGGACTAGTCCGGTTTCATAGCGGACTAGTCCGTTTTCTCACAGTTCCAAAAGAGGACGAGTCCGGTGGTTGAGAGGACTAGTCTGATTACCTCTCTGGACAAAAACCGATTAGTCTGGTCTTCAACGGACTAGCCCGATTCACTCACACAAATTAGGGTTTCCTGGTGTGCTGCACTTGTCCACGCATAAATCACTCAGCACACCAGACTTGTCCGGTCCATAACAAACTAGTTCGGTTGTTGGGATCCAAACGGTAACTTTTTGGAATGTCTATAAATAGGTTATCCACGACCCCATAACCACCAATCCAAGAACCCTAGCGCCGCCACTGCATCCAAGAGCACAAAAGTAGTCCTCTCCACACATTCTAAGTCCCTAAGAGTAAAATCTTTGGGAGTTAGCAATTGGGAAAGGGAGAGTGACGATCTTATCGACATTGAGCTCTTGGGTTTGATTTCTCACACACTCCTGTTGATTATTGTGTAATTATTTGAGTCTATTGATCACTCTTATCATTTGTAATTTTGTGGGAGCCCTCAACGTGTGAGGTTGCCCCACCAACTCGGTGATTACCCGTGATAGTGGAATCAAGTCGGCCTTGTGTGGTGACTTGAAGAGGGAAAAGGGTTTGAAGAGGCCCGGCTCTGTGTGGGCTTCCTCAATTAGGACTAGATCTCTTTGGTGAGACCAAACCTCGATAAAAATCGATTGTGTCCTATGCTCTTGATCTATACTTTTCATTATCATCACTATCTAGGGCATAGACTTGATCATACTTACAACTTGTGTTAATCTTGTATTCCACGTGCAAATCATTTACCATTAACACCTGCTAGAGTTGTTAGTACAGTTTACTAAATTCTGTTGCGAAAGATTCAAAGGAAACATATAAGAGATCTCAATTTGACAGTCGTGCTTATACACACCAGACTAGTCCTTACGCGGACCGGACTAGTCCGACCTTCTTGGTTTTAACAGTTTTTCTAAGTGTTTTAGGAAAAATTTCAGAAGCCTATTCACCCCCTCTAGGCCACATTCAATTGGTATCAGAGCAGACTCTCCATCTACGAGACTCACCTCTCGGAGAGATCAAATGGCCTCAGAGAAGAACAATGAGATCCCAAAGGTGCCCAACACCGAAGATGAACATGACATAAAGGCATTCAATATACTCAAGAAGAACAAACACGATGATGAAGAAGTGCGTCAACTCAAGGCGCTTCTAAGGAAGAAACACCTAAGCAAAAAGGGCAAGGAAGAAGACGAGGAGCCGACGGGAGTGGTCATCAAGACTACTCCCGGTATCCTTATAATTACGATCGTCTTAATTCTAACAATCATTATCTTTCAATTCCTATGGGTAAACCTCCTCATTTCGTTGGAAATGACTATACCATGTGGAAGTTTAATATGAAAATGCATCTAATTTCCTTAAACTCTAGCCTTTGGCATGTTGTATGTACAGGTGTAGATATCCCGGATACCGACGATGAACTCACTCTAGAGCAAGAGCAAGAAATTCACTGCAACACACAAGATGTTGCAGTGGTAACTTCTTCTTTGAGCCGAGAAGCGTTTACCAAGATTGATGGACTGGAAAGTACCAAAGAAATATGGGATACACTTAAGACTGCCCGTGAAGGAAATCGCTCAGTTCGTGAAGCGAAAATTGAAATGCTTAAAGGAGAATTGGGAAGGTTTGCCATTGAGGAGGGCGAATCACCTCAAGAGATGTACAATAGAATGAAGGCGGTTATCAGCAAGATTCTTGCTTATGAAAGCAAGAAGTGGACTGACCATGAGGTGGTCAAAAAGATGATTAGAGCATTTATGCCAAGGAATGTCACTCTATGCTCGATGATTCGAGAAAGTCCAAGGTTCCATAAAATGAGTTCGGACGAACTATTGGGCAAAATCATCAACCATGAGATGATGGAAAAGGAATACAAATATGTCAAGGACCTTACCGAGCTGACTTTATCCAAGAATAAGGGGTTGGCTCTCAAGGTGGCTAGCAAACCAAATAACAGGAAAGTCCACAAGGTGCAAGAAGATGAAGATAGCGATGACATGAGCACCGACATGGATGAAGAAGAAATGGTCCTCTTCATGAAGAAATTTAAGAGGATGATGATGAGAAGGAGAAAAGACAAAAATTTCAGTGATGATAAGAACAAAGAAAAAGACAAGTCCAGATCTAGATGCTCATGTTATAACTGTGGTGAATATGGACACTTTATAGTTGATTGCCCATATAAAGAAAATAAGAAGAAGAAAGAAGTGAAGCCTCAAGAGAGGAAAATCTTCAACAAGAGGAGGCAAGCACATCAAGCACACATCGGCAAAGAGTGGGACTCAAACGATGAGTCCTCCTCCGATGAACAAGAAGAGTGGCTACCATTGCCGTCAAAAAGCCTACAAAGAAGTCTACAATCTTCCCAAACATGAGAGGACGGGAGACTCATAATCATACTTGCCTCATGGCTAAAGAAGGCAAGAAAAAGGTTCAACTTAAACTTCCCTCGCTTAATTACTCTAATGATGAGTTTGATAGCAGTGATGAAAATGAACACATGTATAAAATTAAAATTTTGACTGATGAAATATTTGAGAAGGAAGATCTTATCAACTGACAAGATATGCATGTCCTTCAAAAGGAGAGATATTATGAGGTTGAAGAGGCTCTCGAGTTAGAAAAGGAAAAGAGAGAAGCGCTTGAGCGTGAGCTAGCTTTGAGGAAGGAAACTTGCTCAAATCTAAACGATTTGAATGTTGTACTTAAGGATGAGCTTATTAACTTGACAAAAGTTAACAAGGACCTTCAAGTACAAGTTGAATCACTCAAGCAAAGTGCTTCCTCCTAATCTTCTAAGAGCTCACCTTCTACAAATATTGAGTCTATTCCACTTAAAACTTGTAATTGTGCTAATTTGGTTATTGACTTGAAAAATGAGCTTAAAGTGGCACAAATCAATAATTCACCCCAAGGTGGCATTTTTGATAAGGAGAAAATCAAGTATGAACGAAGTGCATACTCGGTTACTGGAGCTCCTAATATCATGGATGGCCTTGGATATTCTCGAGGTGAAAAGCGAAATGTTTGAAACCCCAAGAATAACAAGGAATCAATTGGTTTTGTCAAGCAAATCTCAAATCAAGTTAAGAACGCCAAACATGTTCCTTCTTTTCATGAAAAATCTAAAAATGGACCGAACATTATGTTTCATGACTTTAATGCCTCATATGTTCTTATGAAGGATGAATTTAACCATGTTTATGCCAAGTATGTTGGGCCACTCCATAAGAGTCCAAAATCTTGTGTGTGGGTGCCCAAATGCCTTATCACTAACATCAAAGGACCCAAGCAAGCTTGGGTACCTAGAAGCAAGACATAATTCTGTTTTGGTGGGTGTACCCCTTCCAATGAATTCAAAAAGGGTGCTTGAGAGGCACAAACAAAATGATTGGAGGAAAAGAAAATATTCATGGGTTATAATGAAGATCAAAGTTCATCCACACCCATACTACCATCACAAGGGCTCAAAGTGTACAACAACAAGAGAGCAATGATCAGGGGGGGGGGCAAAGAAAATGAAGAAGGAGGTATACTGTTCTATTTTTGGCTCTAGTGTATCTTGGTCCATCTAGGTCATATAATCTGGTATATCACCTCTGTTTGGTAATTTATTATGCTTGGGTGCATCTAGGCATTTTATCACGGCAGGCACATGTTTTGTATGCAAGGCTTCAGCTGCTCCGACATGTGGCTTGAAACGTTGCATATCTGATTGCCAGGAGTATAAAACTTCAAAATACCAACATGATTGCGAGAAATAATCTCCTATCTCATTTTCACTCTAAAACTATTTCAAAATTAACTCTTGGTCAATTATGGTCATAGTATGATTGTTGTTTGCTTACTGACCATTTTTACCAAGAGTATTTGCTAAAACTATGTCCTTATGACCAACACTAGGGATCCATTCAAATTCACTTCGAAAGTCTGACCTACATTCTCTATCTAACCGGACAAGTCCGACACACAACTGGACTAGTCCAGTGTCCTGTCAATCCTGAGCTTTTGGCCATAGTTAGATGATTAAGTGTTTGTTGATCATATCTTTCAAGGGTATTCTCTACACTCATGTACTAATCATCATCCGATAGTCAAATCTGAATTTTACCTTGTTAATCTTACCACAACTCTCTGTTTGCTACAGACTAGTCTGTGGTTAAAACCAAACAAGTCCGATATCTTCACTAGTCTGCCCTTGGTCCACTAATTCGGACTAGTCCGGGTTTCACCGAACTAGTCCAGTGTTCCCGTGACTTAACTGTTGGATTCTCCCCAAGTCTCTCTTATTCCTCCTCACTCCATACTCAACACTCTCTCTCCTCCTCTCGAGCTCCCAAGGCGATTTTTCGCTCTCTTCATCAAAAACTTTGATTCTTTCGAGGAGGAGGTGCGGAAGCACTTTGTGGAGTCCACCTCGGACTTATCTGCACTCAGGATTTGTTCTACTGCAAGCATTGATCACAGATTGGTAAATCCTAGCCCTAACCCTCATATTCATTCCTCTCTAGGGTTTAGGCCATTTCTTTCACTCTATAGGGTTTCAATACACTTAGAGTATCCTACATTATCATTGTCTTGCACTTTGTTCTATGTCCTCAAAGATTTGATGAATTTCGAATACCTAGGGTTCATGCTGATGAACACCGGACTAGTCTGGGTTAACCTGCGGACAAGTCCAGTACACCGTACTAGTCCGTAGAAACCACGGACAAGTTCGATTGTTATCAGCATTAAACCTACTATGTCAATTTCATTAAGTTCTTTGAATCAACCTTGTATCTCTATTTTCATTCACTTCTACCGTGTTAGACATCATGTCGAGCTCAGATGAAAGTATGTTTAGCGAGCCGGAGCTTGAGGTGGATTGTCTCGCCTCAAAACGCCAATTGGAGGTCGAGGAACAACGAAGGATTGAGTTTCGGCATGACAAGGATGCCGGAGCATCAGGCACGAGTTCTCAACGAAAAGTTCCAGCTAAAAAAGCTACTGAAAAAGGCAAACAAGTGGTCACTCAAACATACAAGGCCAGAAAGAGTAAGTACAAGGGTAAAGGTCCTGCAAGGTCCTTGGGCCCGATTGGGCCACTCGAAATGGTTGTACGATGCACAATCGCAAACGTCGTCCTAATGACGACGCTTTCATTGGAAAGAGTGCTAACAAAGCCAAAAAGCTGAGGGAGATTGATGTATACAGTCACAAGAAGGTGCCAACAGATCCACGATTTTGGAGCGAATTTCACTGTGATTATTACCAAACCGTGTACCTTCACATGAAAACTCCAGTGTCTAAGAATCAATGGATTAATTGGGAGTACATGGAGGGCAAAGGGAATGAGGCATTTAATCAAGTGATTGCAGTAGTTGACAACACATGGCTTGAAAGACCTTTTAGCCTTCAGATATGATTGGAACAATGAAGTCATAGCTCAATTCTATGCCACTTGCTATTTCTCCAAGTCTAGAGCCGATGAGATCACATGGATGACTCATGGAAAGAAGTACTCAGTTGGTTATGAGGAGTTTGCCGAGATAGTCAACTTGGGTTGGTCTCTTAACAACGGGCTCAAAATTCACAATGTCAAGGCACTAGACAAGAATGAGCTGAACTTCCTCTATGACATTGCCTATCCATTCAAGGCTCCCTCCACCAACTATTTGAAGCCTTTCTTTGTTGTTTTGAACCGGGTGCTAAGAAAGACTATTGCACCCAAAGATGGTGATGCGGGAAGCATTCGGGGCTTCCTCCGCAACTTGATGCAAGTCATAAGTGGAGATGAATAATTCGATGTGTTTGATTATATCTACAATAATATATTCAACATTGCTCACACTCCAAATCGGTCCTGTGGATATGCCCCTTACATTATATTCATAATTGAGAAAGTCACAGGATTGGATTTTATCAAGATGTTCCTCACACCAAGCTCAGACCTTAGGTTCCTATAGCTCCTCCTCCACTATCCACCTCTACAAAATAGCGGTCCACTTGTGCCACTCCAGCAGGTGCCTCATCTACTGCAACTCGCTCATTTTCAAGAGGCTCCAACAACGGCATTTCGAAGATGCTACGTGCCATATTCACCTCTTTTCGCAAAGTGGAGGTTAAGCAACATAATGAGAGGCAAGCAAGGAATAGGCACTCTCGATATGTGAAGGAGAATGTGACTGCCATATGCCAGAAGATCAAAATCTCACCTATTGGCTCTCCAGAAGTTTCAGAAGATTCATATGAAGATTTCACTTAGATGCCAACACTTACAGATGATGAGCTAGCTTTCTTTGGTATTGGTCCCTCTATTCGATTTACTGCCCCTCAAGCAAGTGACAATAATGATAATATTGATGAGGAGCAAGACAGTGAGAAGACACAGAGTGAGGGAAATGTGAAATGGGAAGATGAAGACGACGAGTAGTTTTTCTCAGTTTTCCCTTTTTGGTGTCTTGATGCCAAAGAGGGAGAGATTTAGGGGGAGTGGGTTGTCATAGTCGTTATCCTTAGATTTATTTGGTCATGGAGGACTATCTTTAAAACTTGTAATGTTTTATGTTGAATCCTATTATGCTTTATGTAAGACCTATTATGCTTTGTGTAAGAATTTGCCTATTATGCTTTAATGTTCATGTGTGATGCTTATTATCATTTCTCCGTAATAATTGTTGATTAAGCTCATCATATTGTTATTTATGTTCATCACAATTATTGCTCACACACACTTTATGAAAATCAAGTTTTTACTCTTATTTGTGTAATCTCAAAAATGGTTGTCATCAATCACCAAAAAGTGGGAGATTGAAAGTGCATCTAGGCACACCTTTTGTGGGTTTTGGATGATTAATGACAAACAAGTGAGATCCTAATCAAGTTTGTTGAGATGAGAGCAGGTTTCAGAGAATAGAGCTAAAGGAGCAAAAAGGTGGAAAATGAATATCAAGAAAGGGAAGAGCACAAGTGAACTAAAGGTGGAAAAAGGTGAAAAATGAATATCAAGAAAGGGAAGAGCACAAGAGAAGAAAAGATGCGAAAAGTAGTCCTAATTGTGTAGGGTGTGTGTGAGAGACACACCCCCAAGAGCTCAAGTCGCTGCGGAAAGAACTAGGGCTATAACACAATTAAAGTTGCAGGAATAGAGGACTAGTCTGGTCTCTCACAGTACCACAATAGGACTAGTTCGGTTTCACAGAGGACTAGTCCGTTCTATCACTGTACCCCATAGAGGACTAGTCCAGTTTCATAGCGGACTAGTTCGTTTTCTCACAGTTCCAAAAGAGGACTAGTCCGGTAGTTGAGAGAACTAGTCCGATTACCTTTCTGGACAAAAAGGGACTAGTCCGGTCTTCAACGGACTAGTCCGGTTCACTCACACAAATTAGGGTTTCATAGTGTGCTGCACTTGTCCACGCATAAATCACTCAGCACACCGGACTTGTCCGGTCCATAACGGACTAGTCCGGTTGTCGGGATCCAAATGGTAACTTTTTGGAATGTCTATAAATAGGTGATCCACTACCCCATAGCCACCAATCCAAGAACCCTAGCGCTGCCACTACATCCAAGAGCACAAAAACACTCCTCTCCACACATTCTAAGGCCCGAAGAGTCAACTTTGGGAGTTGGCAATTGGGAAAGGGAGAGTGACAATCTTATCGACATTGAGCCGAGTCCGATGTGTGATCGTCCACATTAAGGGATTCCCATAACTCTTGTACATCATGAAATTGAATAGCAGGAGAGCAACGATGACCCTTCGTCCATTTTTTGATGCAAATTTTACAGAGACTTCTTGCTATTCAATAAGATTTGAGGGCATTGAGCTTTTCTTGTGCAGACTGAGCATGTTGAGCTTCAGAAATTCTCTTGTCTTTAGATAAGGCCAAAGTACGAATAGTGTCCATCCTTGGAGGTGGAAGTAGGGTATGACCAGTCTTCGATGCCAACCTCTGAACATTGGGTGATTCAATAGAGGCTGGCCAATAATTGTTAGAACGCCGGTAAGGCCTTTGAAATGAAGGCTCCGACACCTCCTCCTGCAAAGAGGCAAGAACACAAGCAGTATCCAAGGAACATGGACATTGTATCATGACTGCATAACGAATAGTATCTTTGAGGCTATCAATGAAGCGTGTAGTATAATAGAGGGGGTCAGTAGAGGACTCATAGGCGTGTAGTTGGTCCACCAATTCAGAGAACTGGTCAATATACTCTGAAACTGAGCCGGTTTGCCTAGATCTTGTGCTGATTTCTGCCAAACTGATGAAGGATCAGAGAATAGAATATGTCCCAACTAACGTGCGGTAGTTCATGCTCCAACGGTTGAAGCCATCGGTCCACAGCTCTCTCAAAATGTAGAGGACCTTAGAACTTGGGAAAAGTGAGCTTGGGTAGGTTCTGGCAAGAGCTGATCATGTCGAGAGGAGGGTGGTCTGGAGATGAATGCAGGAACAGGGAAGAATGAGGGGGGGGGGGGTCAGGAGCACACATACCCTTGTCCGGGATGTGGGTTAGGGTGTACACTGACCCAAACCCAAAGTCCCGGTTGTTGTGATCGACGCGGTGCCTATTTGGGCTGTCGGCAACGAGGCTTGTACGGGGGTGCTCGACAACCGACTCGAAGGTGAGGACGTTAGGGTGAGGAGGATGTTTGTCTCGTGTGACGCGCTCGAAGTACTGGTTGAGTTTGGTGATCTCCAGCTTGACGGAGGTGAGAGACGCGTCGATGTACGGCTTCCATTTTTTGATTTCCTCTGTTGACGCCTCCAGGGCAGAGATCTATTCACTCTGGTGCTTCTCTGTCGCCGTGATCTGGGTGATGCATTGGTCCATCTCGTCGCAGTGCTCGGCGAAGGAGTCGGTGTGGATCTGCTTCACCAGCTCCTTCAGCAACATCTTGGAGTTTGGCTCCATGGCGCCGAGGGCTAGCTGTCGAAGAGTGTAGTGGGATGGTCTTTCAGGCCGAAGATCAGAGGAGTCTCTGATACCGATTGTTAGGGTCGGCGCCGGACCGGAGCGAAGAGAAGAGAGAGTTCCGTGGAGAAAAAGAAGAACTGGCAATGGAATCTATTAACTGAATTCTCCAGAGTTGTCCCAGCTAGCTCAGCCTCAATTGCTCATATAAAGTATCACCTCTCCACTCCACACGACACCACATTACAGACTGCCCATTCAGATCCAGCCAAACGCACATTGGGAACTCTGGGCCGAGCGCCCCGCATGGGCCCGATTGGTACTGACGTCTCCTGCGCTTCATGGGTTCCACCTGGTTGTAGCTGCTGACATTGCCCCACCTTGCCTCGCTGTTTGCCGACCCCATTGTGCTGACATCCATTGCCTCTTTGTTAGCCTCTCCGTCCCAAGGATCTCCATTGCTCGCCTTCCGGGCCTCTGCGCTGCTGGATCTCCTTGTCAGAAGAAGAGAAAAAAAGGCATATGAGATAATAGCAGCAGGATGTTGAAGACTTCGTAAGCAAGTCCGGGAAGGCTACGAGAAGCAAGTCTGTGAAGGCTACGAGTAGTAGATAGGTATTATTTGTATCATGGTGTTATGATATACATAGAGATTGTTTTCAGTTTAGGACGGTATGAGATTAGTATATCAACCAACCGTGCTTCGGCCGCACAAGTTTAATTCTCATTATCTGTAATCTGGCCACACCTTGGTTGTATTATAAATACCATATCAACACGTACTCTAGGTACTCTCGAGTTTGAGAGGCATGGCTTCCTCCCAACGCCAGACTTCATTCACCGTTTAACATGATAATTAGAGCTTGATTATTTCTCCATCAAGAAGCATTCAGGCGATCAAGGGCGATGGCGTCGAACTCGTCCTCTTCTTTTGGTGCTGGGTTCAACACCCTAGGTCTCCATGTCGAAAAATTAACAAGGGATAACTTCCTCTTGTGGAAGCCCAAGTTTTACCAGTGGTGCGCGGGGCACAGCTTCAAGGCTTCCTTGACGGCACCAAGCTGCGTCCAGCAAAGGAGATTACTATTGAAGCTGCTGACAAGACCATCAAGAAGGTCATCAATCCGGAGTACACCTCATGGGTCATTCAAGATCAGCAGTTACTTAGCTACTTGAATTCGACCCTGTCAAGAGAGGTGCTTGCTCAAGTTGCCATGTATGACACATCGGCAGAAGTATGGCAAGCCATACAAGAGAGTTTCACCTCTCAGCCTTGTGCACGTATTATGCATCTGCGTGCAAAATTATCAAGTACAAGGAAAGGAAACATGAGTGTCGTTGTTTATTTATCCAAGATGAAGGAATACACTGATGAGATGGCATCAGCCGGCAAGAGACTAGAAGACGATGATGTTGTGGCGTATATTCTGGCTAGATTGGATTTTGAGTACAACTCGCTCGTTGAAAACGTAAGTACAAAAACCGACTCAATTTCACTTTCTGATATATTTGCTTAGCTGTTGGCAACAGAGGCAAGACTGGAATGGCAAAATCAATTTCAAATGCATGCCCATGCAGTGATCCCAGGCGGTTCTCGTGGAGGCTCAAGTGGAGGACGGGGTCATGGAGCCCCTGGTCGTGGAAGAGGTTCTGGGCGTGGTGGATCTGAACCGAAGCTTGTATGTCAGTTATGTGAGAAAGTCGGACACATAGTAGTACGGTGTTATAAAAAATTTGACAGGGACTTCAAGCCGGATGGAAGGTCTACAAACAGTGTCACGACATCATATGATGCAGACACCAACTGGTATACTAATACTGGGACTACAGATCACATCACAGGAGAGCTAGACAAGCTGTCGACAAAAGAAAAATACAACTGCCAAGAACAAGTACATACAGCCAGTGTATCAGGTATGAAGATTAATTTTGTTGGAAGTACTTTGTTACCAACTCCTGCACATCCTATTTATCTCAAAAATATCTGTTCATAAACTGACCACAAATAATCCTATTTTCCTTGAATTTCACTCTCATTGTTTCTTGGTAAAGGATCAAACTATGAGGAAGGTACTTCTTTGAGGCATGTGTAAAGATGGACTCTATCCCTGGCCTTCCCTGGAGCACTCCTCTACTAGATGTGCCTTTATCTCTTCCAAGCCCTCATCAGAAAAGTGGCATGATAGACTAGGCCACCCATCCACGGTAATAGTTAATCAAGTCATAGAGTCAAATAATCTCCCTTGTGCACTTGATTCACGCAAGGATCGAGTGTGTGATCCTAGCTCCACTTGAACTTGTTTTCTCTGATGTTTGGGGTCGTGCACCCACTTCCGTTGGAAGACATGAGTATTATGTAAGCTTTATTGATGATTTTAGTAAGTTCAAATGGATCTATTTCATTCGTCACAAATCTAAGGTCTTTCAAAGGTTTCATGAATTTCGGGCCATGGTTGAACGAATGTTCAACAAAAAGATTATGGCTATGCAAACCAACTAGAGTGGTGAATATCAAAAATTGAATTCCTTTTTACTCAAATAGGAATTAGCCATCTTGTCTCATGCCCACACACGCACCAACAAAACGGGTCCGCGGAACGCAAACATAGGCACATAGTTGAGATGGGCCTCACCTTGCTGGCACGTGCCTACATGCCTCTAAAATTTTGGGATGAAGTCTTTGCCACTGCAGTCTATTTAATCAATAGACTTCTCTCGCGAGTCATTGATTATCAATCCCCATTAGAAAAGCTATTTCATACAAAACCAAATTATTCCAATCTCAGGATTTTTGGATGTGCTTCCTGGCCTAACTTGCGTCTATATAACTCGCACAAGCTAGCTTTTAGATTCAAACAGTGTGTTTTCCTGGGGTATAGCTCTCTTCACAAGGGATATAGATGTTTAGAAATATCAAGTGGGAGAGTTTATATTTCTAGAGACGTTGTTTTTGATGAAACAGTATTTCCCTTCAAAGGTCTTCATCCCAATGCAGGTGCGCAACTCAGGTCCGAAATTCGCCTCCTTCATCCAACTTTGCTTCCCTGTGCAGGACAACAAACAGAGTATAATCAACAAAATAATTTTCAGACTGATGCCAGTTCTACTGATTTTTCTAATCAGAACAGGAGCAACGGCTTTATTTCTATGTAGGTAGAGGGGGATGCAGCGTGTTTGAATAGCACATGCTCGCAACCCGCGGAAGACCGCATCAGAATAGGCGCCCAACCACATAGATCGGTTTTTTGTCCCGAGCCTAATCTTCAACCGCCACAACCGGCAGGGCAGATGCGCTGAGAACCCGTGTCGGTGGGCCACGGACGTGCGTGTCTCCAACCGCTTCCTCCCGCTCAACTTCGGGACTAGCGCTCGCACATGGGGTGGAGCCGAACTCCCCTTCTGGATCTCCCGCCGGATCTTCTGCGGCATCGAGCAAGGGGCGATCACAACATTAATCTGCTACTGCCTCAGAAGATCCGGCGCACACTGTGGATCAAATTGAAACCGAGCACCAAGGATCCTCTATGGAGGAGGCACCCGCAACAGCTCCTGCAACTCGCATGAGGACACGCCTGCAGAACAAAATCGGTCTAGTTGTAAAGGTGGCCACTATCAGAATTGTTTTATCAATTGCAATTACTAAAAACTGGTGTTTGAGACAGCTTGACGTGCAGAACGCCTTCTTGCATGGAGATCTAGAAGAAGTGGTATATATGCTCAGCCTCCAAGGTATGAAGATGTTACTCACCCTGATTATTGTCACACCCGGTTTTATTAAGAATAAAACCAACTGCAAATACATGTATACCAGGATCAGTTTCACCATACATGTATGACAAAAAGTGATAAACAGTTCTATATCGAAAGCAAACGACATTTTTACCTTGAAAAGAGTTTTGAAACAGCAGCGGAAGAGGAAAAACTCTAGGGCGACCATAGGCAAATCGACTGGCAGCAACGTGACCTATGCACCGTCTTCACTTGTCACTATCCTCATTAGATCTTGTCTTCACTGAGCAGCATATCAAAAATACAACAAAGCAAGTGTGAGTACCATCTCGTGGTACTTAGTAAGTGTGGGAAATAAATGACATGTAGGCCAATCAGAAAGGAAAGGCTGATAATGGTTTAAGCACTAAGCATTAAACCTATCCTTAGCTTTTATTAGCAACCTATATCTAGGTTAATGTTCCTAATCATAACAATAATAATAGTAATGTAATAATATCAATATCATTCCCAACCATCATCTCAATTATCGACTAATTATGAACTAGCCCCAAGCCGCTCTTGTCCGTGAGCACGTCTGTCATGAAAGTTTACTAATCTCTGCAGAGAGTGTACCCTTTACCCACAAGCAGTGATTTCATCCCCTGTTCTCAGGTGGACTGAGTAAACCTCCCTGATGCCTGTGGTGGCCAACCACATTACACACTTCCTTTGGTGTGAGGCCAGGAGATCACTACATGGTCTTTACAAAGGTACTCCCGACTAGTGCTAGTCCTCTAAGGTTTCCACCACTGAGGCATTTCTGGAGTAACCCTCCGCCTCAGAGCCCCCTCTTGAGCCTTGCAGTTCCCAGAGCAGTACCTCTGCATCATTTCCCGCACCATCCAACTACTAGCATTTCGTCAGGAGAAACCTAATTAACTGATCAAGCCGCCCCATCTCAGTCTCGTGGTGGTACTATGGAACTCAGAGGCTTCCTCCATAAACCATTCCTTAGAATCCGACGGTGTCAAACTCAATCCCGTGTCTCGTGCAAACTACACCATACCAAACCATCCAACCGCCAGATTCATACCAATTACTTCATCATTTCCAATGTAACATAATGATCATAATTAATAATATAATCATGCGTTCAGATTTTCATCTCAACTACTAAGCATGGCTAAGCGTGATTGAAATACCCAAAACCAACCAATTCAACCTGGGCGACAAGGAATTATATGGAACGGTAAATAAAATAGGATTCACATTAATTAAGCATGCAACTAGCTAACATCCTAAAATTGGTACAAGATGGTCAAGGACACTTGCCTGTTTTTATATAGCTGCTCAGTTCTTCTTCATTGAACTCTTGATCTCCATATCTTCATGTCGCTTCTTCGTCGAGATACGAATGCGTACAAACTACCGTCAAAAGAGAAATAAAACATTCAAGAACAATACACCAAACATACACATAGCATAAAATCCTATATCAATACGCCCCTACGAAGTATTTATTATTTTTCATAGCCAAAGAAATGCATTTACCATTTATTTTCCATTTTTATAATTTATTTACAAGCTAAAAACATTTTTAGTTAGTTTTCCGTAGCCAAAGTATCTTTTATATGCATTTTATAAATTTTATTTCAGCATAAAAGATTTTATAAATAATTTTTCCTACTATCTCCATATTTATTATCCATTTTTAGTATTTATTTATAGATAAAAAACATTTTTATTAAGTTTTCAATGGTCAAAATATATTTATATGCATCTACAATTTTATTTCAGCCTAAAAAGATTTAATACTAATTTTTCTACTATTTTCTATATTTATTTTACCATTTATAAATATTTTCCACCTCTAAATGCATTTTTAAACAATATTCAGCAATTAAATATTTATTCTAGGGTTTAAATATTATTTCTATTATTGATCAGAGGCTAATTCACCAATTAAATTAAATTTCAGGGGCCTAAATCATTATTTCTTCAATTTAACATAATTCCAGAGAAACTTAAGGTTTAAATTGTTAATACAGAAACTTAAATGGTATTAAAATAATGTTCATGGGCTAGTCTGTAAGATTCCAGGGGCCAGACTGCAAAAAGACGAAAAGGTGTGCTGCAAAATAATGAGGATCGTTGGATTTAAAGTGGGTGGCTAGGATTTTATGAACGAAGAGGTATGGACATGATCTAATCGTGGCCCTTGATGGAGGATCCGACGGCTGGAGACAAAATGAAGCCATGGACTTCTTCTACCTCTAGCCACCAGGGGCTGTGCCGCCATGGCCATCGGCCAAGCATGTCGGAGCACGGAATCCAAGCGAAAAAATGCATAAACTAGTCCCTGGATACCAAAATCAAAGGAGGAGTTTGTCTAGAACTCACCTAGTGAGGTTACATGCACCGAAACGGCGCAGAGGCTTGTCAACCACGAGGAGGCACCATGGCGTATGGTGACGCTCGGTAAAATCGAAATCAAGATGGCTAAAACTTTGAGGCAACTTGCCCGGCGGATTCCCAGTGGCATGGAACACGCGTGAGGCATGGACAGGGGCGCGAGATGGGAGAGAATCGACGCGACGGTTGGCGAAGCGCGACTCGCACACGATCTGTTCGATGAAATACCCACGAGGCATGTAGTTGGAGGAAGAAAGGAATGACAGTTGGGGACCACATGCAGAGAGAGAGAGAGAGAGAGAGAAGGGGAAAATAACGGGTGTTACAATTCTACCCCCCTTAAATGGAATCTCGCCCCGAGATTCTAGTGAAGATCTAGATTTAAGTCACAAGTTTAACATTTTTTTTACAATTTTCTTATTTAGGTGTCAAATAATTTATTTTAAAAAAATCAAAGTTTAGTATCTCTCACAATGCAAGAACAAAACTAGATGAATTTGTTAAATTTTTTAAGAACTTATTTTATTAATACTCAATTTTATGCCTTTTTATTATATGATATATTTTATTCTTACTTTTGTATTTTATTTTATTTTGTATCTAGCTATTGGTTTTATTGTCAACAAAATTATTACTTAAACGAGGTGATACTACATGTAATAAGGTTTATTTGTCCTTTCTAGATTTTTTTGAATTTATCACATTTTCTAGCACTTATAATTTGCATTTTTCACGCAAAAACACTCATGATTAAATATGTTGATTTAGTTAAATTTAAAGTATTATCACAAAACAACACACATTATTTTTATGTTCTACGTTCTTATTCCTTTTCTTCTTATTATTGTTTTGAACTTGGCCTCAATTTTTCTTTGTGGGTTTTAATTTAAAACTTTCATTTTAAATGCATTGTAATGATTAATATTTGTTATTATTTTTTTTGTTAAATACGGTGGTTACAATTCCACCCACCTTACAAGGAATCTCGCCCATGAGATTCAAATGGATTGCACTAAAGAGAGATGGTATGATTTACTAGTGATCGGTTACCCCCCTTAAACAGGCAATTGCTATAAACTTATTATTGTTATTATTGTTAATTTAATGTAATGTAATACATCAAACAACGTATTCTAATTCGCCGTGACAAAGACATGGGCTTCACTTGCTAACCAAATGGGACCTAAGCAAGTGATGTGTAATAATCTTCAAGAGTTTTCTTCTTCCTTCGCGTTGTCTTCATACATCGATCTTCACGCTCTTGTCGGTTGAGTTGAATCTTCGTCTTCATGAGCAAGGTCAAGGGATGCCTAATAAGTCCATTCTACCTAAGGTCACGTGCCTAGAGTTGATATATAGCTCTGATACCACTTTGTCACACCCGGTTTTATTAAGAATAAAACAAGCTACAAATACATGTATACCAGGATCAGTTTCACCATACATGTATGACAAAAAGTGATAAACAGTTCTATATCGAAAGCAAACGACATTTTTACCTTGAAAAGAGTTTTGAAACAGCAACAGAAGAGGAAAAACTCTAGGGCGACCACAGGCAAATCGACTGGCAGCAACGCGACCTATGCACCGTCTTCACTTGTCACTGTCCTCATTAGATCTTGTCTTCACTGTGCAGCATATAAAAAATACAACAAAGCAAGTGTGAGTACCATCTCGTGGTACTCAGCAAGCGTGGGAAATAAATGACATGTAGGCCAATCAGAAAGGAAAGGCTGATAATGGTTTAAGCACTAAGCATTAAACCTATCCTTAGCTTTCATTAGCAACCTATATCTAGGTTAATGTTCCCAATCATAACAATAATAATAGTAATGTAATAATATCAATATCATTCCCAACCATCATCTCAATTATCGACTAATTATGAACTAGCCCCAAGCCGCTCTTGTCCGTGAGCACGTCTGTCATAACAGTTTACCAATCTCTGCAGAGAGTGTACCCTTTACCCACAAGCAGTGATTTCATCCCCTGTTGTCAGGTGGACTGAGTAAACCTCCCTGATGCCAGTGGCAGCCAACCACATTGCACACTTCCTTTGGTGTGAGGCCAGGAGATCACTACATGGTCTTTACAAAGGTACTCCCGACTAGTGCTAGTCCTCTAAGGTTTCCACCACTGAGGCATTTCTGGAGTAACCCTCCGCCTCAGAGCCCCCTCTTGAGCCTTGCGGTTCCCAGAGCAGTACCTCTGCATCATTTCCCGCACCATCCAACTACTAGCATTTCGTCAGGAGAAACCTAATTAATTGACCAAGCCGCCCCATCTCAGTCTTGTGGTGGTACTATGGAAATCAGAGGCTTCCTCCATAAACCGGTCCTTAGAATCCGACGGTGTCAAACTCAATCCCGTGTCTCGTGCAAACTACACCATACCAAACCATCCAACCGCCAGATTCATACCAATTACTTCATCATTTCCAATGTAACATAATGATCATAATTAATAATATAATCATGTGTCCAGATTTTCATCTCAACTACTAAGCATGGCTAAGCATGATTGAAATACCCAAAACCAACCAATTCAACCCGGGCGACAAGGAATTATATGGAACGGTAAATAAAATAGGATTCACATTAATTAAGCATGCAACTAGCTAACATCCAAAAATTGGTACAAGATGGTCAAGGACACTTGCCTGTTTTTATATAGCTACTCAATTCTTCTTCATTGAACTCTTGATCTCCATATCTTCATGTCGCTTCTTGGTCGAGATACGAATGCGTACAAACTACCGTCAAAAGAGAAATAAAACATTCAAGAACAATACACCAAACATACACATAACATAAAATCCTATATCAATATGCCCCTACGAAGTATTTATTATTTTTCATAGCCAAAGAAATGCATTTACTATTTATTTTCCATTTTTATAATTTATTTACAAGCTAAAAACAATTTTAGTTAGTTTTCCGTAGCCAAAGTATCTTTTATATGCATTTTATAAGTTTTATTTCAGCATAAAAGATTGTATACATAATTTTTCCTACTATCTCCATATTTATTATCCATTTTTAGTATTTATTTATAGATAAAAAACATTTTTATTAAGTTTTTCAATGGTCAAAATATATTTTATATGCATCTACAATTTTATTTCAGCCTAAAAAGATTTAATACTAATTTTTCTACTATTTTCTATATTTATTTTACCATTTATAAATATTTTCCACCTCTAAATGCATTTTTAAACAATATTCAGCAATTAAATATTTATTCCAGGGTTTAAATATTATTACTATTATTGATCAGAGGCTAATTCACCAATTAAATTAAATTTCAGGGGCCTAAATCATTATTTCTTCAATTTAACATAATTCCAGAGAAACTTAAGGTTTAAATTGTTAATACAGAAACTTAAATGGTATTAAAATAATGTTCAGGGGCTAGTCCGTAAGATTCCAGGGGCTAGACTGCAAAAAGACGAAAGGGTGTGCTGCAAAATAATGAAGATCGTTGGATTTAAAGTGGGTGGCTAGGATTTTATGAACGAAGAGGTATGGACATGATCTAATTGTGGCCCTTGATGGAGGATCCGACGGTTGGAGACAAAATGAAGCCATGGGCTTCTTCTACCTCTAGCCCCCAGGGGGTGTGCCGCCATGGCCACCGGCCAAGCACGTCGGAGCACGCAATCCAAGCAAAAAAATGCATAAACTTGTCCTTGGATACCAAAAGCAAAGGAGGAGTTTATCTAGAACTCACCTAGTGAGGTTACATGCACTGAAACGGCGCAGAGGCTTTTCAGCCACGAGGAGGCACCATGGCGTATGGCGACGCTCGGTAAAATCGAAGTCAAGATGGCTAAACTTCGAGGCAACTTGCTCGGCGGATTCCCAGTGGCATGGAACACGCGTGAGGCATAAGGGAAGGAGAGATTTGAAGCAAATCAACGGGAACGCCGTGGCTTACCCGTGCGACGGTGCTATGGTTTGGTCTTGAGAAAATGAATGGGGAATGGGGGGAGAGAGTGGAGCGCGCTCATGACTATATAGGGGAGGCGGTTGCATAGAGAGTGCTGGACAGGGGCGCGAGATGGGAGAGAATCGACGCGACGGTTGGCGAAGCGCGACTCGCACACGATCTGTTCGATGAAATACCCACGAGGCTTGCAGTTGGAGGAAGAAAGGAATGATAGTTGGGGCCCGCATGCAGAGAGAGAGAGAGAGAGAGAGAGAGAGAAGGGGAAAATAACGGGTGTTACAATTATGTATGTAGACTGGACAAAGGACTCTATGGATTGAAACAAGCACCCAGAGTGTGGTACTCGAAGCTTAGTTCAAAATTGATCAAACTAGGGTTTGTTGCATCTAAAGGAGATACATCATTGTTTATTTACAAAAAGGGTGAGACCATCATATTCAATATATGTTGATGATATAATTGTTGTGGGCTCTTCACAACAGGCAGTAGAAGCTTTGTTGCTTGATCTGAAGACAGACTTTGCACTCAAAGATCTAGGTGATCGTCATTACTTCCTTGGAATAGAAGTAACACGAATGAATGAATTTAGTTAAGTCAGAAGAAGTATGTGGCAGAGATTATAAAGAAAGCATGGCTTGAAAAATGCAAACCGGTAAGCATCCCTATTTTGGCCACAGAAAAGTACTCAGCATATACTGGTCAGGCTCTTGGTGAGGAAGATGCAACAAAATACCGGAGCATAGTCGGAGCTTTACAATATCTCATCTTAACTAGACCCGACTTGGCTTTTTCAATAAACAAAGCATGCCAAATCTTGCACATGCCGACTACAGAGCACTGGACCATGGTGAAGAGGATATTGCGGTTCATACAAGGTACAATTGACCTGAGTATAAAATTTGTCAAAAATAGTTGCTTGCAGGTGAATGCATTTTCTGATGCAGATTGGGCAGGCTGCCCAGATGATAGAAAATCAACTGGAGGTTTTGATGTATACCTGGGAAATAACCTCATATCATGGACTGCGAGAAACAACCAATAGTCTCACGGTCTAGTACTGAGGCAGAATACAAGGCAATAGCAAATGCTACTTCATAGATCATTTGGATTCAGACAATTCTAAAAGAATTGGGGGTGTAGGAGCAATGGTTAGCAAACTTGTGGTGTGATAATTTGGGAGCTACGTTTATGATGGCAAACCCGGTGTTTCATGCTTGTACAAAACATATAGAAATAGACTATCACTTTGTAAGAGAGAGGGTGGCCAACAAATTTCTTCAAATCAGGTTCGTATCATCGAAGGACCAAATTGCCGACGGCTCACTAAGCCATTAACAGCAAACAACATGGTTCAATTTCAATACAATCTCAACATGGGAAAAGTTGAGATTGAGGGGAAATGTCAGAAGAAGAGAAAAAAAGGCATATGAGATAACAGCAGCAGGACGTTGAAGACTTAGTAAGCAAGTCCGGGAAGGCTACGTGAAGCAAGTCTGTGAAGGCTACTAGTAGTAGATAGATATTATTTGTATCATGCTGTTATGATAAATAGAGATTGTTTTCAGTTTAAGACGGTATGAGATTAGTATCTCAACCAACCGTGCTTCAGCCACACAAGTTTAATTCTCATTGTCTGTAATCTGGCCGCACCTTGGTTGTATGCACTCCAGGTACTCTCGAGTTTGAGAGGCCTGGCTTCCTCCCAACGCACAGACTTCATCAACCGTTTAACACCCCTCTCCCAAGCCTCTCCGGTGTTGTCGCTCTCCAGCCTGTCTGCAAGCTTCTCTGGTTCGAGCCCCCCTGCCGCTAGGCACTCCTAATGGTACTTCCAGTTCGTTGCTGCTGCTCTCTGGGGATTGCTCTAGCTCGTCATCGTTTCTCAGGGAGTCTTCTGGTGTAACCTGTACACCCTTCTCGACCCTTAGAAGCCCACCTTGGAGGGCTCCTTCGTCTCCAGCTGTTGATGAGAGTGCCTACTCTCTCCTACCGCTGTTGCAGGAGTTTTCGTCGGACTCTGATGAGACTGAGCCTGGCTCGTCGGTGGGGAAGGATGTGCTATGTCGAAAACCTCTGGGGGCATTGCTGCCGTCGCCTGGGGATCCCGTGAATTCGCCTTCGCTACTCTCGCCGGTCTTGGCGGTGATGCGTCGACGCCTGCTTGCCTGGATGAGGATCCTCATCTGCCTGCGGATCCTGATCCGCCTCTTTTGGCGCCCCGCTACGACATCGTCGCTGCTTCATCTATTAGGTCCGATGAGCTTTAACGACGAAGTTCGCTCAACAGAGCGCGAGCGTAAACACAAGAGGAGTGGGTGGCGTTCTGGCTTGTTGCCTTGCACCAATGCAAAACTTATATTCATCGATGCTACAACGGGAAAACTAGGATGAGGGCGTGAACGCCCGACTCTTGCGGCACGAGCCAACCGCCCGCACAATGCGCTCGCGCCACACTGATCGTGGCCGAGCCCACTACTACACGCCCGCAGTTGCACAACGTGCGATCCTATATGCATGCAAGAAACAAACTGATAGATACAAGGCTTAACTAACAAATCTCCCCCTAAGCCTTTTTCTCCTTCTGAGCGCGGACGATGTTGAGTCTGGAGCGCAGTTCAACGAACTGATCGTGCCCGAGCGCTTTCGTGAGAATGTCAGCCAACTGATCGCTGGTGCCGACAGCTTCTATCTTCACCCTGTCCTCCTCAATGCACTGCCTGATGTAGTGATATCTCACATCTATATGCTTGCTGTGGTCGGGAAAAACAGGATTCTTGCTCAGTTGGATTGCTGACAAGTTGTCGATCTTTAGTGTGAAAGGCTCAGCCTTGTCTCCTTTGATTTCCGCAAGGAGTCGAGCCAGCCAAACACCCTGACATGTCGCCGTGGCTGCCGCAATATATTCTGCCTCACAGCTTGACAGCGCCATGACCTGTTGCTTCTGAGACTACCACGACACAACATTATCGTCGAGGAAGAACAATACTCCGGTGGTGCTCTTGCGTGTGTCCACATCACCTGTGAGATCACTGTCGCTATACTCAATCAGCTCAAGTTCCTGCTTCTTCCTCCTGTAAAAGCACCCGAGATGAACTGTTCCTGTGACATAGCGCAACACTTTCCTTACTGCCAGCAGATGTTCACTTGTGGGCTTCTCCATGAACCTGCTAATGTATCCGACAACATATGCCAAATCTGGTCGGGTGTTCACCAAATAACGAAGCGCCCCTGCAAGTCTTCGATATTCAGTGGGATTCACAGTGGAGACAGTGCTGGACTTACTTAGTTTGAGGCATGGTTCCATGGGCGTATGGCATGAGTTGCACCCAAGCAAGCCTGCCATCTTCAGTATCTTCAGTGCATAGGCATCTTGATTGACAAAGGTTCCTTCTGGTGTTTGACAAACCTCCAGCCCGAGGTAAAACTTCAGGTCCCCTAAATCAGCCATTTGAAACTTGCACTGCATCTCCCTTTTGAACTGCTTGAGCTCACCTTCATTTGCGCCGGTGATTATCAAACCATCGACATATACACCAAAGATGAGGCATCGATCCTTGTCACCTCTCGTATACAAAGCATTTTCTGCTTCCCCACGCTGGAAACCAAGTTCAAAAAGACTTGTGTCAAGTTTCGCGTACCATGCCCACGGTGCTTGCCAGAGCCCGTACAACGCCTTCTTCAAGTGCAAGACTTTCTCCTCTGACCCGTTCATGATGAACCCAGGTGGTTGTGCAACGAACACCTCCTCCTTCAAGTCGCCATTGAGAAAAGTCGACTTTACGTCCATGTGATGGACTCTCCATCCTCTATTTGCCGTGAATGCCAAGAGAATGCGCACGGTCTCAAGACGCGTCACCAGTGCGAACACCTCATTGAAGTCGACGCCCGGTTGTTGCACGTAGCCTTTTGCCATGAGTCACGCCTTATGCTTGGTGATGATTCCCTCGACATCTTTATTGGTCTTAAAAACCCACTTGAGGTCGATTGGGTGATGATTCGTTGGCGGATTAACCAGCTCCCACGTCTGGTTTGCTTCCATTGGTACCAGTTCATCGAGCATTGCCTGGTGCCAGCACTCGTGAACCGCACCTTCTTGAAAATTTGCTGGTTCCTCGACATTGAGCATCAGCAGATCATCACCATGCTCCCCCATCTACAGGTTTGCTACATTTTCAGCCTCTAGTACCTCTTGCATATATCGGAGACACAATGGTGCATCATCGTGATCAGCATCAAGCTTGCTCGAAGATGGGAGGGTTGAACCTGGTGCAGCATGACTATCCGGAGCTTGTGTTGTAGCTTGATCGCCCTGCTCCATCATGGGCGACAATGACGGCGAGCCTTGCTCTGGGGAAGTGATGTGTGATCACCACCTCTGGGTGCGTCACCGTCACATAGTCTATGGTGAACTCACTGTCTGGAGTCTCACCATCCCACTTCCTTCATTGAAGACCACGTCTCTTGAGACACAAACACGCTGAGTTTCCGGATCATAGGTGCGGTACGCCTTTGAGCCGGCTTCGTACCCGACGAAGATCACCAGCTTGCTCCTATCGCCAAGCTTCATCATGTTCCCGGTGGTTTTGACATGGACCACGCAGTCGAACGTCCGAAGGTGATGAACCGCCGGGGTGACCCCTGTCCACAGCTCGTATGGAGTTCTGCCGCTGTTCCCCTTGGTCATGGTACGATTTAGAATATAAACTGCAGTGGAAACTGCTTCGCCTCAGAACGTGTCGAGCAGGCTCTTGGCCTTGAGCATGCTCCGAGCTGTCCCGACGATGGTCTGGTTACACCTCTCAACGATGTCGTCTTGTTGTGGTGAGCACGGCACCGTCAGTTCTTGTCGAACTCCCAGCGCGGCGAACTACTCATTGATCTGAGCCACCGTGAACTCTCCCCCTCCCCCTCCCCCCCCCCCCCCCCCCCGATCAGTGCGCAGGGCACCCAGCTTCCTTTGGCTTCTTCTTTCGATTGCTGCCTACACCTTGCGTATTGCGTCTGGTGCCTCGTCCTTGGTGGATAGCAGGGTGAGCCACATGTAGCGGTTGTAATCATCGACGAGGAGAAGAAACTATTTCTTCCCACTGGGTGTCGTTGGGCTGATGGAACCGCAGAGATCACCATGCACCAAGTCGAGCACCTTGGTGGCACGTCTCTGGGCTTGGCGAGGGAACAACACCCGATGGTGTTTGCCGGCCAAGCAGGCCTGGCACACCTGATTCACTTGATCGATGATTGGCAATCCCCTCACCAGTTCTTGCTTCGACATCTTCTTGAGTGAGCCGAAATTGACATGGCCGAATCGGGCATGCCAATGCCAGGCATCCTCTTTGGCCACTGTGTTCAGGCAAACTGGACGTGCAATCTCGACGTCTAGCACATACAGTCTGCCTGGTCCGCGATGAATGTTAGCGATCAGGTGCATGTTCTCATCATGGATGCGCATCTCTCCTTCCTGCACTTGAATCTTGAAGCCAAGCTCGTCCAACTGACCATAGCTAATGATGTTAGCGGTGAGTTGGGGAATGTAATACACATTAACGAGTGTGTAGTGCTCTCCATTTTGCAGGCAAAGATGACCGTTCCGCACGCCTCGACACGGACGGATGATCTGTCGCTAAACTTGACAACTCTGCTGATGTAGGTGTCGAGGTTGCAGAACACGTCACAGGCGCCAGTCATATGGTTCGACGCCCCAGTGTTGAAGATCCATCATCGAGACCCCCGCGTGGTGCCAGCGTCGAGCACCATGCGAGAGTTGCACTTAGCCGTTGCGTCGGCTTTTGCTGGGTCAGAGTGACCCGTAACCCCGAGCCTTGGCGAGTTCTCATGTGCAGTCGTCGCCTCCACTTGGGCGCCCGTCACTACCTCAGCAAGAAGTAGACTTGACTCTTCGTCGGCCACCACATTGGCCTGCTCCTTCTTTGCCTTGGTGCGGTGACAGTCACAAGCAAAATGGCCGTGCTTGCCGCAGTTGTGGCACTTGTCATTGGCGCGACTTCTATTCCCGCCTTCATTCCCACCAATTCTAGGATTCTTTTCTTTCGCCTTTGTTTCCACGCCCCCCTCTCCCGCGGCCAGTGGAACCACCGCCACGGTTAGAGCCGTTTCCCTCCTTCTGCTTGTAATTCTCCAACCACTGCTCCTCAGTAAGGTAGAGTTTACCTCCCTCACTCACTTCACTTGCTCCCGCATCCTCGATGGCTCTGAGCCAGCCGGTGATCTCCTCCACTGTTAGCTCTGGTGGATCCAACAGTGTTTCAATGGAAATTACCAGTTGCTTGTACCTTGGACGCGTGATGCGAAGATACTTGTCGACGATCTTCTCTTTGGGATCCGGATCGCCTAGAGTTGCCAGCTGATTGGTGAGGTTGTTCTGGCGCATTGCGAAGTCCTCCATGGACTCCCCATCGCGGAAGGAGAGCGACTCGTACTCTCGTCGGACCTTCTGTAGGGTGGATTTGCAGACTCGATGGTCACCGATCCACATTGTCTTGATGCAATCCCACACTTCTTTTGCCGATGGCTTGACGGCGAGCGTAGCGATCATGTCGGCGGGCAGTGTGCTGCAGATGGCGTCGAGCACCATTCCGTTCGCCTGAAAATTGGCCCCGCCCTTGTTCATCGCCTCCCACAGTGAACGGTCCTCGAGCTTGATCTTCATAAGCAACAACCACTCATTGTAGTTCGTCTTCGTCAAGATGGGGTAGTTCGCCGGCCCCATCTTATCCACGATCCGCTCGACGACGCGCTCGCCACCAGTGTGCGGTCTGCACATTGGAGAACGTCCACGACGTCCATCGGCAGTCAGAGAGCATGATCCGTCGCCGGCCATCCCGTAGCCTGGCTCCAGTACCAATTGTTAGCTCTGGCGAGCTTTAACGACGAAGTTCGCTCAACAGAGCGTGAGCATGAACACAAGAGGAGTGGGTGGCGTTCTAACTTGTTGCCTTGCACTGATGCAAAACTTATATTCATCGATGCTACGATGGAAAAACTAGGATGAAGGTGTGAATGCCCGACTCTTGCGGCTCGACCCAACCGCCCACACGACGTGCTCGCGCCACACTGATCGTGGTTGAGCCCACTACTACACGCCCGCTGTTGCACAACGTGCGATCCTATATGGATGCAAGAAACACTGATAGATACAAGGCTTAACTAACATCCTCCACCAATCAAGGCTTAACTAACATCCTCAACCGACACCATCGCTATGGGACCCTCTCCGTCCCGTCCGGCAAGGATCGCCTCGCGGCCACCCTCGACGTCCCAGTCTCCTGTGAACTCGTGCCCTGGTGGGGACCCGGCGCCTGCTCCTCGCCTCCCGCATGCAAGCTGCCCATCAGCCATTCCGGGTCCTCCGCTAAAGCCTACTCCTTTAGCCTCCTCAGATGACTTGATGGCTCAGACGGTGGCCCATCCGCACAGGCTCCAGGCTTTGGCTGCTACGGTGCAGGCTCCTCTCAGTGCTACGCAGCCGAAACCTCCCTCTCAGCTTGGCTGGACCCTTGTCAAGCCCAGGCGCTCAGCGCATCATTTCTCCACTCAGCAACGCAAGGGCTCGGGTCTGCCTCAGCTGCGGGACCTAGTGCAGCGCCACCCCCTCAGAGTTTAAAGACATTTTGAAAGGTCGCTACTTTCGCTGCCTGGCTAAAGATCACATTGTCCGGTTCTGTCGTGAGCCCCCTCGTTGTGTCTCCTGTCTGCACTCTAGCCATATTTCCCGTAAGTGCCACCTCCCGAAGGATGGTAATGGCACGAGGCCTTTGCACCCCCGCTTGCTTTCCACCACCATAAACCTCCGTGACCGCCTCGCCTTTCCTCCTCTGCCTTCCACCAAAAAACCAAACCAAGCTCCACCACTCACTCGCCATTCCTCCACCCAATAGGCCCTTCCTATTAACCGCCGACCTCCCTTGGCTGCTAGGTGGAGTCGCAATGTTGGTTCACCGGTGAACCGTCCTGCCGTAGCCCAGGGTGCGGTTGTAGCTGGAGGGGAGCTATAGAGCTCCAGAAGCTGCGTCGTCGAGCGGTCCTCCTCTCTACGGCTGGTGGTACCCACGGTGTCAGCTCAAGGGCCGTCCGTTACGGCCTGCACCTTAAGCTGCAGATCCCAGAGAGGGACATCTTGGTGTCCAAGCACAACCCTCAAGATTTCCTTGTGCGCTTCGAGCTTGCTGTCCAAGGAAAGCGATGTGTCACTAGGCAGCCTCACTGTTAACGGAGTCTGCCTGGACATTCAGGAGTGGAACCAAGGCCCGCATCTCCGGAATTGTGTGGTTCTATCAGGTCAAGATTGTCATCGAGAATCTTCCAATCTTTGCTTGGTCAGCTGAGGGGATTTGTCAAGTTCTTGGCGATGTCTGCCTCTTCGACTATATGGAGGAAGACACTTATGAACAACAGTGTATCGATCTGTTCAACTTCATTGGGTGGATGGCCAATTCAGACCTCCTCCCATGCACGAAGACAATAACTTTCTTCTCGATAATGGCAGTTTGATCTAGTGCCCGTGATGGTCTGCCGCTTGCGGGGGAACAAGCAATGCCGCCTGAGGGAGACAAGGTGGACCTCATTATTCATCTGACACACTATTTCGACCACTTTCCGCTGGTTGCTCCTCCAGAAGAGCGTGACAAATTGCTCATTGTTCCTGGCATTGATGTCATCTACCCGTGGTTCTGTCACTTCGACTGGATCTTTGGGGTATTGGTGATGTGCCCAAGAGGCAATTATAACAATTCGAGTTAAGACCTATTGAATATTTGATTCATAAGCAATTATGGTACTAATGGGTCTGTGACCTAGCTAAAAGCCCATTAGTACGCCTATAAATATGAGGGGTAGGGTTAGGGGCTAATCATCCACCACGTGACACCCCTAGCCACCACCCCTCGAAGGCCTCACGCCGAGACCCTTGGCGCACGCGCGGTGCTAGCACACCAGCACACGGCGTTCCTCTCCGCACGTGTGGACTCTGTGGAGGCACTGCTGCTACTGTTGCGCTAATCGGCTACGACGAATGTGTTCGTCTACTGCCGCTGAGAAGAGGGCGAGGAGGAGACGAAAGGGATCGTCTATTTCCTCTACACCGATGCACGTGTACGTTCCGCTGCGCTGCACGTCTAGTGACAACGATCCATGACCTCTGTACTCACATGTCTCGTGGGTGATACGGTAGAGTTGCTAGAGTAGCGTACCGCCGATTTCCTAACAGTGGTATCAGAGTCGACTTGCGTAGTTTTTGGTCTGGATTTTGTTAGTAGATGAAATCTACTGCAGACATGTTCATACGATGAATTTTACCGCACAGTTTTTGGGGTTTGGAATTGGTTAGAGTAGATTGTGATCGTATATGAGTAAAGGGTTAGTTCGTGCTCCTTCTCTGCTTTGTGCGCAACCTATCCCTACCGGCTGGAATCACCATCGAGACTAATCACGTACATAGCTAACAGATTGAGCCAACAGGCCACGGTCATGAGTCGTGATCTACTCATGAATAACCAATCACATTGAAAATTGAGGCATTCTGAAAGGCTCGGATTCAGGTTGATTTGATCAATCTGATGAGATTTTCATAGTGATTTTATAGATGCGATCTATGTAATTCCGTTTGGTGTTCAAGGCACTGCCCTGAAACCTGCGGGGGCAGCTCCCCCCTCGACCCCCTGCCCGCTAACCGGTTAGCGGGACCGCCATTTTACTGTGTGCTATAGCGATTACATAATATAGTTTCGTGCTAGAAATCGTTCTACGCTTAACTCGTTTTTGCAGGGAATGATATGAATGGTATGGCCTTAATGTGATGTGATGATATGCATGTAAATTCGTGTAGCCCGCGTGTTGCAAATTTAACACAACCGAGTTGAGGTTGTCACATAATTGTATAACGACATGCGTGTCGACCTGTGATGCTTGATCTCTCATGTAATTTATTTGTTAGCTATTAGTTGTATTAGCTTATTTTATTATCAGGGAGATGTCTTCAAGCATGGTGGAGATGGAGATCACCACAAGAAGGGAGGCATGGCAGTTCATATCTTGATGGAACCATGGCGATAGAGACCATTATGATTCTAAAGGCCATACTATTCACAATTTGATAGGATCATATGCCTGTGATGCTTATTACTATTCTATTCAGGCTTTTCATATGGTGGATGTTTTGTCATGATAGATTCCCTCACAAAAGTTAAGCATTTGATGCCATTTACCAATAGCTGCACCTATGTTATTTTGATCGTTGTATGGTAGGTTTGCCAAAGCAAAGTACTATCATCTATCATAATTCATAGGGTGAATGTTGGACATTCACATGCATAGTGTTGGTTTACTCAACAAAGCCATCAAAACGGTTTTGGGCTTTATGGCATAGAGTTGGGAGCCGGGGCATTGGATGTCATCCAACAAACAAGATTCATATAGAGATATGATTAACAATGGTTGTTTATCTATGTCACTAATTTCCTAGCAGTGAAGCCAAAGCTCACTAGGAATTAGTGAATATGGATCTTGAACCACTATATGTCATTAGAGGGAAGACGATGATCATATAGTGGTGATATCTTTTATTAAACTGTTAATAGAAGATTGGTACATAGCATAGTGCTAAACCTTGCATATTTATTTTCTGTTGTAGATAATGTCTGCTAGTAACAATTTCGGTTTCAATTTGCGATATGTGCTTGAAAAGGAAAAGCTCAATGGAGCTAACTTTGTCGATTGGTACCGCAACCTGAGAATCGTTCTTAGGCAAGAGAAAACCGAGTACGTTCTTCTGCAGCCTTACCCTGCTGACCTCTCAGCTGATGCAACGAATGCAGCACGTAGAGCTTATACGAAGCACTGCGACGATGCGCTTAATATAAGCTGTCTCATGCTCGCCACTATGTCCCCTGATCTGAAAAAACAGTATGAGCATACAAATACTTATTTTATGATTGAGGGATTGCATGGAATGTTTGAGAATCAAGTAAGGGTTGAGAGATACAACATCTCAAAGTCATTGTTCTCATGCAAGTTGGCAGAGGGTAGCCCGGTCAGCCCTCATGTAATCAAGATGATTGGTTACATTGAAACTTTGGGAAAACTTGGTTCTGAACTCAAGGATGATCTAGCTATTGACGTCGTTCTCCAGTCGCTCCCACCGAGCTACGAGCCATTCATATTGAATTTTCAAATGAATGGCATGGAGAAAACTTTGGCTGAATTGCATGGGATGCTTAAAACAGCCGAAGAAAGCATTAAGAAAAATGCCACTCATGTGATGATGGTGCAAAAGGAGAATAAAAAGAGGAAGCGTGTGACGCATCCTAAAGGTAAAGGCAAGGGAAAGGTTCCCGATGAGCCTTCAATCTCAAAGTCTAAACCAAAGGGCAAATCTGGCCCTTCTCCTGATGATGAATGTTTTCACTGTCATGGTAAGGGGCACTGGTCTAGGAACTGCAAGAAGTACTTGGAGGATAAGAAGAAGAAGGGAAGTGAGACTTTCACTTCAGGTATAAATGTTATAGAAATTAACATTGCATTATCTTCTAGTGAATCATGGGTATTTGATACCGGATCAATGATTCACACTTGCAAATCGTTGCAGGGTCTAAGTGAGACTAGAAGATTTGCAAAAGGCAAGTTGGACGTTCGTATTGGCAATGGAGCAAAGGTTGCGTTCATAGCTGTCGGAACCTATCACTTGTCATTACCCTCAGGATTAGTTTTGGAATTGAATAATTGTTATTGCATTCCTACTTTGAGCAAGAACATTATCTCTTCTTCGTGTTTAGAAGAAGTTGATGGTTATGAGATTGTAATAAAGAACAAATGTTGTTCTATTTATTACAATAATATTTTCTATGCTCAATGTCCATTGGTGAATGAATTATATATATTCTTGATCTTGGGATAAAATTGTCTGTAACATTAATACCAAAAGGGCTTGACGAAATGATCTAAATCCCACTTTTATTTGGCATTGTCGCTTAGGTCAAATAAATGAGAAATGCATTGAAAAACTACATAAGGATGGATTATTAAGCTCATTTGATTTTGAATCACTTGACACATGCGAATCTTATTTGCTTGGGAAGATGACCAAAGCACCCTTCACTGGCCAAAGTGAGAGGGCAACTGACTTGTTGGGACTTATACATACATATGTATGTGGACCAATGAGTTCAATTGCCAGAGGTGGTTTTTAATACTTCATCACATTTACCGATGACTTTAGCAGATATGGTTATGTCTACCGAATGAGGCACAAGTCTGAATCCTTTGAAAAGTTCAAAGAATTTCAGAATGAAGTACAAAATCAATTGGGTAAGACAATTAAACTTCTACGATCTGATCGTGGGGGTGAATATTTGAGTCATGAATTTTATGATCATTTAAAACAATGTGGAATTGTTCCACAGTTGACTCGATCTGGAATGCCTCAATTGAATGGGGTGTCCGAGCGAAGGAATCAAACCTTGTTGGACATGGTTAGGTCGATGATGAGCCAAGCAAATCTTCCACTATCCTTTTGGGGTTATGCTCTTGAAACTACTGCGTTTACACTAAACAGAGTCCCAACTAAGTCTGTTGAGAAGACACCATATGAGATGTGGACCGGGAAACGTCCCGGATTGTCTTTCCTCAAAGTTTGGGGATATGATGTTTATGTCAAACGTTTGACGTCAGACAAACTCACTCCAGAATCAGACAAATGCTTCTTTGTGTGATATCCTAGGGAAACCAAATGATATTATTTTTATAATAAAACAGAGGGTAAAGTGTTTACTGCTCACAATGGTGTCTTCTTGGAGAATGAGTTTCTCTCAAAAGGAGTTAGTGGGAGCAAGGTGCATCTTGACGAAATTCAAGAAACACCTGAAAATTTTTCGGCATCCACTGATCCTATACAGAATGTACAAGATGTTGTGCAACCAGTTGATGAAACACCAGCCCCACGAAGATCTACGAGGGTACGTCGTGCGACTGAAAAGTTAACGCTTCTAACCACGGAGCAGCATGACATGGTATTGTTAGACAATAATGAGCCCACAACCTATACTGAAGCAATGATGGGACCCAACTCTAAGAAGTGGCTTGGAGCCATGGAATCCGAAATTGAATCCATGCATGAAAATCAAGTTTGGAACTTGGTTGATCCAATCGAAGGTGTGAGACCTATCGATTGTAGATGGATTTTCAAGAAAAAGACTGATATGGATGGAAATGTTCACATCTATAAAGCACAATTGGTGGCGAAAGTTTTCAAACAAATTCAAGGTGTTGATTATGATAAAACTTTCTCACCCGTTGCAATGCTTAAGTCTGTTCAGATTCTTCTAGCAATGGCTGCATATTTTTATTATGAAATATGGCAGATGGATGTCAAAACAGCCATTCTTAATGGAAGTGTGACTGAGGATGTGTACATGACACAACCTGAGGGTTTTATCGATCCTAAAAATGCTAGTAAAATATGCATGCTTCAAAAGTCCATTTATGGGTTGAAGCAAGCATCTCGGAGTTGGAATCTACGGTTTGATGAAGTAATCAAAGGGTTTGACTTCATCAAGAACGTAGAAGAACCTTGTATTTACAAGAAGTTTAGTGGGAGCGCACATGTATTTCTGGTCCTATATGTAGATGACATATTATTGATCAGAAATGACATTCCAATGATTGATGATGTTAAATCCTCATTAAGAAAAAGTTTCTCGATGAAGGATTTAGGAGAGACAGCATATATTTTGGGCATAAAGATATATAGAGATAGATCTAAAAGGCTAATTGGATTATGCTAAGATACATATATTGATAAGATATTGAATTGGTTCAATATGCAAGATTCCAAGAAAAGTTTCTTGCCAATGTCACATGACATTACTCTAAGCAAGACTCAGTGTCCTTCGACACCTGATGAGCAAAAGAGGATGATGGCGATTCCTTTTGCTTCGTCTATTGGATCCATCATGTATGTCATGCTATGTACAGGCCCATATGTATCTTATGCTCTAAGTATCACAAGCAGGTATCAACTAGATTATGGTGAGGCTCATTGGATCGTTGTAAAAAACATCCTTAAGTACTTGAGAAGAACTAAGGATGCGTTCTTAGTGTTTGAAGGTGAAGAAGAGCTCGTTGTAACAGTTTACACCGATGCCAGCTTCCAAACTGATAAGGATGATTCTAGATCGCAATCCGATTTGTGTTTTGCCTCAATGGAGGGGCAGTGAGCTGGAAAAGTTCCAAGCAAGATACAGTAGCAGATTCAACCACAGAGGCAGAGTACATTGCAGCTTCTGAAGCTGCAAAGGAAGCTGTTTGGATCAGAAAATTTGTTTCAGAGTTGGGTGTTGTTCCTAGCGCGTCCAGTCCTGTGGATCTCTACTGTGATAATAGTTGAGCTATCGCACAGGCAAAGGAGCCTAGATCACACAAACGATCCAAACACATACTACGACGCTATCACCTCATTCGAGAGATCATCGACCGGGGTGATGTGAAGATATGCAAGGTGCACACGGATTTAAATGTTGCAGATCTGTTGACAAAGCCTCTTCCACAATCAAAACATGAGGCGCACACGAGATCTATGGGTATTAGATACTTACATCAGTGATCATAGTGTGTAGTGGGAGACTAGTGTCACACCTATATTTATGTACTATTAAATAAATTGTTATATGAGTAATCATTATTGACATTGATCATCAAGTATATGACTTGTTTGTTAAACTCTTTGTTAAAAAGTAATGTTACTCTAGATGATCTCTAGTCTATATCATTATATGAGATAATGATTGTATACAGACTAGTACATGTATTAATTGACGATCACATTTCACGGATCATAGATATGGAGATATCGAATTAATAATGTGAACACATGTTAGTGAACATGGTGTTGGATTGATCCACTCCGAGACACTGCTAGGATTGTTATTTTCATATGTGTCATCAGTTGGTCTTGAGTGATACACCTGCTAGATCCTTAGACCTGAGATCGCCATTGTTTCTCACTATGTGTAGTTGTGTACTTTGAGACTACCAAACGCTACTCCGTAACTGGGTAGTCATAAAAGTAGTCTTCAGGTATATAATGAAACATAGAATGGGATGTGTGCGAATCAAGATGGGATTTGCCCCTCCTTTATAATAGGAGAGATATCTCTGTGACCCTTGAGATAGTTGGATTTGAAAGTGCATGGCTATGCCAAGGTGATTAAAGGTTAATCACAGTGACTAAAAATTAGTCACGGAATGAATCCACTATTTGATCGAGTGAATGGTCAAGCTATCACAAGTATGGCACGCATCTCACCTTGAGCTTGACTGGTATCGTGAGGCATAGGGATTAGCATGTTGAATGTATCTAGGTTCGGCCGATATGATCTTTATGTACATTTGGAAGTCAGTATGTCCTGTTAGGTACCTTTACTGACTTGTGGTTGGAAATGGTTTCCATTCACAATCGACTGCACAAGAACCTAATGGGTCACACATTTAAGGAGTTGAAATATCAAAAATCTTGGCTAGATGATTATCTCTAGTGCAAGTGGGAGATTGTTGGTGATGTGCCCAAGAGGCAATCATAACAATTCGGGTTAAGGCCTATTGGATATTTGATCCATAAGCAATTAGGGTACTAATGGGTCTGCGACCTAAACGCCCATTAGTACGCCTACAAATATGAGGGGTAGGGTTAGGAGCTAATCATCCACCACGTGACAGCCCTAGCCGCCACCCCTTGAAGGCCTCACGCCGAGACCCTTGCCGCACGCGCGATGCTAGCACACCAGCGCACGGCGTTCCTCTCCGCACATGTGGACTCCGTGGAGGCCCTGCAGCTACTGTTGTGCTGATCGGCTACGACGAACGTGTTCGTCTACTGCTGCTGAGAAGAGGGCGAGGAGGAGACGAAAGGGATCGCCTATTTCCTCTACATCGATCCATGACCTCTGTATTCACATGTTTCGGAGTTTAGTGTTTAGGCTGCCAGACGGATCTATACAACAAGAAGATGTGCCCCCACGTGATGACAATTCTCCTGTGTTCGCCCATGATGGCTCCTACTCTGGGGTGCGGTTTAGGGTGCGTCGAGACCTATAGGGACTGGATCACTCGGCGACCGGAGGCTGACAGACCCAACAGTCTCTTCCCGCACCCTTACATCTAGACCCTGCTGAGCCATGCCATGGCGCACCTCTCTTGTGCCGCGACCACCCTGATGATGACCTGGATGGACCTCCCAAGTATGTTTGGCGCTCCTCACCATTGGCCATGGGCTCGCCTGCTGATGACCGTCACCTACGTCGGCCTTTGCCGCTGAGGGGGGCACGTCAGGGTGCCGGACAACAAGACAATCACTAATCAACCTCTGAGGAGGAGGCGATACTGCAGAGCCGATCTCTCTCTCGCTCTCCGACTCTGCTGCGACGGCGAGACCCAGCTCGTCGGCAAGATGCAGACTGGCAGCATCGTCGGTCCTCTTCCCCCGCTAGTCGTCATGCTCCTTCAATTGATGCGGCTACCTCGACTTCGGGTGCCCGAGGTCCCGGTTGGTCCGCAGTCTGCATAGCCCATCGTATCGAATGAAAGACCAGTTCACCTTATGCCTGGAAGCCACTGGGCTGCAATCCCCGGTCATTAATTCATAGGCGGATGTCCATTCTGACCCAGTGATGTTCGAAGCTTCCTTCCTAGCTCCGAAGGCTTCCGGCCACGACCCGGGGGAGCCGAATGCGATGGCAGCCAGCAGTGGTGGAGCTAAGAAATTTTGTTAATGAGTTTGCTTAAGAATACATGTGTGAATTATATATAAATTACATGAATTCAATGGATTCAAACTAGCAGCAATAAGCTAATCATGTTTGTTTTACAGAATTTTATTGGTTTCACCTGAGTCCAATAGCTCTATTGCAGATCTGCCCCTGGAAGTCACTGGGGTTGCAGAGGCACAGGACGCGCGTGCATCTACAGGCGCCGCCGGCAGCACTCATTGACCCCATCAGAATGTGGAGCAGGCGGTGTCCGGTGAAAATGCAGGAAGTGCACAAGAATGCCAGCCTGAATCAACAAATGCACTGGAAAGCTTCGTGGAGCATGTCTTCCAACCTGTGCCTCCTTCTCTGCTCCCTCTTCCGACTCCCAGGCAACGCAAAGGGCGTGCTCGTCGTTCTGTCTCGGTGGAGCCAGAGCGTCGTAGCAGGAGCAAGTACAACAGCTGTGCCTCATCCCGGTGGCGCAACGAGCCACCCAGCGCCTGATCCGCAAGTTCGACTTGGTGGGCAACGAGGAACCAATCACTGAAGAGGTGTTCTAGAAATATGAAGCGATTTACAAGGAACTAATGCCAACCAAAGCAGTGGATGCAATCAGATCTCTCACTGACCTGGCAAAAGCGGATTAGTTATGGAAACGCTCGCTTCTGACGAGATGGCCATCCAGGTGGCTGCAGACTGATTGGTTCCTAATGCACACAACTACATCCAGATTAGTGTGTTGTGTCGGTACCGATGTGATGTGTATATTCGTTTGTGTTAAGGTCCGATGGTGGCAGGGTCCTGTTCAGCAGCTTGCGGGTGGACCCTAAGTCTGTTACAGGGGGTGTACTGTTTCTCAGTCCTCAGCAATGGTGTGTTATTCACAGTGTCAGCCCGTTGTTGTCCTTAAAGTGTTGTTGTAACTCTTCGTCAAAGTGGTTATATCGATGTGTTACATCTTAAGCTCCAGTCGATATCACTAATTATTTATGGCACACGCTCTAACTGTTCTGAGTTGGAATGTGTAAGGTCTTGTTTGGTACAGCTGGAACTTGTTACAAAAGCAACTTGTTTGAAAAGCTCATGGAAAGCAGCTTCTGCTTATGTCCTGCTTTTAGTTCATTCTAAGAAGCACTTGAACTAATAAGCTGTTACAGAAGCTTCGTATTTGGCACACCCTCAGCTTATTTTTATGAAGAAGCTGCAGCAGAATCTATGCCAAACAGGGCCTGATGGCTGAATATGCCGGCTCGCCGCTATGCCATTCATGACCTTATCTCTGCAGTGAAGCCAGCGGTCATTTGTCTCCAAGAAACTAAATTGCAACAATTGGACTCACAAGTAGCAGCTTAGTTCTTGGGGCCTTGCTTCACTTTTCAGCATCTAGCAGCAGACGACACGAGAGGTAGAATTCTACTTGGATGACATCCTGACTACATTATTGCCTCTGATCTTGTACCAAGAAGGTTCTCGCTCACAATGACCATCAAGGAAAGGTGGTCCAATAGCTGTTTTGTTCTTACCGTGGTCTACGGTCCAACAACAGATGCGGATAAAGTGGTCTTCCTACAGGAGCTATCTAGTTGTTGCCCCCCTGCAGGAACCCCATGGTTATGCTTGAGTGATTTTAATCTAATCTATGAGGCAAGGGACAAGAGCAATCTAAATATTAACATAAGACTCATGGGCACCTTTAGGAAAGCTTCGGATGACATTGAGCTCTTCTAAATACCGCTGCAAAATAGGAGGTATACTTGGAGTAATGAACGAAGCAATCCAACCCTTGTGTGGTTAGACAAGATTTCTGCAACGAGGAATGGGACCTCCTCTTCCCGGGCTATGGGTTGCAGGCACTTTCTTTGGGTGTCTCCGATCATTGCCCAATTATCTTACTCCCTCAAGACAGGCCACCCCCAAGTCGCTCCTTCAAATTTGAAGAATTTCGGCTCAAAGTCCCAGGGTTCAGGGAGGTAGTTCAAGAAGCATGGTCTCAAGATGCCTCAGGTTTATCTCCCTTAAACATCCTCCAACAGAAGCTTAAAAACAGCAAAGGTGCTGTGAACATGGAGTAAAGGCCTCTTCGGCAAGGCACAGCTCCAATTGCACATTGCCCATGTTGGTACCTTGCGTATGGGGTACCCCTACCGCAAACATAGCTGAGGAGCTCCAATGTCCAAGTGGCGGACGTCCGAGGGGGATATGTATCCCGCGGAACCAGATCTACCTCCCTTCTTAGGGTGGATCCAATGTAGCCACGTGTCCAGAAGAGCCGGACCTACCTCCCTCCTCAGAGAAACTTCAACACAACCACGTGTCTAACAACACCGGACCTATGTGCCAGTAGAGGGAAGCTCCAAAGCTTCCACGTGTCGACGCTCGGACCTACGGCAGCAACGGGAAGACTACGGGATCTCCAACAGCGCAGGCATTCAAGGGCTATTAATTAGCCGTTACAAGACCTGGTTAACACGTCATTAATGCTATATTAATGATGCACAATCAGAGGACTATCAAGGCTGGTAACGCTGTCATTAAGGCAAGTTATCACACAATTAACCCCTCATAACACTGTAGATCGTGTACGGGATAGTTAATACAACCAGGGCCACCTGTCGGGTCAGGCGCACACTGTAACAACCAGTCCTTGGCGTATAAAAGGGATGCACTGCACAATAGAAAGACATCTGATGACAAGTTGATACACATACAAGCCTAGATACACACATACAATACACAAACCCCCCGTGGAGTAGGGTATTATGATTATGCGGCCCGAACCACGTAAAAACTCTCGGTGTTCACCTCTTGTCTTGATCTTTACTCGCGTCTCAACCGAATACGAACCTCCGAGGACTACTCCTTAGTAGTACCGGGGGAAGTGTCCTAGTCCACACTTTGACATTTGGCGTGCCCGGCAGGGGGAACTTTCAAGATTCAAGATGGTGAACTTTACTGCTGCTTCATCCAACGGACTGGCTGTGCAGCCTACTGGAGGAAATCCCTCCAATGTGCAGCAATCGACCAATATTGTCATTCCGGCGGGTGTCGTTCCACCACCACCACCACCACCATCTCAGCAGGATGGTGTATTCGCATGGGTCGCTGCATCGACAAACAACCCCAAGAACGCGCTGAATGCAGCGTAGACTCTTCTCCAACGTCCACCAGCGCCGGGAGCTCCTCCCGCCATGCTAGAACAGTGGCGCACTGATGTGGAGCATTTGGTTTTAGCCACAACCAATGCAATCAGCAACCAAGGTCTGCCCCATGCAAAGCAGTCACCTTCTCGGAACAGGACCTTGTCTGTTAGACTTGATCCTTAGGCGTCACAACTCAGGAGACGTGCGCCCTCTCAGCAAGTGACGTCACTGCCCTCCGGGGCTCGCTGTACTCACATGGTGACAAGTCTTACGACTTAGGATCGAGCGAGCTCGCGAGAGGCAAATTGCTCGAGAAAACCCTTCTCCTCTAGTAGTTGGGGGCGACTGTTCGGCCCTTGCCATGCATCTACGCATGGTCGAGTGGCCACCCAAGTTCCGGCCTCACCTTCCGTAGAAATACAACGGTATAGTCAACTCCGTTGAATTTCTTCAAATCTACTCCACCGCCATCCTCACGGCTGGAGGCAATGAGGCTGTCATGGCCAACTACTTCCCTATGGCCTTAACTAGGACTACAAGGTCCTGGTTCATGAGCTTACTGCCCGACTCCATCAACAGTTGGGCAAAAATCTGTCGCCAGTTCACCACCAACTTCGAGAGCTCCTATACCCGGCTTGGCACCGAGTTGGACCTGTTTGCCGTACAGTAGAAGTCGGGGGATCGCTGCGATCCTTTATCCAGCAGTTCTCTCAGGTACGGAACACCATCCCTTCTATCTCCAACGCTTCTATCGTTGTTGCATTTCGATAGGGGGTATGAGATAAGAAGATGCTAGAGAAGCTGGCAATCAATAATGTAAGCAGCGTCACAGAGCTCTTCAGCCTGGCCGACAAATGTGCTAGAGCTGCAGAGGGCCATGAAATGCACTCCAAACTAGCTGCGGAGGCAAGACAATCCTCCAAAGCTGAAGCTACTGCATTTGGCAGTGGAAAAAGAAGAAGAAGAAGTAAAGTGACAAGAATAAGTCACTTACCGCCACACCTACTGTTGCTGCTGCCGCAACTCTGGGTGGCCAGGGGCCACGCCCTGACAAGCGACCTCGACCATCATTTGAAGATGGCGATGGTGAAAAGATGTGGGGTCTGATCCACAAGTCGACAACACACAATCTTGAAGACTGTCGAGAGGTCAAGAGGCTTGCTGAACGCAACAGCAAACATCAAGACGAGACCTCTTTCCGCCAGCGGGAAGGGAAGCAGAAAGTCGATGAAGCTCCATCTGATCATGAGCTAGGCTTCCAAGACTCCAAGAAGGCGCTAAAGGCGGTCAAAAACACCGTCTATAACGACTCCGACATCTCTGACAATGAGCGTTCGAAGACTCTCCATATATGTATGGAGGGTCCTGGGATATCACCTACTGGTGCTGGTGATATCCTGAAGACCATGCGTCGAGATGGCTGCTACTGCAAGGCGGAACCACATCAGATGTGGATGGAAACTTCCATCACCTTTGAGACTTTGGATTGTCCGCAGAACATGGTGGGCGTTGGACAATTGCCCATGATGGTCTCTCCGACTATCAACAATATCCAGCTCTACCATGTCCTAGTGGATTGAGGTGCGGTGCTCAACCTCCTTAGATTCACATCTTTTGTGAAGCTCCAGCTGACCCTCTCAGACCTTAGACCCTCACGCCCATTCTCCGGAGTGGGTCCAGGAGCTGTCACACCTCTTGGACCAGTTACTCTACCTGTGACCTTCAGGACACGGGACAACTACCCGTCCGAGAAGCTGGTGTTTGATGTGGATCACGTCAACCTACCTTCAACGCGATCCTAGGCAGGCTTGCCCTGTATAGGTTCATGGTTGTGTTCCACCACGGCTATCTCGCGTTGAAGATGCCGACTCCTTCAGGTGTCCTCTGTATCCGAGGGGACCGCACTACTAAGGTCACTGCGCCGGAAAAACTTCATGCGCTTGCTACAACGCAAGAAGAAGTTTCCTGCAAGGAGCAAGCTGCTCAACAACCCCCGAGCACGTGTCAGCACGACTCATCTTCTGCACCTCGTGTGCAACCAAGCGGCGACAATGATGTTCCCGTTAAAGTCGCCCAAATTGGTTCTGATGCTACTCAGACCACCTATATATCGAGAGGTCTGATCGACAAATAGGAACTCACGCTCGTCACTTTCATCCGGGCGAATGTCGACGTGTTTGCATGGCAACCATCACAAATGTCTGGGATCCCTAAGGAGTTGATCGAGCACCGTGTGAATATCTATCTCGACGCACGACCAATACAACAAAAGCCTCGAAAGCAATCTATTGAGTAGCAGAACTTCATGAGACAAGAAGTCAAGAAGCTGCTCAACACTGGCTTCATCCAGGAGGTTCACCATCCACGGTGGCTGGCGTACCCAGTTGTTGTAACAAAGTCCAGCGAGAAGCTTCGGATGTGCATCGACTACACCACACTAAATAAGGCCTGCCCAAAAGACCCTTTTCCACTACCTAGAATAGATCAGATAGTGGATTCTACCTCTGAGTGTGAACTACTGTGCTTCTTAGACGCTGTCTCTACCCTGCATACGGGGTACCCTTGCACACAAGCTAAACGTGCCTAGGTACTTCCAGTTGCGCAACGTGTCCAGATGGTGCCCGACCTCGACCTTCCTCAAGTGCGGGACCCAACACTGCCACGTGGACCTCAAAGATGGGACCCGGCTCCTCCGGAGAGACGGGCTCCCAAGATGCCACGTGTTTGGGTGGGAACTCACCCTACTATAGGAGTGAGCTCTGGTGCAACCACGTGGCTTTTGGTAATAGGTCGGACGCCTCCTGCACAAAAGGGCTCCGGAGCTGCCACGTGCCTTGAAGGGCTCCGGAGCTGCCACGTGCCTTGAAGGGCTCCAGAGCTGCCACGTGCCTCGAAGGGCTACAGAGCTGCCACGTGCCACGAAGAACCAGGTCTGGCCTCCTCGGCAGTGGCCAGCCCTGAAGCTGCCACATGTCCCGCAACTCACCCTGGGTGGTGGGGTGCGGGAGTTAAGGGATGGTGCGCCCCGTCTAAATCAAGCATTGAAGACAGGCAACCACCTCCGACGGATAATGCGAAGCACGCCAACGGTTAGAGACCATTGCGCTCAATCACATCACAGTAAAGACGCCGCAGACTACCCCGCTCCACCAAGTAGGTAGCTTACAGTGACAAGACAGACGGACGGGACATCCCCTGACACCTTCAGCGACTACGCATGGGCCACTGGTGACTGAGGCGGCAAGATGGCGAGTCTTCAAGATGCAGTCAGAGGAAGCTCATGCGTGAAGACTTAGATCTTTAGGATAATATCACCCCGGGACCACCTATTGGGCCCCGGACCCCACTTGTAAGGTGTCTGGCCTTGCCTGTAAAAGGATCATACCGCCACCATTACAAAGGATCCCCAATCTACGCATACACACACACACACACACACACACACACAGACACACACACACACACACACACACACACACACACACACACACAGACACACACACACACACACACACACACACACACACACACACACACACACACACACACACACACACACACACACACACACCAGCAATACAACCTCACCGTTGAGTAGTGTGTTACGCTCTTGCGGTCCGAACCATGTAAAAACCACAGTCTCACACTCTCATATGTGCAATCACTCGATAGAGGTCTAAGCCTTATACACTGTCTATGAGTATTAAGCATGAGTAATAGTGTGATAACGTGCCTTAATGGTTGCATTACCTCTATTAACAATGCTTTGATCGCGTGTCGTTAATACAGCATTAATGACATGTAATCAAGTCTTGTAACTACCTCTTTAACTGTCTCTTGAATGTCTGTGCTAAAGGAGATCTGCCAATGTATTCGTTAGTGATGAAGGTCTGGAGGCTCCACACGTGGCAGCTTCGGAGCTTCCCTTTGCGGGGAGGTACCTCCGGATCCGCTATACACGTGTCAACACCGGAGCTTCCCTCTACCAGGGGTTAGGTCCGGGATCATTATACACATGTAGATCAAGGAGCTTCCCTGTGTTTTGAGTTTATCTCTGGATTTATATTACACGTCTCAATTTCTGGAGCTATCCATATGAGGGATGCGTGTCCGATGGATTATGACATGTGGGGCCTGAGGAGACCTTCAAATTTGACGGTAGAACTATCTTGCACTTCTTGCTCTATCATAGGGTACCCGGTACACAGGGTACCGACAGTGGCCCCCGGGCCCACCTTTGGAAGAAACCCTTTGGGTTAAGTTATTCTACCAAAGGTGTGGCCATCCTTGATTCTCGCGCTTCGACTTCAAAAGTCTCCTAATGTGCCGTTGGGGCGATGTCCGGGGTTAAACCATCGCCGTGTGGCTTGTTATGAATGCGGCATATGAGATCTTCGAGTGCGGATCTCACGCAATTTAAGGTCGCCAGTTCCTAATACAAAAATCGTATCGGTTCCGAGCGCCTTGTCAGGGTGCCACTTTTGGGTCTCCCACCGCCCATCATGACAACGGTTCGGCTGGGGTAACGACCTCGATCTCTTCGTTGGGGTGGCCCTAGACCCATTCGTTGGATGGGTAGATTTTTGAAATGTGACCCCACTCTTGTTGCGGTTTCCATCCAAGCGGCACGGAGGCTTACTTAAGAAGGAAACTATGCACGGTTTGAGGACTCTTTACGCTTTCGATCAAACTTGCACTCAGAGCCTCTCAGACATCGCCTAGCTTTCTCTTCCTTTGCTCCACTTTGCCGCGATAGAGTTGGGTCTTCCCAAGAGCCGCCTTAAGAGCAAGGACGATTTGATGAAGGTCCGGACCTATATGGGGTGGTCCAGTGACTCCTTCGGCCATCTGATCCACGTCGGCGAGCTCCCGTTCAAGAAGGAGCGTAATGGCGACAAGGTGTACTTCTCTGCGTGCGCCATGGTGGGATTGATCCCACCTTTTTCAACCGTTCTTTTCATGCTGGTGGACTTTTACGATCTCCAGTTGTATCATCTTGGCCCCCATTCTCTTTTGCTAGAGGCAAACTTCGTCCACTTTTACAAGATGAGGGTGGGTGTTCCCCCCTGCATCGAGCTGTTTCGTACCTTCTTCACCATCCACACCACCGGCAAGGGAACTGAGCCTCTTGGCTTCTACTATTTTGTGAAGTGCAAGAACCGCCCCTTCAAGTACTTGACCCTTCCGGCAAATGGGATGACTGGAAGAAGGACTGGGTCATCATTGCAGTGGAGGAGCATGAGAGGTTGGATCTGACCCAAGGACTCCCCAATGTTGACACTGACGCTTGGAGTGTAGTTCCGGAGCTATCAGATGCCTTCAACCCCGTCCTGACCAGGATCCGCGACTGCATGGAGGGTGGAGTGACCCCTCAGATTGTCTTCTGCAACTTTCTGGTCAACAGATGGGCTCCGCTGAGGAAGAGGGAGAAGCTTGCCTGGGTCCTCAACAGCATCATGGATGACGACCGAATTGAAACTGGTCTGAAGTCCAACTTGGATGACAAAGCTTTGAAGCTTCATCTCAAGAAATTCCAGCATGGGATAAGCGTCGACGGCGACGACTTGGTTCCGTCGGCTGCTTTCCTTCCTCTGAACATGGAGCCACAGTTCACCAGAGAGCTCCGGAGGAAAATGCCGATGCTTGATGAACATGGCGAGGTGGAGAGGCGTCCGACCTCTGGGGTGGTGATCCCCAGAGCTTCCAAAGGAGGGTCTGCCTCCGCCCCGAGCTAGAGGGTTGAAGACATTGGCAAGGGCAAGGGCAAAGATCCAACCGAACCCTCCAGCCGGAAGAGGAAGCTGAAGCATGCTGATGGGAGGTCCGTCAGGGCTGCTCCCTTTACAACAGCTCCTTCTCCCTGGCGGCGGAGGTCTTCTGTGGCTGCACCTTCTCCGGCATAGGCGTCTTCAAGAGGCGTTGGATCCGGGCAGTCGACACCGGCTTCAGTGCCGGCTAAAAGCTCCAACCCTGGGAGTTCTTCGCGGCCCAGAGAAGCTCCAGCCGAGAGGACTCCAGCTGATGCAAGTGGTCCCTAGCTGAGGTCTGAAGTTGCTGTCTCACCAGACTTGGTGGGCTCTGGCTCTGGGCCTTAAAAGAAGAGATTCCGAGGTGATTGGGGTGGTAGCATCCCTAGGTAATCATCGAGTTCTCACCTTAAAATGCTAGTGTTGTTTTTGCTGTGTCTTTAATCTTCTCATCCCATTATTTCTAGGGTGTCGAAGAAAGGGTCGGGAACTTCGGCGTCTATCACAGCGACTGGGGCTGCGCATGCCGAAGCTCCGGCTTCAAGCACCGAGCCTCCTCCTCAAGTGGTGGCTGAAGTCACAACACCTTCGGTGCCATCTGTCGTGGACTTAGATTCAGAGTCCTCGCCGGAAGCTCCCGTGGTAGCACTGGATCGCGGGGGGAGAAGTTGAAGGTGTACCTCTGACAACAGTGTCGGAGCCTGATGCTCCAGTACCAGAGCCGGAGATGTTTGAAGCTCCGGTCGTTGAACCGAAAGTCGTCAAAGCCCTGGCCGCTGAGCCAAAGGCAATTGAAGCCTCGACCATTGAGCAGTAGGTACTTGAAGCTCAAGCCCTTGTGCCAGAAGTTGTTGAAGATCCGGCGGCTGAGTCGGAGATGCTTGAAGCTCCGGTCACTAGAACGGAAGTGACTGTCGCGTCGGCATCTGAGCCGGAGGTGGTAGGGGCACCAAATGAAGCTCCAACTGCTACCCTGGAGATAGCTGCCCCGGAGGTGTCTGGACCAGAGCCGGAGCAGCCTGAAGTGGCGACAGGTCCTCCACACTCGGAGCCGATAATTGAAGACCTGGAAGCAGCGCCTTTGACTTCCGGTCTGGAGGTGGGAGTTCCCCCAGTGGGTTCTTCCTCTGCTGCTGCTGAAGGGCTTCCGGAGAGCGGCCCTAGTGCTGCAGTAGCTCAAGAGACCACCCTTGTAGAGTGGGACCCAATTTTTGTGATGGAAAAACCTCTGGAGCCTACGGAGATGGTCCCAGGCCCGGAGCCTATCCCTCTGCCTTTGTCCATAGACAACGCCTGCTCGAGCCTCTGACAAGTACATCTCGCCTTCGATCATGAGAGCAAAGCCCTGGAGGAGGAGCGCAACACCTTGAGGCATTAGAGCAACAGACTCCACTTCGAGACCAGGCTTGCACAGACAAGGCTGGCTGATCAGAAGGAGTGGATCAAGAGGGAGAAGGCCCGGTTGGAATACTGGGACAAGCTACTAGAGGAGAAGGAAGCCGCCATCCGGGCGCTCGACGTTAACTCCAGGGAGATCCTTGAGCAAGCCAATGAGAGGCGTGATGCTGCTGATGAGCATCACGAAAACCTCAATGAATTGAACGAGGTTCTCCTGAAGTGCCGAGCGGACCTTGAGGCAAGGGAAGAAAAGCTCCTGGAGCAGCAGGAAGATGTTGTAAAGAGGGAGGCGGAGGTCACCCAGAAGTTGGCTCTAGGTGAACAGAATTTGGCAGATCGTAGCAAAAAGCTGGATCTATGGAGCAAAGAGGAGAAGGAGAAGTACTGGAAACTGGAGCAGGAGCTCTCAAAAAGAGAAGCTGACGTTGCCACCAGGGATGGGAAGGTGAGAGGTAGGGAAAAGGACTTGGCGGAAAGGCGGAACCGCATCCACCTTAGGGAGACGAAGTTGACTGATCGTGAAAAGTAAGTTGCTGAGAATATGCAGCAGCATGCCAAATTGGTCGAGCTCCTCGTTCGTGAGGGTTCGGAGCTTGCGGCCGCCTAGAAGTCACTGGAGGAGCTGCGGAGTTTGAAGGAGACTGAGTCCATCCAAGTATGGGACTTCTTGGGACGAGCCAACGACGCGCTAACGCCACTAGGCTTCAGTCCTGTATGTCCGGACAATCTGGAGCTGGACTTGGATCGAGCACTGGTGGCCCTCAATGTTGCTGGCGGCAAACTCAACGCAATGGGCGACGTCATTGCAGACCAGTTGGAGACAGAGGGGAAGTCTTTAGCGACAAAGGTCGCAGAATATGTGCTGACGTGCTATGTGAGCCGAGACCCCCAATTCTCCTTGGACCCGGTGCTCCAAGGTCTCGTTGCTGAAGAGGAGGACACCGCCAAGGCCAGCATCCAAGAAGTTGCCAAGAAAGTCGCCACATTCTTCAACAGGACTTAGATCCTCCAGTAGCTAGGAATTCTTCTTTTTGCCTTCTAATGTAATCCCAATTTTGTAATCGAGTGCTTCAAATTGATAAAATCCACTTTGCCATGAACTTTATTATTGTTTTGTCTTCAATATAATGTGCTCTGTCTTGTTGGCCCCCTGGTATATGTGCACACTTGAAGTGTGTACATGTACCAAAGAATTTGACAGTATATTGATGATTTGAATGCTTCGCACTTGTAGATTTTAGGTCCGAAGTCTTCTTTTCTGACGTGTCGACGACAGACCCCCTGGGATTGGTGGAGCTTGGTAGCTCCGACGGTACTCACCATCAACGTATGAAACGTCGATGGCGGGCCCCCTAGGATCTATCGGAACTTGGTAGCTCCTGATGTCGCCACACGAATAGTTGAAGGTAGGCCCCCCAGGGGTTGTCGGAGCTTTGTAACTCTGGCATTACCCACTCTCAACATATTAAACATCGACGGTGGGTCCCCTCGGAGGATGTCGGAGCTTAGTAGCTCCGACGTCGTCCACCGTTGCTATGAATTTCTATTTTTCCTTCACATTAAATACAAGAAAAAGTAAAATTTGTCCTCTTGTTTATAAATTGTATGTGACTTATTGTTCTTATTTGAGTTTTTAATCCGAAGTAACTCGATATGGTAACAAGTATATTGATATAACCCTTCCGGACCTATATGCTTTTTTAGTACTCACCCTACTGAGGCCTGCCGGGGTGTAGGTAGAGTGACGTACTAAGGGTGCAGGACCAGGCTAAGTCAATAGCACACTCCGGACCATTGTTGGCTTGGCGTTCACGCAAGTAGACTATATAACATGTTAAGACCCAAAGAGATCAACAATATAACTTGCAACACATATGAATAACTTGGATAAAAACAAAAAAAAAACAATTGCACAACTTCATTATAGACAAGAAGGTTAAAGACAATAATTGGATAATCGAGCCTTGTACAAAAATAAATGCACGTGGAGTCCGTTTTCACACAACAATGTCTTTCATTATAGGTCTAGATTACAAGGGAGACAAGGACACACTTAGGGTGCGGGACCAAGCTAAGTGCGCTATACATTTTATACTAACCCAGGGTAAGTAGTTACACTTTTAGTGCAGTGACTGTATGAAGTGTACTTGAACTTCCCAGACCCTCCAGGAGGGGTTCGGATGTTCTCCCGGAGGACATACCCATGTATGTTTAGCGACTCTACAACATACATCGTGTGTAATTACAGACTCACCTCCGTGATTCTAAGCATAAAACTTACGGAGGTGTTCTATGTTCCAAGGATTAGGAAGCGGAGTCCCGTCCTCAGTTGCCAAGCGAACGCATCCGGTCCGGATACTTTGATCACTCGAAAAGGACCTTCCCAACCAGGGGAAAGTTTGTTCATCCCTTCAAGCGTTAGTATCTTCCGAAGCACCAGATCGCCTTCCTTGAGTTGTCGGTTGCGCACATGTCTTTGATGATAGCGCCGGAGCGCTTGGTGATAACGTGCATTCTGAACAGCTGTTTGGAACCTTTCCTCGTCGATGAGGTCAAGGCCTTCACGCCGGAGCTGGTCCTGCGCGGCTTTGTCGAAGGTCCGGACCCAGAGGGACCCCAAGGTGATCTCTAGAGGAAGGACTACTTCAGCTCCGTACACCAGAAAGAAGGGTGTTTCTCCAGTTGATCGGTTAGGTGTTTTCCTGTTCGCCCACAATGTGGATGGAAGCTCTTCAATCCAGTTGGCCCCGTACTTGTTCAGGCGCTCATATGTGCACGTCTTGAGTCCTTTTAATATTTCTGCATTTGCTCTCTCGGCTTGGCCATTACTTGCTGGGTGAGCTACTGAGGCGTAGCTGAGTTGAATGCCGAGGTCTTCACAATATTCTTGAAATGCAGCACTTGTGAATTGGGTTTCGTCGTTAGTTATGACTTTGTTTGTAACTCCAAACCTGCATATAATGGACTTCAAGAACTTGATTGCTGATTGCTTGTTGATTGTCACAACTGGAGTTGGTTCCGGCCACTTGGTGAAATTTTTGATGGCGACATACAGGAACCTGTAACCTCCGACAACTTTTGGGAAAGGTACCAAGATATCCACACCCCACACAGCTAATGGCCATGTAGGAGGCATCATTTGAAGTGACTGAGCCAGTTTGTGAATCTGTTTTGCGTGGAACTGGCATGCTTCACATTTTTTCACTAGCTCAACCGCATCTTGGAGTGTTGTAGGCCAGTAAAAGTCGTGCTGGAAGGACACTGCTACAATAAGCCTCATCACAGGCGGCTCCAAACCTATTATCACAGATGGCTTTTAAAACCGCCTGAAACGAAGAGTCTATGATAATCCGCAATTTCACAGGCGGAGAAGTGAAACCGCATGTGAAGACACATTATCATAGGAGGTTCTTCACTTAGGCTAGCCGCCTGTGAAGACAGATTATCATAGGCGGTTCTTTACTAAGAATAGCCGCCTGTGAAAATACTTTATCACAAGCGGGTCGTGCAACATATATAACCGCCTGTGATAAATGTCTTATCACAGACGGTTATTGAAGCATAACTAACCGCTTATGATAATGAGTCTTCACAGTCGGGTATTGAAGCATAACTAACCGCCAATGATAATGTGTTTTCACAGGCGGGTTTTGAAGCATAACTAACCGTCTATGATAATGTGTCTTCACAGGCGGATTTTGAAGCATAACTAACCGTCTATGATAATGTGTCTTCACAGACGGGTGTTGAAGCATAACTAACCGTCAATGATAATGTGTCTTTACAGACGGTTATTGAAGCATAACTAACCCGTCTATGATAATGGTGTTATCACAGACGGAGTTTACCTATATCAGCCGTCTGTGAAGACCCTTTAATGCAGCCGGTTTCTACCATAACAGACACCGCCTGTGAAAATTAGGTTATCACAGATGTTTCTTTACTTGTATCTAGCCGCCTGTGATAATTGTTTTTCACAGTCATGCAGTACTACTGCTGTTATTTCTAATTTCCAGGTCAATTCAATATAATCACAGAACAAAAAACAACAATCATCATAGAACAAAAGTCAACAATATTATCATCACAGAAGTCAATTTCACTAAAACAATATACAAATGTACAAGTTACAGATACAATTCATCTCAAAGTTTACAAGTTTTCACTAAAAACTGTTTAGATTGGCATAGTCGCAAAGTTCTGGCACATCAGCTGCTGAACCTCTCTTATCAAAGAACTTCCCCTTTTTGTGCAAAATTTCGCGACGAATGAACTGACAGAGTTCAGAAGCAATCCTGTCGGCTCCTCCATCAGGAATACTTCTACAAACCGGTCATTCTTCGTTCAGATTCTTCTTGTGCTGCAATATAACACATAACAAGGTTTAAAATGTGTTGGTTTGAACAATCTCAAAGTATAGATCAAAGTGAGAGTATACAAGAATTTAGTAGGTATTTTTGGAGCAGTTGTACTATGAGCAATTGAATTTTGAAGTTGGAATCAAAATATGAAAATAATGTTTCTGGTAATATTGAACAGCAGAGAATATAAGCATTAAACTATGCTAGTTACAATGAAAATGAAACACAAAAGTAAGAAAATAAGGTATCGACATTAAGGATAACTTACATTCTCACGATTGACTCTATATACGGCGGCGGTCCGAAGATGCTCGCATACATAATACCCGCATAAGACACTCCCAGTAGGCTGCTTCGGACAAGCATAATACGTTTTAATGTCCAATGCATTCGTATTAGGAGGTCTCTGACCGCCAAGCTCCGCATAAAACTGCCAAGCGCTGTAATACAAGAAATGTCATATAAAACTTGTCAACACATTATAAATGTGCGTAAATTAAAATTATTGAATAAACGTACTTTTTCAAAATGGAAAGGAAATCTTTGTAACGATCTGGTGGGTAATTGGCCGAGTCCAAGACTGTTGCCATTCCCTACGTTGGCTTGATGAAGATCATTATGTAGTGATTACTGCAAACATACAAACACACGTGTTAACAATTACCAATAATTGCTATTTCAATGTCATGTGTTGAACTTACTCGAAGTGGTACGGAGCCTTTACGAGGTCCTGGCCGTCTCTGACAAAGTTAAACATCGCATGTCCTATGTAAGCTGCAACTTCTGCCTTTCTATCCTTCTTAAGTTTTGCAATTGCTCTATCAAAATCTTTTTTTTTTCATGTGTTTGTGCTGGCTTGATTCTCGATTCGCCTGGACGTCGAATAGCGACTTTGCAATCCTAGTAGGGTCAAGGATACCTGTCTTGCGCGCCAACTTTACATTATCCATGTATTGCATCCTATTGAAGAAGTCCAGAATTGTTATAATCTCATGAAATACGTATGCGTGTAGTAAGAAAAGCAAATACAAAATATTAGAGCACTTACAAGCACCAGACGAGCAGCAGGTTGATTTCGAGCATGCCCCGATGGAAAAGGGAAAGCAGCTCGTCAAATAAAATGACTCGTTTATCTACTCCAGTGCTCCAGAATGCTTCTTTTGGAATACGAAATGTGACGCAATTAAGACCAAATTTTGTGGTGGCAGTGATGTACCACTCATGCATTCTTCTGAGCGCGACGGGTTGTTTGTTAAGTTGTACGGATGTCATGAACGGCTTCCCATTCTCAAATTTAGGAGGAACATCCTCAAGCTTGTATATTGGAACTCCTGGTTTAACTAAAGCTGTCCGCCGATTATACATGACACCGTCTTCTTCCCACTCCTCGATATCTTCTAATGCTGGCTCATGAGAAAAACGAGATGCACTCGATTTTCTAATATTTTCCTTCATAGCTTCCAAATACTTTGTCACTTCTGATGAAGGTTTCTTATTTTTGTATGAGCTAACTTTGACAGGCACTGATGATCGAGGAGTAGTCGTCGGAAGTTGGACATTGGCTTGTTGTTGAACCTGTTGTTCAACTGATTGCTCTTTACTCCCAGCAGCTGGCTCTAGTACTACTTCAAGTTGTTGCTCAACTAGTTGCTCTTTACTAGCAACAGCTTGCTCTCGTACTGCTTGAAGTTGTTGTCCAACTTGTTGCTCTTGGATATCATCATCCTTGCTCAGACATAGGGGGAGTGGATCTTCCCGGACTGGGAGTGGATCTTCATGCACTTTCGCCTTAGAAGATGGGGTTGCAGTATTTGGAGATGCGACGGGGCTAGAAATTGGCTCATCGTCCAACACGATATCGCGTCGGTGCCAAAGGATTAATAGGTTGACAGCCTGCCCCAGAGTCGCGATCCCCTCAGGTGTGACGTGGTCTATTTCATAATCTTCATAATCATTATCAATGATCTGAAGAACTTGCACCACAGAATAATACAACGGAAGTGGACTCCCGTTGAAGTCACGATCAGGCTTTGCCATAGCAGTGGCAACCTGTTTGGTTTTGTTCCCTGCTCTGCCTATCGGGACAAGAAGACGACAAGATTTGTCATTAGCAATATCATCGACAGGGAACTTATGGGCTGACCCTGAGCCTGGCACGGAACCAACGCTGCTAGGGTAGGCAGTTGGAGATACTAATTGCTCCTTTTGCACCGGAACCATCATTGTACTCGGTGCCACTAATTGTCCTGATTGTCTAAGTTGTTCCATTATTTCTTGCATATTTTCTTTGACCTTTTGAGCAATCGTTTCATCAAGTGTTTTCTTAAACTTCTCACGTCTTCTATATGTGTCTTTATCTTTAGGGAAACCATCTAGCCAAGACATTTGAGAAGAGACCGCTCGAACCCGTCCTCTGTGTTCAAGGTTTCCCAAGATAGCGGTAAGTTGGTCATTCTCCCTCTTCGGCTTGAAGAGACCCTTCTGTTGCTTTTCAATTACTTCTTTCATTTTATCCTCTACTTCATTCAGAGAGTCAGGCTTTTCAAGTTTGCCCTCGCTGGTCAAACCTGACCGAGCAAAGACCCAGCGTTGAGTTCGCTCATCGCACCCTTCTAATGGGTGAGGATTGCCCTTACTAAGAATTTCGTCTATTATCTTATTCCATTTCTGGACTTTGGGGCCATATCCGGCAGACCCCAAGCGATGATGGTATTTGTTCTTTTTTGCAAGCTCTGACCTAGTTGCACTTAGAGCTTTAGCATTAGATGTGCTCTTTTGACGAACAAACTCTTGCCACTGAGCTTGTGTGATTTTTCCCATCTTCCTCGGGCTAGGGACCTTATTGGCCTTAACATAAGCATTCATTTCACTCTTCCAGCATCGAAACTTATTGCCACAAGAGACCAATGTTGCTTTCTTTACAGCTTCTTCTGTGCCTTTCGGGAACTTGAATTATTTCTTTATCTTTTCCCACAACTCATTCTTGGTCTGCTCGGGTAATTTCCTCCAATTCTCGGTTGTGATCGGCACAACCTCCCTAACAAGAAAACCGCATGCATTACGGTACTTGGTAACTGAATCCAATGGTTCTTGGGGAAGCCCACCTGGACCGACCCTTGTTATGTACATGATGCGGTCCAATGGACCCTTATTGGGACCTCGTTGCCCTCGTTTCCGCTTGAGTGAAGCTGAGAATTCATCCATTGGTGAACCTTCTGTGGTTTTAGGAGCCGATGTCACCTCATTGTATTCGAGATTAATCTAGGTAGAAAAAAATTATAAGACTTCATATACTTGACAACCAACATTAACTTGAACTGCTGAAGTTAAGATTCGTGATCCATACCTCGTCGGCAGGATCATATTCCGGGTCTAGATCCACTGAAGTCTTTTTAATTTTTATATTCGGAAAAGGATCCGAAGGACTGTGATAGGAGCCTGAACTGCTGGAGTCAGTAAACTCCATATTGTCTTCTTTGTTGTTACTATCAGGACTAGTCTTCTTAGGGCTTTCCATGCTAGATCTAATAAGACAAAAAATCTAATAAATGCCATAACTAAATTTGGTCATATTTAAAACAAATTTTCTCAATTTTGGCTCAATTAAGTAAATTTAGCCAAAACACATTTTTGAAGTTATATAGGTCTAACTAAATTCTTGTATCATAGAGATCGGCATCATATGCTCAGACTCCATCGCCACACCTAGTGTTACCTAGATATGGACGTGAGGATGCTCCTGGCGTCACAAATGAGTTGGCCAGCAACTTGTTTGGCTTCAGAGCTAAATATAGCATAACTTTGGTAGCTCAGATTAGGTACAATTGCTCAAATGAAGCTGATGGAGCCACAAGTGCAGACATCTTTGGTAGCACAGATTAGCTACAATTGCTCAAATGAAACTTAGAGAAATAAAAGCAAACTTAGCCAAACTTAGTCTAGCATAGCTAACTCTAAGCAAAAGTAGCCAAATATAGCTAAATATAGCATAACTTAGTCAAAATTAGTCAAGTATAACTATATCTAATGTAACTTAGCCAAAATTAGCCAAATTTGGTCAACTTAACCAAATATAGCTAAATCTTGCCCCTAATAGAGAATTATGTGGCATATGCAAGGCCGATGACAGAAATAGGGAATATACTGCTGTTACTAGAGTCTAGAATCATGTTTACCACTAATGTGTCAGAACAGTTACAGACACACAGAACCAACTACCAATTTATCGTGATATAACCATCCACGACGAAGGGAGTAACTCCTATTCATTCGAACTTGACAGTTTTATCTCTGCAAACTACCAGAAGATGAAATGCTACTGATTTCACAGTTTCAGACACACAAAACCAACTACCAATTTATCGTGATATAACCATCCACATAAATCTTGCCCCACCGAACCCTAACCAAAGATGCCACTGAACTTGACAGTTTTTTGAATTCCATCGAACCCTAACCAAGGATGCCTACCATTATCTAATTCCCGAACCCTAACCAAGGATATGCAAGGCGGCAGCGAGGGCGGGGAGGGAGGTGGCACGGCGAAGGAGGATGGAAGGTCGAAGGGTTTATGGTTTACCTTGAAGCTCGGCGGCGACGGAAATGGCTTCGCTCGGCGTACCTGGAAGTGAGGAGGGCGAAGCTCGGCGGCGACGGCGAAGCTCGGCGGCGTACCTGGAAGTGACGAGGGCGAACACTTGGCGGCAAATGAAATTTTGGCAGCCTAACGGCGTCTAAGTGTTTCGCCCAGGTTAGGTTTTTCCAATGCTGCCGAGGGGTATATATAGACTCACATTTTCTCAGGCGGATTTTAAGTACCGATCGTCAGAGAAGATTGCTACCTCAGTCGGATTTTACTTACCAACCGCCTGAGAAGATACAATTATCTCAGACGGTTGGTTAGTAACACCCGCCTGAGTTAAACATGGGCCTGTGAAGATATTTACTTCTTCTTAATTTGATGAACGCCTACAAAAAGACCCCTCACCAACCGGGATGAGGATCCCCTGACTTAATCAGCGGTCACTGACATGTGGACCCGGTCCCACATGTCAGTGACCATGTCACGCGTGCGCGACCTTTCTTTTCCCTGAGGCGCGACCTTTCTTTTCCACTCCGCGCGGCCTTAAAGACGCGCTATCGCTCACAAGCGCATCGCTCACTTTGAATCCTCTTGTTTTCTTCGTCTTCCTCCGCTCCGACGACCCAACACCACTATGGCCGACCTTCCACCTCCAAGCCCTCCGAGGGAGCCACCTTGCAAGAAACTATGTTGCAGCTCCCCCGAGAAGATCAACACCGAGCAGCGCCTCCTCATGGCGCGAGAGGCGTACAACAATACGTCTCGCGCCATGAGTGCCTTGGGGCTGGGTACCCTTCCAGAGTATACTGGAATGGGTATCTTGGGCCAACCACTACCTCTACGCCCTCATGGGGGTGGCTGATCGTCTCGACATTCTGTTCGCAACGATGGCCCAGGTTCTTGGCCCCGAGGGCCGTAGAACGCTGGTGGAGGCGACGGCTAGCAACCTCGGGGTTGCACCGCCGGTGCAGCCGGTGCAACCGGTGCAGCCGGTGCAGCCGGTGCAGCCGGCCCTATCTCCTGTTGCACCGGTGCCGGAGTCGCCGCCGGAGGACGAGGAGGAGGAGGAGGAAGAGGAGTAGGAGTAGGATTTAATTAGTTTTTCTTTTTGTTGTTTTTAGTTGCTTCTATTTTGTAAATATTGTTAATGAATGAAATCTATCTTTTTTCATCTATGTGATTGAATATTACTTGTGTATCTTGTGTGTTCTTGTGTGTTCTTGTGTAAATATTGTGCATCTTGTGTGTTCTTTTGTGAGATGTGTGATTGAATATTGTTAATGAATGAGTATCTTGTGTGTTCTTCAACTGTGTGAATGAATGAATGTGTAGTGTGTTCACCGTTAATTAAAATTTCACGTCTGAGAATAAGATTATCTCAGGCGGTTGGTAAGTATATTCTCAGGCGGTTGGTAATCACCAACCGCCTATGAAGATATTTACTTCTTCTTAATTAATATTCTTGATTAAATGTGGTCCTTTAAAAAGGCAAAAATCCACTTTCTTGTAATATTATTGATAAGTAAAGGTTACCATTAAATTTCACTTCATAAATCCTTTGAAATTGGTCAGAACATAAAAAACATACAACAGATGCTATTTTTCATTTTTCTATCTTGATGAATATAATGCTTTTTTCATTTATTTTTTCAGTGGACATTTTTACTCATCATACCAACCTCTACGAATTTTTTCATATTTTTTTAAATTTTTTGGAATCAATGTGTGTTCATAATTTGATGAATGCCTCGTATGAATATGAGCATTTAGTTAGAATGGTGGATAATTTGAAGTTTGACATGTTGGAATGCTTTTAAAAAAATTAAAAAAATTCATACATGTATAAATTATACAAATATGTTCATACCAACAATTTGAGTGAAGGAACTTTTTTTATGAGATACACAAATGTGAATAATATGTGAGTAGAAATTAATTTGATATTTACCAAAACATTACAATGTCAGCTATACAAGTTTTAAAAATATTTTGTTCAGGTGGTAGATGTTAATTTTATACAAATGTAGAAGAAAGAATCATAGAATTTGGACACAATTTACAGAATATAAACATGTTTGAGTATTTATATTGGAATCTAAATAAAAAAGAAGCAAGGGATAAGGAAACTGAAGAACAGTATCGGGAATTATCCCAGGCGGTTGTTAAGTAATACCCACCTGAGATAAAAATATTTTCAGACGGTTGGTAATCACCAACCGCCCGTGAAGATATTTACTTCTTCTTAATTAATATTCTTGATTAAATGTGGTCCTTTAAAAAGGTAAAAATCCATTTTCTTGTAATATTATTGATAAGTAAAGGTTACCATTAAATTTCACTTCATAAATCCTTTGAAATTGGTCAGAACATAAAAAACATACAACAAATGCTATTTTTCATTTTTCTATCTTGATGAATATAATGCTTTTTTCATTTATTTTTTCAGTGGACATTTTTACTCATCATACCAACCTCTACGAATTTTTTCATATTTTTTTAAATTTTTTGAAATCAATGTGTGTTCATAATTTGATGAATGCCTCGTATGGATATGAGCATTTAGTTAGAATGGTGGATAATTTGAAGTTTGACATGTTGGAATGCTTTTAAAAAAATTAAAAAAATTCATACATGTATAAATTATACAAATATGTTCATACCAACAATTTGAGTGAAGGAACTTTTTTTATGAGATACACAAATGTGAATAATATGTGAGTAGAAATTAATTTGATATTTACCAAAACATTACAATGTCAGCTATACAAGTTTTAAAAATATTTTGTTCAGGTGGTAGATGTTAATTTTATACAAATGTAGAAGAAAGAATCATAGAATTTGGACACAATTTGCAGAATCTAAACATGTTTGAGTATTTATATTGGAATCTAAATAAAAAAGAAGCAAGGGATAAGGAAACTGAAGAACAGTATCGGGAATTATCCCAGGCGGTTGTTAAGTAATACCCACCTGAGATAAAAATATTTTCAGACGGTTGGTAATCACCAACCGCCTGTGAAGATATTTACTTCTTCTTAATTAATATTCTTGATTAAATGTGGTCCTTTAAAAAGGTAAAAATCCATTTTCTTGTAATATTATTGATAAGTAAAGGTTACCATTAAATTTCACTTCATAAATCCTTTGAAATTGGTCAGAACATAAAAAACATACAACAAATGCTATTTTTCATTTTTCTATCTTGATGAATATAATGCTTTTTTCATTTATTTTTTCAGTGGACATTTTTACTCATCATACCAACCTCTACGAATTTTTTCATATTTTTTTAAATTTTTTGGAATCAATGTGTGTTCATAATTTGATGAATGCCTCATATGAATATGAGCATTTAGTTAGAATGGTGGATAATTTGAAGTTTGACATGTTGGAATGCTTTTAAAAAAATTAAAAAAATTCATACATGTATAAATTATACAAATATGTTCATACCAACAATTTTGAGTGAAGGAATTTTTTTTTATGAGATACACAAATGTGAATAATATGTGAGTAGAAATTAATTTGATATTTACCCAAACATTACAATGTCAGCTATACAAGTTTTAAAAATATTTTGTTCAGGTGGTAGATGTTAATTTTATACAAATGTAGAAGAAAGAATCATCGAATTTGGACACAATTTGCAGAATCTAAACATGTTTGAGTATTTATATTGGAATCTAAATAAAAAAGAAGCAAGGGATAAGGAAACTGAAGAACAGTATCGGGAATTATCCCAGGCGGTTGTTAAGTAATACCCGCCTGAGATAAAAAAAAATTTCAGATGGTTGTTAAGTACCAACCGCCTGTGAAGATATTTACTTCTTCTTAATTAATATTCTTGATTAAATGTGGTCCTTTAAAAGGCAAAAATCCACTTTCTTGTAATATTATTGATAAGTAAAGGTTACCATTAAATTTCACTTCATAAATCCTTTGAAATTGGTCAGAACATAAAAAACATACAACAAATGCTTTTTTTCATTTTTCTATCTTGATGGATATAATGATTTTTTTCATTTATTTTTTCAGTGGACATTTTTAATATAACCCATAGAGTACAACACGTTATGGGAGAACAGGTCATACTCGCGCTCAATCCTACAGTTCTCAGTACAGAAGACGGTCTCGGACCACCCTCGCCTGCCGCAGCGGGCAGGCCCCTGGTTCCCCCCTGTTGGGCAGCGGCAAACGCCATCGTCAATGTCGGGCAGCGCCACCGGCGGCGGTCCGGGAGGAGGCCTACGCAATAACCTCCAGCTCACGAAAACGTCGAGCCTCTGCATGGCTTGATCCCGACACCGGCAACACTCCTTGTTGGTCCTCTTCATCACGACGGACCCGACCGTGTTGTTGCCGACGTGGGCCTCGCCTTTGACCTGCCGATATACTCGAGGGCGTCGCGGTCCCCGCGGTCGGCGTCGTAGCGGAGCATGGCGAGGATGTAGGCCGCCACCTTGTGGCCGTTCGCGGCCGCCCGGGCAAGGAACTGGGTGCCCCGCTGCGCCTGCGCGCGGCCGTAGTTGAAGACGAGGTCGAACCCGGTGACGTAGCACGCATGAGGGTTGCCCACGTTGGCCAGGCGCTCCACGAGGGCGTCGTAGCTCCCGTTCTCGTGCCGTTGGAACCACTCCCAGCTACTCTCCCGCTCCAGCGCCACGCGCCTGCCCACGGTGGGATCACGGCACGCCGCGTGCATGGCCTTGCAGGTGGCGCGCAGACTGGAGAGGTCGTCCATGGGCTGGGTGGAGGTTGCGGCGACCCACCCCGTGATCAGGACCGCAATATCGTTCGGCAAGGGGAACTCCATGGGCTTATCTCAGGCGGTTGGTAAGTAACAACCGTCCCTGAGATAAATATATTCTTAGGCGGTTGGTAAGTACCAACCGCCTGAGAAGATGTTAATTAACTGACGCGCCGCACGAGGTCTGCGGAGAAGTTAAGAAGTCGTGGTGCAGGGATGCGTGCGACGGAAGGATCTCTGAAGATCGTCTTCCACAGTGGTTTAATTGTGCGCCGCACGAGGTCTGCAAAGAGTTCAATGCGCAATGAACAAAATATTTTGTTCAGTTGGTAGATGTTAATTTAATACAAATGTAGAAGAAAGAATCATCGAATTTGAACACAATTTGCAGAATGTAAACATGTTTGAGTATTTATATTGGAATCTAAATAAAAAAGAAGCAAGGGATAAGGAAACTGAAGAACAGTATCAGGCATTATCCCAGGCGGTTGTTAAGTTATACCCGCCTCAGATAAACATATTTTCAGACGGTTGTTAAGTACCAACCGTCTGTGAAGATTTTTACTTCTTTTTTCTCAGGTGGTTTGTAAGTAATACCCGCCTGAGATAAACATTTTTGAAACTATAATATGTTAATTAACGGCCTGAGAAGTGTTAATTAACTGACACGCCGCACGAGGTCTACGGAGAAGTTGAGAAGCCGTGGTGCAGGGACGCGTGCAAGGATCTCTCAAGATCGTCTTCCACAGTGGTTTAATTGTGCGCCGCACGAGGTCTGCAAAGAGTTCAATGCGCGGGAAACGAACCGCTCCCTCGTCTACTCCGCACAGACCATATATAAGGCGCGTCGTCGGTTATGTACAAGCACAGAACTTTTGCACTCCTTTCTTCTTCTTCCATTGTTCCACCTCTCCTAGCCCGGCGCCGACGAACCACCACCGCCATGGCCAACCTTCCGCCACCTAGCCCGCCGATGCAGCCACCCTGCAAGCGGATACGCTGCAGCTCCCCCGAGAGGGTGAATGACGACGACCAGCGCGTTCCACCGCCGGTGCAGTCGGAGCCACCGGTACAGCCGGAGCAATCGGCTCAACCGGAGCAGCCGACCCCTGCATCGTCGCCAGAGGAGGAGGAGGAGGAGGAGGAGGAGGACAAGGAGGAGGAGGAGGAGGAGGAGGACGACGACGACGACGACGATGATGACGATGATGACGACGAGTCGTCCTCCGACGACGGCGACGACGAGTCGTCCTCCGACGACGGCGACCACCACCATGGTGACGACTACGACGACGACGACGACGAGTCGGAGGAGGACCGCTTGGCGTGGTTTGAGAAGTTGGCGGAGAGGATGGAGGAGGCGGGGCCGTAGAGTAGTTTTTAGGATTTCAATCAAGTGTTCTTGTACATATTTCTTGTGTTTTGTACATATTTCAATCAAGTGTCAATGAATACTGGTGGATAATTTGAAGTTTGACATGTTGGAGTGCTTTTAAAAAATTTAAAAAATTCATACATGTATAAATTATACAAATATGTTCATACCAACAATTTTGAGTGAAGGAAATTTTTTTTTATGAGATACACAAATGTGAATAATATGTGAGTAGAAATTAATTTGATATTTACCAAAACATTACAATGTCAGCTATACAAGTTTTAAAAATATTTTGTTCAGTTGGCATTATCTCAGACGGTTGTTAAGTAATACCCGCCAGAGATAAAAATCTTCTTAGGCGGTTATTAAGTACCAACAGCCTGTGAAGATATTTACTTCTTAATTAATAAACATCTTCTCAGGTGGTTGGTAAGTAAAACCCGCCTGCGATAAAGTTAAAAACCGCCTGTGAAAAACCGACGTCTATATAAGGACCCCTCACCGCAGTCAAAACGCAACCCTGGAGAATTTATATCGACGCCGCCAGGCTGTTGAAATTTCCCCTGCGCTGCACCGCCGCTCCGCCGCCAAGCCCATACTGCCGCGCCGCCGCTCAACCCCGCACCGCCACTTCTCCACCCAGTCGGCCCACCGTGCTGACGCCTCCCCACCGTGCTGACGCCTCTGCAAGGTAAATGTAGTTTCCTTACTTTTTCTTTGTATATTTTCATTAGCTGATAAGCTGTTAGTTTTGTGTGTTCTGGTATATGGATTATGTCCTTTTGCATGTGTAAGGACTGTATGGATTGTGTTCTGGTATATTGATGTATGGACTATATGGATTGTTTCCTTTTTGTACCTATTATGTGACATGAATATGATTTTTAATTAACAGATGCTATTGTAAAATATATAAGATGCATCTGGGCCTGTTTCCCGATATAACGGACTGGATCCCAACCAGACCTAGCCCATGCTGATGGGCCTGTTTCCCCCTTTGACTCCGTCCGCCTCAAGACGTCGCCCGTCTCCTAAATTAGTCGCCCTAATCATACTTGTTATGTCTCTGTAAATTCATTTTATAGAAGACCTTTAGAGAATATTTGTGGCCAAATTTTGTAAATCTGACAAAAAATTCTATTATTGAAGCATGGACCGTCGAGCGTGGATGTATAACATGCCAAGACCCGATCCTATGTACATTCGTAATGTTGCAAATTTTATTGAAGCATCCAAGAGACATGCGAAGTTGCAAAAGATAGATGACATATTATGTCCATGTATCGACTGCGAAAATAAGATTGCTTGGACGGATACTATAGTAATCCAATCTCATTTGGTGAAAAGAGGTTTCAAAAATAACTACACAATATGGACAGAGCATGGTGAGTTAGATACACATGATGTGGATAAAGATGATGAGAGAGGCTCAGATGATGATAATGTTCATATTGATGATGGTAGTGACAATCAAGCTGGTGATGATGATGATGAGTTCGATTGTGAGGAGATGTTGCGTCACATTGAACCATATGTACTGACTTCTATGGGAGCAAGCAAAGGTTTAAGTAAAATGGAGACATTCCAGAATGCGGCGACAGAGCTTTTATATGATGAATCAAACGGTTGTGATAAAGAGTTTACTACATTGCGTGCAGTCTTAGAACTACTAAAGTTGAAAGCTACACACGGATGGTCCGATTGTAGTTTCTCTGATCTTTTGAATCTTCTGGCAGAAATTCTTCCAAATCCAAATAAACTGCCTAGAAGCACTTATAAAGCGAAGAAACTTCTTTGCTCAATGGCACTAGGTGTGACAAAAATACACGCTTGTGTGAACCATTGTATTCTGTATCGCAAAGAGCATGAGCTCGCAACTAGATGCCCCATTTGTGGTGTCAGTAGATACAAGGACTACAATCACCAGTATGTTACCAACATGAAAAAGACTCAGAAGAATAAGAAGTTTATTATTGGTCCTGAAGGTGACGATGACGATACTTCTGGCGATGCAGACGGGAAGAATAAGAGAAAAATTCTGCATTGGTGATGTGGTACCTTCCGGTAATTGATCGCTTGAAGTGTTTGTTCTCAAACCCTAGGGAGGCTGAACTTATGCGTTGGCATTCCAAGCAACGCAAGAAGAATGAAAAACATATACGACACCCTGGTGATGCAACGCAGTGGAAAAATTTTGATATTTAGTATCCAGAATTTGCGAAGGAAATCAGAAATGTGAGGTTTGCCTTGGGTATAGATGGAATGAATCCGTTTGGTGAAAAAAGGAGCATACACAGCACATGGCCCGTGGTCTTAACTATGTACAACCTACCGACGTGGTTGTGTCACAAAAGGAAATATATCTTATTATCTGTTCTTATCCAAGGTCCGAAACAACCCGACATCGAAATTGATGTGTTCTTGGAACTTTTAATGGAAGATATGGCGAAATTGTGGAATGAAGGGGTACGTACATGGGATGAGTACAAGCGGGAGTATTTCACGCTAAGAGCAATGATATTCGTTACCGTGCATGATTATCCCGGACTGTTTACATTATTGGGACAAATGAAAGGGAAGAAAGGTTGCGTTAGGTGTGTGGATAGAACTGGATTTCTATACCTCACTTCATCCAGAAAGACGGTGTACATGAGACATCGACGGTTCTTGACAGATACACACAAGTATAGGAAGATGAAAGAACAATTTGATAACAAAATCGAAAAAGATACTGCACCGAAACCTTACAGTGGAAAACTTGTGTTTGAAATGGTCAAGAACATTCATATTGCTTTCGGTAAGGGAAAAAAGAGTAAAGGAATTAAGAGAAAGAAAAGTACATCTTCGGATGATACAACTAACATGGCTTTCAAGAAACAATCAATTTTTTTCAAGTATCTTCCGTATTGGAAGAATCTGGAATTTTGCCATAGTATTGATTTGATGCACGTTACAAAGAATGTATTTGACAGCATCATTGGGACCTTGCTGGACATGCCGAGGAAAACAAAGGACGGATTAAATTCACGTATGGACCTAGTAAATCTTGATTTGAGACCAGAGCTTCATCCAGTAGAAAAGGCGAACGGGAAGCACTACCTTCCCCCAGCCAGCTACAACTTGACGCTAGAAGAGAAAAAAGCAATTTGCGAATGCTTGCGTGGGATCAAAGTGCCCACAAGTTTCTCATCCAATATCCGCAAACTAGTCTCGATGAAAGACTTGTCTTTATTCGGTTATAATTCTCACGACTGTCACATGATGATGACAATTTTCCTTGCCATTGCAATAAGAGTAATCAAACCTGAGCATATAAAAGTTGTCATCACACGTTTGTGTTACTTCTTCAATGCAGTATCGCAAAAGGTGATAGCACGTGAAGATTTAGACTATCTAGAAACATACATCGTCGAGACAATGTGCAAGCTTGAGATGTGTTTCCCACCATCCTTTTTTGATATGCAAGTACACCTAATCATACATCTTGTTGATCAGATAAAAGCATTGGGGCCACTATATTTACATCATATGTTTTCGTTGGAGAGATATTTAGGAGTATTAAAAGGTTATGTGCGGAACCGTGCTCACCCAGAGGGTTCAATTATGGAAGGATACACCACTGAAGAAGTGATTGAGGGTTGCGCTGATTACATCAAAGATGGAAAATCGATAGGTGTCCCTATACCGGTACATGAGGGTAGACTACGTGGGAGAGGCAAAGTGGGTAAGAAAACTTTTATTGTTCAAGATTACAAGAATGTACACCGTGCACATTTTGGTGTACTACAACAACTCGCAATAGCTGAGCCGTACATCGAGGAACACCAATTGAGCTTCGTGATAAAAACCAAGACCGCAAAGAGGACTGGATCATGAAAGAGCACAGAGGATGTTTCACTGAATGGTTAATGGACAAAAATATATCATACGGAAACACTATAGAAGAGGCAACAATGAAGAAGTTAGCTTCTGGCCCATCTGCTTTGGTAACATCATGGCAAGCATATGACATCAATGGTTACACATTTTACACTAAAGAAAAAGACGGTAAGAGTGTTGCACAAAATAGTGGTGTTCGTATTGAGGCTTATGATTCACAAGGGCAGAAGACCACATACTTCGGGTTCATAGAGGAAATATGGGAACTCGATTATGGCGAAAGAATGGTAATGCCCATATTTAAGTGCCAATGGGTCAAACATCCTGATGGTTTGAAAGTGGACAATTACGGGCTGACACTGGTAGACTTGAATAAAGTGGGTTACAAAGATGACCTGTGGGTTCTCGCCGATAATGTTGCACAAGTTTTTTATGTTCAAGATCCAGAAACTGAGAAGTTGCACGTAGTTGTTTCTGGAAAGCAAAATATTGTTGGGGTTGACAATGTGGGAGATAATGAAGAGGAATATAATCAGTATGAAGAGATGTACCTTTTCACCGAACCAGAAAACATCAAGCGCGTAGAGAGAAGCATTAAAAAGAATTTGAAACCCTATATGCGAGAAGATGTCAATGCTGGAAAAAATGTATATAGCAATGCGAGATGATATATATTGTATATATTTGTATCTTCTGAAATCAACTTAGAACAATGTTGGTATATGGATTGTGTCCTTTTGCATTTGTGTACATATGCGTTTGGACTCAATGATTTGGAAGTTTGGTAGTTTGGTCTTTCTTCAGATAATGATGTCTTGGGCGTGTAGCCGATTGAAGGAGGAGCGCTTGGCGTGGCGCAAGAACCATCCCCATGTATGTACATATGGCACACCGGTCACATGGTTGTATATACATATGTATCTGTAATGGACTGATGAACTTAACTGTAGTTTGTTTTTCCATGTTGTTTGTTTTTGGTATTTTCAATTTCTCCGCGTAGGGTTTCTTTGCGAAGCCTGAATCGGGAGATTTATTGAAGTGGCAGTGCATCGTCCCCGGTAAAGAAGGGGTAAGTCATGAAGAACAAGCACAATATGAATTTAACCATCGTCCTCCTATTAATAATTTCTTTTGCAGACCGAATGGGAAGATGGTTACTACCCCCTGACAATCTCCTTCTCTGAGGACTATCCCTTGGTGCCTCCAAGATGCGCCTTTCCAATTGGGTTCTTCCACCCAAATGTCTATCGTTCGGGAGCACTCTGCATCGGGATTCTTGATCAAGAGACTGTAAGATAGACCTATTTTGTTCATGTAATTATTACTTATAATTGTTGTCGAACTTATTTGAACTGGTTTCTTATATTGCTTAAATTATATTTCGTAGGGGTGGTGCAGTGCTTTTACAATCAAAACTATACTACTTGAAGTTCAGTGTTTGCTGCATCAGCCAAATGTGCCTGATGTTGAAAATGATTGCTATAATCTACTTATCAAGGTTAGATGACACTTTGACTTAGTGACCAATGTAGGTTATTCATTCCTCCTTCGACATTTGTTAATTTAAATAATGTCAATATTTTCAGGATCCAGCGGAATATAAGAGACGTGCTCGGGAGCAAGCGGGACGGTACAATTTAGATTGATCGATGGGAGCTTCATCGTCGATCTACAATGAATGTAGCATGATTTTTGTTCAGTGTGTAAAGAAATTATCTTTGAACAATTGTAAAGCCTCTAATGGTGTATTATCACAATTAAGCCAGCCTCACTGGTGATCGAGCATTTCCTATAATGCATTACTGTACTAGTATCCGCTAGCTCATCTGTGTTTTTTTCCTGATACAATTTTGCCTGCACGACTACATACGGCTGTGATATATAATTGCAACTACATCCCTGTAATTTCAATGAAAACCGCTTATGATAATTAAACAATGACCGCCACTGAAAATACATGATCTTCTCAGGCCGTTGTTAATCAAGAACCGGCTATGAAGTTTATTGCATTACATACGGTTATTAATTAAGAACCGCCAATGAAGATCATGTATTTACCCAGACGGTTGTTCCTTAAAATCCATCTGTGAAGTTCATTGCATTACAGACGGTTATTAATTAAGAACCGCCAACGAAGATCATGTATTTACCCAGACGGTTGTTTCTTAAAATCCGTCTGTGAAGTTTGTTGCATTACAGACGGTTAATAATTCATAACCGTCTGTGAAGATCATGTATTTACCCAGGCGGTTGTTTCTTAAAATATGTCTGTGAAGTTCGTTGCATTACAGGTGGTTCTTAATTAAGAACCGATTCTGAAGATCATGTATTTACCCAGACAGTTGTTCTTTAAAATCCGCCTGTGTTGTTCTTTCATCACAGACGGTTATTATATCATTCGTCATCACAGTCGCATATTTTTAAGGACCGCCTGTGTTTGAAAAATTGAGGCGTCTGTAAAAATGCTTTTTGTAGTAGTGGGAGTTACCAACCCGCGTGCAAGAAGATGCGTGATTCCCACACTCGCCTCTATGGATTTCCGCGAGGAGCTTGCAAACTTCTTCCCTTGCAATGCATCGCATTAGGATGCCATTGGCACCGTGCCGGTAGAGATCCCCTTCTACCAACGTGTATCTTTTAGCCAATCTGACAATCCGGTCAGCGGATACACTGTCTTCAGGAAGAATATTGTCTTTCAAGTAGCTCCAGATCTCCGAGATCCATGCATCGGAGCTAACTTGAGCTTCTGAGTCTTGTGTGCTGGGTTGATCGAAGCTTCCGGCAGCACCTACGACTCTTGGTGGACGCCATGGTAACAGGGCCACCGGGACTGCCAGCTTCGTGGTGCTAGTCTTGCCCCCTTCGCTCAGTTCGGCAGGCTAAGTTGTTGGTCTTGACAACCTCCGAACGAAGATTCCGTCTGGAGCCGGAGCTTCAGTTGAGGCTTTCGTTGAGAGTTCGTCAGCTTCAGCGTTGTGAAGACACTGAACATGGTGGAGATCCAGAACTTCGAAGTCCTTCTGAAGCCTCTGGACTTCAAGGACATAAGCGACCAGTTGATGATAATTACAGGAGCATTCACCTTTGACTTGTTTGATGATGAGTTGTGAATCTCCCTTCACCAACAACTATTTTACACCATAAGATAGTACCACCTTAAGTACGTAGATAAGAGTTTCATATTCCGCCATGTTGTTGGTCGCCTTGAAATCAAGGTGAACCATGTACTTGACCTTCTCCCCAGTCGGAGCAAGGAGAAGGATTCCAGCTCCGGCCCCCTGCTTCTGCATGGAGCCGTCGAAGAAGAGAGTCCAGTGAGGCTCGATGAATACCGGAACCTTGGGTTTCGATCTTTGCTCACTATGGCCCCCAGGGTTTGATGGAGAGGGAGTCCATTCTGCCACGAAATCAGCAAAAACTTGACTTTTGATTTCTTGTCATGACACAAATTCTAGATCGAACTCGACCAGTTCTGCTGCCCACTTTGCAATGTTCCCAGTAGAGTTAGGGTTATGCAAAATAGCACGTAGTGGAAAAGAAGTTACCACTGATATTTGTTGGGCTTGGAAGTAGTGTCAAAGCTTTCTTGAGGCAATAAGAACCGCATAAAGCAACTTATGCACCTCAATTTATCTTGTCTTGGCGTCGTGGAACACTTCGCTTATGAAGTACACTAGGCTTTGGATGGTCCAGACCTTTTTGGAAGGACTCGAAGTTTCTTCTCCATTGACCCAGACCCTCCTGGATGGGTCTGTACCTTCATGTTGTGCTTCCTGGACCCTCGCGGAGGTGTCTATAACTCCTTCTTGTTCGACCCATACCTTGCTAGAAGGGTCCAGATCGTCTTGGTCGGCCAGGTGAACCCCCTCAGGTAAATGAGGTTGATCTCCTAGCATTTCATCTTGAGGTTCCGTGTCTGGGGGCTGGGACCCAGACACACCTTCATTTAACTCCAGACCCTCCCGGAGGGGTCCAGGTTCCTGGACTGGATGTTGCACCAGTCTTTCCGTGACAAGGACCATACCGATAACTTCAGTAGTGTGGTGAGAAGTTGTTTTAGGCCTTGAAACGCCTTTTCTGCTTCTTCATATCAATGAAATGGTCCAAACTTCCTCAACAATTTGATGAAGGGAAGTGCCCGCTCTGCCAGTCTTGAAATGAACCGGCTGAGCGCAGCTAGACATCCAGTTAACTTCTGGGCATCCTTGATGCGGGCTGGGGGATGCATGTCTTTTATGGCCTTGATATTCACCAGATTTGCTTCAATTCCTCGGTGAGTCACCAAGAAACCTAAAAGCTTCCCAGAGCTAACCCCGAAGACACATTTGTCTGGGTTCAGCTTAGTGCGCAGCTTGTCGAAGACAGCTTGTAAATTTTCAAGGAGTGACTCATTGTTCTTGATCTTCACGACGATGTCGTCGACGTACACCTCCACCAAGTCTCTAATTAGCTCTCCAAATTTTTTGTACATAGCTCGCACAAATGTTGAAGCAGCATTTTTAAGACCAAATGGCATGGCAGTATAACAGTAGAATCCATCTACTGTTATGAGGGCAGTATGCTCTTCATCTTCTTTAGACATTCAGATTTGATGATATCCAGAATATGCATCTAAGAAACACAATAGCTCACACCCGGAGGTGAAGTCCACTATCTGATCTATTCTAGGTAGTGGGAATGGATCCATTGGACATGCCTTATTTAAAGTGGTGTAGTCGATACACATCCGAAGCTTCCCGCCAGCCTTAGGCACCACGACTGGGTTTTCCAGCCATTTAGGATGAAACACCTCCCGAATGAAACCAGCTTCGAGCAACTTCTTGATCTCCTATCGGATGAAGTTTTGTCGCTCGATTGATTGCTTTCGGGGCTTCTGGTGTAAAGGCCGTGCATCAGGGTAAATCTTCAGATTGTGCTCAATCACCTCCCTAGGGATCCCAGGCATTTGCGACGGTTGCCAGGCAAACATGTCGACATTAGCCTGGAGGAAAGTGATGAGCGCGAAATCCTATTTGTTGTTCAGACCTCCCGACATACGGGTAGTTTGAGCAGCTTCAGAACCAATTTGGAAAACTTTGACGGGAACGTCGGTGTCGCCGCTTGGTTGCACATGGGGTGCAGAGGTAGAGCCTTTATGACAGATGCTCTATGGGTTTGGAGCTGGCTCCTTACCGAATGCTTCCTCTTGTGCTGTGGTAACCGTATAGAGTTCTTCTAAAGCAGTGACTCCTGTGGTACGATCTCCGTGGATCCGTAGAACGCCCACAGGTGTTGGCATATTCAACACTAAGTAACCATAATGAGCGGCGGCCATGAACTTGTACAAGGATGGCCTGCCCAAAATGGCATTGAACGGCAGACTGATCTACACGACGTCTAAGACCAACTTCTTAGTTATGTAATTCTCCCGAGTCCCGAAGGTTACTGGGAGTGTGATGGAATCGAGAGGTGTAATGGTCCTTGGACCTACCCCAAAAAAGGTCGAGATGGGCGAAGGTCCGAAGGCCGGAGCTGAAGCTTAACGAAAGCTTCGAAGCTTATGAGGTTCAGCCCTGAACCTCCGTCCACCATTACATGGTGGAGTTGAGTATTGTTAATGGTGGGTGACACCATCAACGGGAGTTGGCCAACTCTAATCATGTTGCAGGGGCAGCCCAAAGCATCGAAAATGATGGGAGTGTCCATCCACTTCCGATGAGGCTCCGCCCTAGCAGTGGGAGCTGCCACGGCCATGTCTTGCCGCATTGTCTTGAGGATACGGTGAGAGGTAATATCTCAAGAACCACCATAAATGGTGTTCAGGGTCTTCCGGTGCTTGTTGTCAGAGTTATAGGAATCATCATCGACAGTGTCTTAAATAGCTTTCAGGACCTTCTTGGGGTCCTGGAAACCTAACTCCTCCTCAGCCGTAGCTTCGCCGACTTTTTGTTTTCCTTCTCACTGATGGAAAGGAGCTTCTACCCGGCGCTTGTTATAGTGCTCGACAAGGTTTTGAACCTCCCGACATTCTTCTAGGTTGTGCCTTTCTGTCTTCTGGATCGGACACCATGCTTTGGAACTGTTGTCGTCTTCTGATGAAGGACGAGTTCATGTCTCGGGGCGTGGCACCCGGCCACCCAGAGCTGCAGCAGCTGCAGCGGCTGGTGCGCCGGCCGACGGCTTCTTCTTGCCGTTGGGCTTCTTCTTCTTTTTACCACTACCGGAGGTAGTGGATTTAGTTTTGGAGGACTTCTTGTTGGCCTCCGGAGCTGGCTTGGAGTGCATTTCACGGCCCTACGCAGCTCTAGCACATTTGTCTTCTAGGCTGAAGAGTTTCGTGACGCTGGTGACTTCTTTGATGGCCAGCTTCTCCAGTATCATTTTGTCTCGAACACCCTGTCTGAATGCCATGATAACAGAAGAGCTCAAGGTTGAAGGAATAGTATTCCGTACCTGAGAAAACCGTTGGATGAAGGATCACAGCGATTCCCCCGTTGTTTGCTTCATAGAAAACAGATCCAATTCAGTGCCAGGCCGAGTGTAAGAACTCTCGAAGTTGGCAATGAATTGCTGGCATAGCTCCGCCCAACTATTAATGGAGTCGGGTGGAAGACTCATGAACCAAGACCTTGCAGTCCCAGTTAGAGCCACTGGGAAGTAGTTGGTCATCACGGCCTCATCACCCCCCGCTGTCAGTATAGCAGTGGAGTAGATTTGTAGGAACTTGGCGGGGTTGACAATCCTGTCAATTTTTTCCGGTAAGTGAGGCCAGAACTTCTGTGGCCATCTGACCATGCATAAATGCATGGCCAGGGCAGAACAACCTCCTCCTACTCCTTGAGGAGCAGGGTTGTCCCGAGCCTCTCGCCTCTCACGAGCACGCTCGATATGGACGCAACCATCTTGCTGCCGGTAACGGCGATAAAGTTCTGACCGCATGTCATGAGTCAGAATCCTGGTGATGGTGTGGGTGTGTCGTGCCCCGGGAGGCAGCGAAGTCACCTGCTGGGATGCAGCACGTCTCCTATGCTGCGAGGCTTGTGGACCAAGTCAGCCCAATAAGGTCCTTCGTTGTGATGGTGCTCGCCCTGAAAGGGGAGGACCTTGGTTGCTGATGCTAGCGACTGCAGATGCAACCAGATGGTCAACATCAGCTCTCCACTGTTCCATAGTACCCTGAGGCACCCCTGGAGGTGGTGGATGTTGTAGGAGAGCTCGCGCAGCAGTGAGCGCGTGCTCAGGGTTGTTGTTTGTCGATGCAGTGATCAACGCAGATGCCGCATCTTGTCACCTAACATTGTTTGCCGGAACAGATGACGATTGTGGTGTTATAGTGCGTGCTGGAAAAATGGCACCTGTTGGTTGCTGCACATTGGAGGGATTGCCTCCAGCAGATTGTTCAGCGCGATTTCTGTTGGAAGATCCTGCGGCAGAATTCACCATCTTGCAATCTCATGCCCTCCCCCTACCTGGCGTGCCAAATGTCGAAGTGTAGCAACAACACTTCCCCCGGTACTACTAAAGTATAGCCCGCGGAGGTTCTTGTTTCGATTGGGGCACTCAGAGATCAGGATCAAGATGGTGACACCAGGGATTTACGTGGTTCGGGCTGTCTGAGCGTAATACCCTACTCCATGGGGTTTGTGTTGTTGTATTGAGTGTCGCTAGTATGCGCGATGTCTGACTTTTCTTTTTCGCCGCTCCTTTGTATCATGCAGCTCCGTCCTTTTATAGTCCAAGGACTGAACGTTACATCATTTGCATGGCCCGACATGTGGCCCTGGCGTATTTAATATCCTTATGCACTCTCTATGAGTATTAAGCATGATTAATAGTGTGATAATGTGCCTTAATGGCTGTGTTACCTCTATTAACAATGCTTTGATCGCGTGTTGTTAATACAACATTAATGTCACACAATCAAGTCTTGTAACTGCCGCTTTAACTGTCTCTTGAATGTCCATGCTAAAGGAGATCTGCCAATGTATTCATTGGTGATGAAGGTCCGGAGGCTCCACACGTGGCAGCTTCGGAGCTTCCCTTTGCGGGGAGGTAGCTCCGGATCCGCTATACACGTGTCAGCACCAGAGCTTCCCTCTGCCGGGGGTTAGGTCCGGGATCATTATACACGTGTAGATCGTGGAGCTTCCCTGTGTTCCGAGTTTAGCTCCGGATTTGTGATACACGTGTCAATCTCCGGACTATCCATATGAGGGATGCGGGTCCGGTGTAATATGACATGTGGGGCCTGAGGAGACCTTCAACTTTGACGGGTAGAACTCTCTTGCACTTCTAGCGCTATCATAGGGTACCCGGTACGCAGGGTACCGACAGTCACAATAACACTTCGACATTTGGCGCACCAGGAAGGGGATTTTTGCTCAAAAAAGTGGTTGCGCTTTCATCGCAATTGTAAGCATCAAGCTTGTGAGCAGTGGCAAGATCGAGCCACAAAAGGTCGACTAGCAGGTCAACAAAGACGTGGAGATGGAGTTCCAAAAGCCTGAGCGTGCCATTCAAATGGTCCACCAGGCTAAGAACCTCGACCTCAACAGCGACCACGAGCATCGCAAAGCACTACACGTCATATGTGGGGGATCTTGGAACCCGCATCCCAAAATGCGGTCAAGACCCTATGCCAAGCGGTAGCATCACTAGATCCTACCAATGCCCCGGTGCTGCATCATAGGTGGATGGAGACGCCGATCAGCTTCGACACCTCCGACTGCCCCGAGAACATGGCAGGAGACGGGCTTCTGCCCCTCCTCGTCGCCCCCACCATTGCTAACATCAAGTTCTACCACGTCCTGGTAGATGGCGGGGCCGACCTCAACCTCATCAGCTGTGCGGCCTTCGACAAGCTGAAGATCCCTGTGTCCAAGCTCGTCCCATCGAGACCATTCTCTGGGGTAGGGCCTGGGAGGATTATCCCGTACGACAACATCCAATTCTGGGTGACCCTCGGGATGCCTAAGAACTTCAGGACGGAAAATATCTGATTCAACATCGTGGAGGTCAGCCTCCCATACAACGCGATCATCAGTAGGCCAGCCCTGTACTGATTTATTGCTATAGTACAATACGACTACCTCGTACTCAAGATGCTGACTCCCTTCGGTGTCCTCAAGATCTACGGAGATCGCGTTGCGATGGTGTATGCTTTGGAGGAGCTCCAAGCACTGGCAGCAGCCCTAGCACCTGCCCCAGGTGATGTTGGACCTAGTCAGCCTTCGATGAACTCGCGCGAGCGTGACTACATCGTTGCACCACGGGTGCAGCCCTTCGACAATGACGACGTATCCATCAAGACTATCCATATCGGCTCTGATGCTGCCCAGACCACCCGCATTGCGGGTAGTCTTGACAGTAATCAGGAATCGGCGCTCATCGCCTTCCTGCGGGCTAATATCGACATGTTTGCCTGGCAACCGTCTCAGATGCCCAGCATCCCCAGGGAAGTGATTGAGCACCACCTGAAGATGTACCCCAATGCCCGGCTGGCATAGCAGAGGCCATAAAACAAGTCCATCGAGCGGCATAACTTCATCTGCGAAGAGATCAAGAAGTTGCTCGATGCTGGTTTCATTCTGGAAGTCCATCATCCCAGGTGACTGGCCAATCCAGTCATCGTCCCCAAAGCTCACGGGAAGCTTCGGATGTGCATCGGCTACACCAACCTCAACAAGGCATGTCCTAAATATCATTTCCCTCTCCCTAGGAAAGATCAAATCATAGATTCATCCTTAGGATGCAACTTGCTCTGCTTTCTAGACGCTTACTCAGGGTTCCACCAAATCCCCATGTCTAGAGAGGATGAAGAACATACCACATTTATAACCATAGATGGCCTCTACTGCTATGTATCCATGCCTTACGGTCTTAAGAATGCCCTCCTTGCTTTTGTCGATGATATCGTTGTCAAAATCCAGACACATACATCATTGTTAGACAACCTCACCCTAGTCTTCAATACAATGCGGACCACACGCACAAAGCTTAACCCTGACAAGTGCGTGTTCAAAGTCTATGCTGGGAAGCTCCTTGGTTTCTTGGTCTCTCACCGAGGGATCAAGGAAAACCCGGAGAAGATCAAGGCGGTAGAAATGATGCGGCCTCCAACCCGCATCAAGGATGTAGAGGAGCTTGCAGGTTGCTTGGTAGCGCTCAGCCGGTTTATTTCTAGACTGGTTGAACGGGCCCTCCCGTTCTTCAAATGTTGTGCTAGTCTGGACCGTTCGTCTGGACTGAGGAGGCAAAAAAGGCGTTCAGCGAGCTGAAGCAACAACTTACTTCACTGCTCATCATGGTGGCCCCAAAGCCCAGGGAGCCTCTGTACCTCTACATCGCCGCCGTGACAGAAGTGGTAAGCATGGTCTTGGTGGCGGAGCAACCTGGTACCCAGCATCCTCAAGAGACAGACGGGGCCCCCGTTGCTGATTTTGAGCCCCAGGGCTTGGAGACTATAGGGGGCCCTGACAACCAAGATGCCTTTGGGTCCCAGCCCTAGGAGGGTACCCGGGTCCCTCCAAAGGGCCCCGGAGATCAAGAAGCCTGTGGGTCCCAGCCCCCCAAGGATGCCTTGGGTTTAGGGAACACGGAGTATCTAGGCCCAAAGCAGATGGAAGAGGATGCACAGGATTCCCCGAGGAGGGTCTGGACTATCCAGTGCACGGTCTACTTCATCACTGAAGTCCTACATGAAGCAAAAACAAGGTACCTTGAAGTACACAAGTTACTGTATGCAGTGCTAATCGCGTCGAGGAAGCTCCACCATTACTTTCACGCACACAGAGTTTTAGTGGTGACCTCGTTCCCACTGGGGGCAGTGCTCTGCAGTCCCAACGCGACTGGCAACATCGCCAAATGGGTGGTGGAACTGGCAGAGTTCGAGCTTGACTTCTTGTCGTGGCATGCAATTAAGAGCCAAGCACTAGCAGATTTTGTTTCTAAGTGGACTCCCTCACCAAGCAACCCAGAGGACCTGGAAGTCAGGGAGCCGGAGCCCAGGGCTTCGGTGCTCACCGAACCCCATTGGACACTCTTCTTCGATTGTTCATCGTGGAATCAAGGGGTTAGAGCCTGTGTACTGCTCACCTCGCCAACAAGGGAGCAATCGAAGTACGCGGTACGCCTTGACTTCTAGGCGACAAACAACATGGTGGAGTACGAAGACCTCATCTTTGGACTAACAGCTACGCAGGGTCTTGGTGTCCAACAGATGCTAGTCAATGGAGACTCCCAAGTGATCATCAAGCAAGTCCGAGGAGAATGTTGCTGCAACGACCCTCAGCTTGCAACGTACCTGCTGCACGTCAAGAAGCTAGAAGCTGGTTTCAAGGCTTTGGACCTCTGCCACGCACCGACAACTCCATCGCTGATGCCTTGTCAACTATGGCATCCATCGGGGCTCTGGTTCCTGAAGGTGTCTTTGGCAGGAGATTAGTGCGACCAACCGCTAGGTCCGCAGTGCCTAACAAAGAAGGCGAGTCCAACACCTGGAGCTGGCGACCTCAGCATACATGTAACCGTGGGGCCCATCGAGGTCCTTGTGCATCACCGAGGACCCCAGATCACCCGGCGCCCAAGATCTAGAGGCTCAGAAGAGTTAGATGCATGGATCAAAGAGATCCGAGACTACCTGAAAGACAACATCCTTCCAGAGGAACACGTATCCGTTTACTAGATCGTAAGGATGCTGAAATGCTACACGCTGGTAGAAGGAGACCTCTGTCGGCGTGGCACCAACGGCGTCCTATTAAGGTGCATAACTCGGGAGGAGGGCTGCAACTTGTTCGCAGAGATCCACGAAGGAGAGTATGGGAATCATGTGACTTCCTACACGCTGGTCGATAAAGCCTTCCGACATGGCTTCTACTGGCCAACGGCACTCCAAGACGCCGTCAAGGTGGTGAAAAGGTGCAAGGCGTACCAGTTCCATGCCAAGCAGATTCAAACTCCGGCGCAAACACTGCAAATGATCCCACCCTCCTGGCCGTTTGTGGTCTGGGGGCTGGATATCCTAGGACCCTTCCCCAAGGCAGTTGGAGGGTACCGATTCCTCTACATCGCTGTAGACAAGTGTACCAAGTGGCTGGAGGCTTCCCGAGTGATCAACATCAACAAGGAGTCTGCAGTCAAGTTCATCAAGTCGATTGTCTGCAGGTTTGGGGTCTCGAACAGGATCATCACTGACTACGGGACCTAGTCCACTAGTGGAGCATTCCAAGACTACTATAAAGACGTCGGTGTCCCAGTTTGTTATGCGTATGTGGCTCACCCAAAGAGCAACAGTCAAGTTGAAATGGCCAACGCTGAGATCCTTAGGGGCCTCGAGACACGGATGTATGACTGCTTGGATAAGCATGGAGCCAAGTGGGTTGATGAACTCCCATGTGTGTTGTGGGCTAGCCGGACATTGCCGAGTCGGGCCACGGGGGAAACGCCTTTCTTCCTGGTGTATGGGGCCGAGGTCGTCCTCCCCCAGAGATTGTAGTGGGCTCCCTTCGAGTCCAGACATTTGATGAAGCTGCGCAGGACCAGCTGCAATGCGAAGATGTCGACCTCATTGACGAAGCAAGGTGGCATGCTACCATCCGAAACGCATGGTACCGGCAGGCACTCCGGCGCTACCAGGAACGGTTTGTGCGGAGTAGAGAGCTCCAGATGGGCGATCTTGTGCCGCGGCGAATACTTTCTCAAGAAGGGGCACACAAAATCTCCCCCAACTGGGAGGGCCCCTTCCGAGTGACACAGGTATCCCGCTCGGTCGGGTGCGTAAGCCTGGCCACAGAAGAAGGAGAGCCCCTCCTCAACCCTTGGAACATAGAGCACCTCCTTAAGTCCTAACCCTAAGCATAATAGTAGGATAGTGTAGGGTGTCATGGCGCCAAGGAACGACACTTAGGACAACCAAGCTTCAGCGGGGGCAGGTCCAGAGTGTTCAGCCATTTAGCTTGGTCCTGTACCCAAAGCATGAACACTCTAGATCCCTTGCCAATCGGAGTGGGTCGTTGCCTTCTTATAAAGCCAGTCTCCTCCTATGAATGCCAATTTGAAAGAATCACTGTCTTACCCTATTCTTTATCTTATGTTCAATTAATTATCCATTAATTTTGTGATCATAAAGCTATTCTTGGTTTTTGTATATTATCTTCATATACCTGGTGAATTTCTTTCTATATATCACCTCTAGTGGAGTTATGCAACCCTGCTGAAAGTGGACTTGTTTGAGGTACCTGCAAGGTGTTTCGGGATCTCGCGGTTGCCCTCTTACTTGGGGCCTTGTGGTGCCACATGGTTGCCCAAAAAAGGCCTACGCCGAGATAGAGGTCCATGGCGCGCAGCCTGCTTAGTCTGGTCTTGTACCCTAAGCATGTGCGCTTTGCCTCCCAGTGTTGTGGCTAAGTACTGAGGGCCAGGAGGCTCACACCCTGAGTAAGGCGAGAGCCAGATCCCGGGCGCTAATGCACTGAATTACCCAAGCCTCGCGTACCAGCCCAGGACTGTAAGACATGACAAAACTAAAGAGTAGGGAAAGATCGCGACGAGAAAAATTATGTCGCCCTGTCGTGTGTGTAGGACATACAAAGCAGGTCGATTCAAGCACAACCAGCAGCAACATCAGTGAGGTACACATCACCCAGGGGGCTTACCGTTGATGTTCCTACATGTTGATGGTAGATGACGCAGGAGCATCCACCTCCAACACTTCCCAAGGGGCCTGCCATTGGTGCTATTCTAGATAATGGCAACAACAAGGGGCCTGCCATCGACGACTCTACGATGATGGTGGGCGACGCCGGAGCAGCCAACTCTAGCACCACCCAAGGGGCCTGTCGTCGATGTCTCTACGATGATGGTGGGCGACATTGGAGCATCCAGCTCTGTCACCTCCCAGGGGCTCTCCCGTCGACATCTATACGACGAAGGTGGGCGACGCCAGAGCATCCAGCTCCGGCACCACCCAAGGAGCTTGCCATTGACGACTCTGCGATGATGGTGGGCGATCACGGAGCAGCCAGCTCTGGCACCACCCAGGGGCCTGCCGTCAATGTCCCAGCACTTGAAGACAGCAACAAGAGCTGATTCGTGAGTACACTCTCCCTTCCCGCACTTGTTGCTAATAGGGTTCTCTTGTGGTACCTGTACACTAGGGGCCTACCATAAAAGTACTACACATCGGTGGTGGACGACGTCGGGGCATCTATCTCTGGCACCTCCTAGGGGGCCTACCGTCGACGACTCTACGGCGATGGTGGGTGATGTAGGAGCAGCTAGCTCTGGCACCACCCAAGGGGCCTGCCATCGACATCTCTACGAGATGGTTGGCGACGCCAGAGCATCCAGCTCTGGCACCTTCCAAGGGGCCTGCCATCGATGACTCTACGACGATGGTGGGTGATGTCAGAGCAGCTAGCTCCGGCACCACCCAAGGGGCCTGCCGTCGATGTCTCTACGACGATGGTGGGCGACGCTAGAGCATCCAGCTCCGACACCTCCTAGGGGGTATGCCATCGACAAATCTGCGATGATGGTAGGAGACGCCAGAGCAGCCAACTCCGGCACCACCCAAGGGGCCTACCGTCGACATCTCTACGACGATGGTGGGTGACGCCGGAGCATCCAGCTCCGGCACCTCCCAAGGGGCTCGCTGCCGACGTCTCTACGACGATGGTGGGCGACGTTCGAGCATCCAGCTCCAGCACCTCCTAAGGAGCGTGCCGTCGACGCTCTATGATGATGGTGGGTGACGCCGGAGCATCCAGCCCAGCACTTCCCAAGGGGCCTGCCACTGACATCCCTACTAAGACAAAGCTTGGCGCCAGGGGCCCCATTGAAGCCATCAACTCAAACTTCCCTGCTCCGCTGGGGGCCCGTCGAAGACATCTTGCGATCAAGTGGTAGGTGTGCCCAGCCACCTAGCCACATTTACCAGGGGGCCTCTAAGGGGTTCCATAGGTAGGACGTCAACTGACGACAAGATCGTCCATGTCAAATGTGCAATCGTTGGTTCCTCAAAAACTAATGATCTCGACAAAATTCCCCAAGCGGACTCAGAGCGACAGATTGAGAAGCATAAGACAGGCAAACAAGCAAAACATGAATTCAAATTCATTAACATTTATTTGTACAAAGGGGCGATCCCCAATTACAAAGGTGCTATGTGTGAAGGCCGCCGGTCTCAACTCTGCTGGAACAAAGAGGACACCTACTTGGCAAGGTCCTCGACATCGGCCCTCGCCTCCTCCTCTCGCTCATCGAAGGGACATTTCTCTACCAACTCCAGCAGATTGTCAGGTACCAGCTCTGGAAGCACACCATGACATGGGAAGCCACCTGTTCTGCTAGATCCCTTCCTTCGACCTCCAGCCATCTTGCAAGGACAGTGTTCACTGACCCCAACGTCGAGCAGAAGGAGTCCAAGGCTGGAAGTAGTTGGGCCACCCCATGAGACGGCTCCCCACACGGCACGGGACCAAGCCCGAGGGGTTCCAACACCGCCCTGACACGGGCCAGGAAGTTCCAGATCCCTTGCACCTGGGTTGCGTGGGAGGTCTGGAGGCCTTCTGCCTCTCTCCACACTGCTTCCTCCCGGTCGGCGAGCTCCCGAGCACGACGCTCAAAGTCATCCTCCCATCGCTTGACAGCGAGCTCTGAGTCGTGCATGGCTCGGCGCCTCTCCTCCAGCACGCCAAGGCTCTGGGAGACCTCTTCTTCCTCGCCGCCATGTCCCATTCCGCATCAGCAACGACAACCTCACAATAGACCAACTCCAGTCGCTTATCCTTGCACAGCTTAAGGCGAGCTTCGGCGACATCATGGGCCTTCAAGACCTTCGCCTCGAGCTTCTTATTATTGGCGTAGACCAGCTTCACCAGGTGCCGCTCCTCAGCAAGTTGATCCCACTCTCGGGTGAAAGCAGCATGTGTCTGGTGCAAGGCGGACTAGGTTGCAGCAACATCATTGGAGAGGGGAATCAGCATGGTCGTCACCACAGACGGCTGCATCTTCGCCTCTCCTGCCGACTCTGTGGCAGACACCAAATTTTGGGGACCAGATGGCTCCCCAGTTGGAGATCCAGGAATCAGCGTGTCGCTGCCCAGTGCTGATGCACCGCCCCCCCCCCCCCTACCACAAAGGTATCGCCGGCTGCCCGTGGCGAGTTGCCGTCTTGCGCGCTAATGACATCGGGCGTTAGCGCAATATCAGCAGCGGGTGGGTTCGCTCCATCAGGGGTAGCCACGATGGCCAAGGTGGTCACCTCCTCTCCTGGCACCGCCTCAGCCCCATCTGCTCTGATGGACAGAAGAGCAGGAACATCGGCATCACCGGGAGCCCATGCACCTTCGGGCGTGGGATGCGGCGCAGCAAACCCCGTACCAGTTCTGGGAGGTGCAGGAGCTACCAAGCCCACCCATGGAAGCACCAAGGGCACTATGTCGGCTGATGATGCCCTGAAAAGTAAAACCAACTCCGTTAGAGCAAAAAAAAAATAGCGAAGGAATAATTTGTGCCCTACCGTAAAGATGGTATGCTCCAAAGACCCTGGCCTCCTAGCTCGCTTGGCAAATCGAGGCCCACTGGACCCGACAACAAGGCTGGAGCCATAGCCTCTAGCACCTGCACTAGGACGGCTTGCATCGACGCGACCATCAGTGTAGACTCCTCTGCGCCTCCCCTAGAACTAGTACCGCCGCTGGAATTAGAGACCAAGTCGATTACAGAAGCTTCGGTTGCTCCGGCTCCCTCGCAATGGGAGATTAGGGTACCGTCCCCCCGCGTTAGCTTCCGCCTCTTCGGCACAGAGCTGGCGGGACCCGTGCCCAGGGTATGGGAAAGATTTCCTGGCACCAGAACTAGTGTTGGCTGGCTGCCCTCCACCCTGTCGGAAGTTGTTGAGGGCCCTACATCCGCCCTTTCTGAAGGACGTGGGGTAGACCCCACCTTGGTTGTGTTGCAGCACGGCACCGCTCCAGGACCACCGTAGCCCCAGTCGTCTCTTCAGGGTGCAGATGGACAATGCCGAACACGTTGACCTTCGGCATCAAGCTTCGCAATTCATCTCTCAAGCTAATGGTCATGAAGAGCGGCTAGCAGTTGTCCGAGATGGAGACATGTTCATCATCTACCATATTGCAGGTCACCGCCTTCAACTTCTCCTCCAACATCTGGGGGTTTGGGTCATCCGGATCCAGCCGGCACCAGTCGTACGTGCTGGTGTAGACCCAAGCCTCGTATAGGTGCCTCTGAAGGGGGGCGACGCAGCGACGCTAGAAGTCTGCTACCACCATCAGGGAGGTCAGGCCCTTGTGCCAGAAACCGGATCCTCTTCAGCACTGGCTTGTACTCCTTCGTCAACCCTTGGAATGCTTCCCAGATGGTGGGATCAGAGGTCGGGCCTTTGTTGACAACTACTAACATCACATATCATCTTTCGAAAGAGATACGGTCCGCAAGCGCACGGAAACTGTCATGTAGCATTTCACCCAAGAGTGTTCCCAAGGGTATCGTATTTACCCCAAAGGAAGGCAATGGAGTAAAGTAAACACTACTCTTATGATCAAGCTATGGGATACTAATCAATTATCAAGACAGGGGTAAGTTGATAATATATGGGTAGTGTGACACACACCTAAGCAACCTATTCTAAGGGGTAGATGGGTCCTAATGGAGGTTAGACTAAGAGTTGGGGAGTTGCTCCTACAATTCTTCTAATATACATATACATAGCCTAGGTTAGGTTCTAATGAGCATGTCAATAGTGAATACTTATGCTAAGTTGCTCAACACATCGGGCACGGGTTTACCCCTAGCAACACTAGGTGACTCCCGCCAAGATCCTGTGGCATAGCCGAATGTGGAAGATTACAAATGACAAATAGGGTTGTCACCACCTACTGCCTACCTCTTCAATTCGTGGGCCTACGAGACATTCAACGCTACCTCCTATCCTAGCACAATGCTAGCATATTAAGTAATTACCTTAAGAGCCCGGGCACAAGCTATCCTAAGGCAATGAACTCAATCATTGTTGAACCAATGTTGATACATAGCACAAGTGATTCATATTAACATGATCATATCATAACTAATTAGACTATAGTGGGGGTTTGTAGTGTTTATGATGATAGATCAAGAGTGATATGACATAATCATAAAGACTACTCCTACCACATACATGGAATCCACAATCAAACAAGAAATGCTTCATCCAAATATATGAATAAAAGAAGAATAAATATAATATCTTTATTATGCATAAAGTCACAAATGTAAGAAAAGATACATGAGACATACCTTTCCCAACTTGGACTTGGGACGAGAGGCTCTCCACTCTATAGCCTAACTCCACTAAGGACTAAGAGAACTAGTGTATACAATAGAATGATTCTCATGTGGTGTGTGTTGAAGTGAGGGGTGAGGGTCCTATTTATAGCATGGAGAAGGGTCGGTTTCCACCACCAGAAGCGTGCAAATCAATCACCACTGACTTCTTCAAGTCGGGAGGAGCCAACACGTGGAAGCTGATGGAGTTTGGAGGAAAGACCAGGTCGGCCGACTAGGGGGGTCGGCTGACCTGGTAAGTCCTCCAAACGGTTTGTGCTTTCTTGGGGTGACTTCCAGGTGGGTCCCATCTCTTGATATGGGTGCTACACCATTGGATGGACTCGGATACTTCTGTTTGTGGGCCATTTGATCCATGTGGTGCCACATGTCGATGCTTGATTGACTGAGATGATATTTTATAGGATCCATCCTCTTGTTTCACTTCAATTCTGTATAAAATACATGCATGCACTAATTTCTCCCAGTACAAGTGGAAATAGGTTAAATATAAAGGTGATGTGTTCAAGAAATGATATTTCCTTCACATATCTGAGTTATATTGACGGGTGAAATTAATATATAACAACCGTCAACAAACTTCCCCAAGCTTATCCTTTGCTTGTCCCGCGTCAAGACATTAGGTTGATGATCAGGAGTTGCTACTATGTTCTATTTTTCAAAAGTACCATGTGCACAACAAAATACTATACCTAGTATTGCAAAAATTGGCATGGTACTTCACCCATCTCAAGTCATTATGGGGCTTAAGCCGTCTCTTATTCATGGGTGGTTGAAATATAGAACAACAAATGGAGCACACATACTATAGAAATCAAGTTCCACTCGAATTCCGGAGAGTTCAATTTAGATTTTAAGTGCCTCAATTTGATTCTCTCAAGTCTATCCTTTTTGTGTAGTGGAAATATATCATCACCAAGGTATTTTGCCTAAATTCATCCCACCTCTACATAAGGCTTGTATGTGGAGCTTGGTAGGGAATATTGTAGCCATATTTGCAACACATAATATTGCTAAGTCAAAAGAGCAAGCCTTAGGAGAAATAAATTCAAAACAATTTGATTCAAGACTTGTGCATGTGTGATGGAATGAAGTGAATGTGGATATTTGAGATGACTCCTTTTTCAGTGGACTATCTTATTTTTCAGGGATGAAACATGGCTATTTTTTTCTCATGCTTATGATGTAAGCATGCATTTTTTTCTTTTTCCCCCTTTTTATAGCCATGTCTTCTACTCTCTTTTATGCAATAAATTTTTAGAGAGAGTACTAAGCATGAATGATATGGAGTTTCTCCTTTTATTATGGAATGGTGGTATGGTGGAAATTTGCTTACTTCTAGTGTAGAAGTACAACATGTGCAAGTGAAGTCTTGAATTCAAAATGTAATAAATGAAATCTCACATAGGTCTATACTAGTTTGAAAAATCTCAATGTGAAGACAAATAGCATATGCATAAGGTCTATCGATGTAATGTATCATATATTGCTTTGGTAGGTATTTCTTATCAAATGAGAGTAACTTAAATCTTTTTAGAATTTCTCCAGAAATCTAAGTTTCACTTTCAAACTAGGAATAGCAGCCCTATCACTATATCATATCCCACAACAACTTAGAATGCATTAAACTTTTGCTACCTTTCTAAATCAAGGCAAATATAATACTAGCCAATGAGAGCAATATGTTGGAGAGTAGTAAGTTGTAAACTAGGGACTTCGGAAAATTAAAACAGAGCAGCTATTCATCATTTCATCTATGTGAATTCCAAACCATTCTTACCGCACATCTTTTATTTTATTTTGAAAGCAAATCTACTCTACTTATTTTTAAGTTTTTTTATATGCAAGGTGAATGATGGGTGAATGGAAAATAAATATGTGAGGGATGTGATACAAGTTACCTCAAGTGGGGGTCCTCCCCCAAGCTTGTTCTTGGTCAAGGTCCGCTATATGGGTTGAAATCCTAATGACGGATGTAGGCCATGAGGTTGTCCTAACCTTGTTGCAACATGGCTTTGGCATTGGAGGGTTGAGTGTCGATGTTAGATTGCCTTCCATGGGTTTTATGAGTGTGGTCGAGGAGAGTGTTGTCGATGTTGGTCATCCACGCTTCAAGGTTTCCGTAGGTTGGATGTACATTGCTATTCCTTGGCTAAGGTAGTGATAACCCTTAGCACAAAGGCATGACGTGCACTCAACATGCATTGAGTGTGTTCCGTCATTCTTTGACTAAAGTGTATCATACCTTCTTTCCATGAAGAAATAACTTGTACCCCTCATGCATTGGGTGTGATCCGTAATGCCTTGGCTAAGGTAATGATACCCTTGAGCCACAAAGGAGTGACATGTACCCAACATGTGTTGAGTACGATCCGTTATTCCTTGGCTAAGGTACAACATACCTATAACCACAAAGGGATGACATGCACTCAACATGGGTTGAGTGTGATCCGTTGTTCCTTGGCTAAGGTATAAAATACCTTCTAGCCACATAGGAACAACTTGCACCCAATATATATTGGATGTGATCTTGTCATTCCTTGGTTAAGGTGCATCATACCTTTTAGCCACAAAGGAATAACTTACACCCAATGATGGTGGCAATTCCCTTGAGCTTGAATGAGTACTTAGAATAGTTGAGAGCATAATGCTCTCATATATTCGTAGCAGCCCATTGGTTGCTCACGGAGGGTTTCCATGTCAAATCTCCGACCTCGTATAGTTATGGTTGACCATCGGGCTTAATTTCCGATAGGTAGCAACCATCCTAATTTACTCCTTGGCGAAGAGATATTGAAATGGAATCCTCTTAGGTGCTCCAACAATCGGATCTTTGAATGCCTACATAGTTATTTTACTCCTGCAAACTTCCTCTCTATGATAGAGAGAGATGGTTAGCTCCCGATACTTGTAAAAATGAATTTTCAGGTTAGGTAATTGATTCTTCATTTGTATGCACGGGGAAGAACAAGACCAAAGATGCATTGGGTCCAATTCCAAGTGTATTCGTAAACAATTTATGATTTATTGACAAGAGTGGGGCTTTATAGATAAATCAAGTTGCACATTTTCTAAAGCTCCTACTCATAGAAATGCAAGTGATACAATATATGGATCCCTTCACCTTGTAAATTTTCTAACCATCATTTTTTCTACAAGAGCAAATGTTGTCATTTGGATCATGGCAAACAAGACTCTCAATTTTATCCTCCTGAACACCTTTTATTCCTTGCCTAGGAATTTGAAATTTAGTGATCCATGCATGAATGAGTTTAAAATCAAAATTATGGACATCACTATTCCTAGGTTGCTACATACCAATTCAACCATTAAGCCATTCAATCCTAACACAATTCAAATGATTAAAATTTTTAAACTTGTACCTCAATTGAAGGGCAATCCAGGTTGAAGGTCATTTTGTGAGAATTTCACGACCATGAATTTTGGTGTAGCCTTCATCAATGCCAAGTTGAGGTTGGAGCTGAATGGGCTTCACCTTGTTCCTCCATTGGACCACCATCTTGAGCATTCCTGCACCATAAACTCAAAATCAGATCGATGGGGGGATATGCGTTTAATGGGGCCTTTCAACCTCTTTACAAATTTTGGCCTGGCTGGACTAAAATTAAGAACCAACAAAACAACTCAAAAACGGGTTGCGTTAGCACAAAAGCATGTTGTACCCTTTGACAAATTGTTTTGCCCAACTTGAAAGAACTTGCAAATGCATTGAATATTAAGGTAAATATTTTTCGCTTGAATTAGGAAGATGAATTCAAGTGGTTATGCCCAAGGTTCATATCAAAATAAGTTATTTCCTAATTCAAAATTTTAGTTTTGTTATGGTTGGAAATTTTTTCCTTCCAACATGCAAGTGTGAAAATTCAAACATGCTAAATGCAAATGAGAAATTCAAATATGCAATTGGGGAAAACAAATATGGGATAACTACAAATTAACCTATTGGTAAGGACTCATCGAATTTTGAAAGTCCAGTGAGTGGGACTTACCTCTGTCATGTTTAGTGTGATGATTTGTTATCAACCACCGAAGTTGAAGATGTGGACAACTTCTCTTGCTTTTCATGCCAAATCTCCTTTGGCATGTCATTCGGACATGTGGGCCACATGGTGGCTCGAGCCTCTCCATCATCTTGATGAAGACTTGTTGATGTAGTGACGGTTTTTCCCTCTTGAAGATATTCTCTCATGACCATGGTGAGGCTTGTCCTTCTTTTAGGGGTGTCACTTCGACCTTCTTGATATTCATTAAGGTCAACCCTTACCTTGATCATGGATCAAGAGCTTCCTTGGGTATGATGACATGTGGACTCTACAACCAAACAAGAAATGCTTCATCCACAATGTCACTTGCCCTAGGTTGCATGGGCTTGGTCGAAGTGTAGGAATCCCAACAAGTGATTTTGGGATATCTCAGATCTTGAATGATCTTTAAGTTTCTTGTACTTGGCCAAGAACTTCATGTAAATGTTGTCTTGATTTCTTGTTTGGCCATGGACAAGATACTTCAAGGTAGGCTAGTTAAACTTAAATCCCTTGAAATCTGCATAGCCTCCTTGATTACAAGGGTGATGTTGATTCACCCTTGACCTCCTTGGAGGTGATAGCCATTGGAGTTGTGTTTCAAAGGAAGAATCCTCATGGGTCTTAGGGGAGTGATTCCCCAAGTGGTCCATGTTGACATGGATTTTCACAAATCATGTGAATCTCCATAGCTTGGATCATCCAAACACTTCTCCATTGGCTTGATCTTCATGATACTTCAATGGGAGTTGTAGTTCCTTAGCTGGCATGTCAACCTTGTTAAGTGGTGTGCATGCCAAGCTAAAGAAACTAGAGCACTCTTCAATCCACCCCTTGAGTAGAGACCATATTCTCATCCATGATGAATGAGAATAGGACTCCTTAAGCTCTAGCACAAAGGTGGCCATGGATTGGCGGACCAACCCATGACATGAATGTTGGATGAGGAGCCAACTATTCACCCTATGGTGGAGGCAAACCAAGAAGAACTCTTGGAGCCTCCCTCAAGCTCGGGATGGATGACTTTTGTTTCTACTGGAAGCTGGAATTCTTCTATGAAAGGCAATGATGTTGCATAGCGGACATTTGTTGAGGTATGCCTTGAATGATCTTTTAGTTGAGCACTAGCGTCCTCGTTGGCCATCCCATGAAATGGGTTAGCCAACACTACCCTGTTTTCACCACAAAAGGAGAAAACAAACAAGGGTAATCCTAACTAATAACTACTAGTATCTATAGCTTAATCAAAAGTGATAGCTATCCTTCACTTCCTTTGCCTTCCCCGGCAACGGCGCCAGAAATGCTTGTTGACAGCTACTAGTGTCACAGATCATCTCTCGAAAGAGATGAGGTCCGCAAGCGCACGGAAACTGTCGTGTAGCATTTCACCCAAGAGTGTTCTCAAGGGTATCATATTTATCCCAAAGGAAGGCAATGGAGTAAAGTAAACACTACTCTTATGATAAGCTATGCGATACTAATCAATTATCAAGACAGGGGTAAGTTGATAATATATGGGTAGTGTGACACACACCTAAGCAATCTATTCTAAGGGGCAGATGGATCCTAATGGAGGTTAGACTAAGAGTTGGGGAGTTGCTCAAACAATGCTTCTAATATACATATACATAGCCTAGGTTAGGTACTAATGAGCATGTCAATAGTGAATATTATGCTAAGTTGTTCAACACATCGGGCACAGGTTTACCCCTAGCAACACTAGGCGACTCCCGCCAAAAGCCTGTGGCATAGCCGAACGCGAAGGATTACAAAGGACAGATAGGGCTGTCACAACCTACTGCCTACCTCTTCAATATGTGGGTCTACAAGACATTCAATGCTACCTCCTATCCTAGCACAATACTAGCATATTAAGTAATTACCTTAAAAGCCCGCGCACAAGCCATCCTAAGGCAATGAACTAAATCATTGTTGAACCAATGTTGATACATAGCACAAGTGATTCATATTAACATGATCATATCATAACTAATTGGACTATAGTGGGGGGTTTGTAGTGTTTATGATGATAGATCAAGAGTGATATGGCATAATCATAAAGACTACTCCTACCACATACATGGAATCCACAATCAAACAAGAAACACTTCATCCAGGTATATGAATAAAAGACTAAAGATAATATTTTTATTATGCATAAAGTCATAAATATAAGAAAAGATACATGAGCCATACTTTTCCCAACTTGGACTTGGGACTAGAGGCTCTCCTCTCTATAGCCTAACTCCACTAAGGACTAAGAAAACTAGTGTATACAATAGAATGATGCTCAAGTGGTGTGTGTTGAAGTGAGGGGTGAGGGTTCCTATTTATAGCATGGAGAAGGGTCGGTTCCTGCCACTAAGAGCACGCGAATCAGTCACCACTTACTTCTTCAAGCCGGGACGAGCCAACACGTGGGAGATGACCGAGTTTGGAGGAAAGACCAGGTCGACCGACTAGGGGGTTGGCCGACCTGGTAAGTCCTCCAAATGGTATGTGCTTTCTTGGGGTGACTTTCAGGTGGGTCCCATCCTTTGATATGGGTGCTACACCGTTGGATGGCCTCGGATGCTTCTGTTTGTGGGCCATTTGATCCATGTGGTGCCATGTGTCAATGCTTGATTGGTTGGGATGATATTTTATAGGATCCATCCCCTTGTTTCACTTCAATTCTGTATAAAATACCTGCATGCACTAATTTCTCCAAGTACAAGTGGAAATAGGTTAAATAGAAAGATGATGTGCGCAACAAATGATATTTCCTTCACATAATTGAGTTATATTGATGGGTGAAATTGGTATATAACAGCCGTCAACAGCCTTCAGAGGGCATCTTCAGTGAGGCGTGGTCCTCGGTCTGCACGATTTCCCAATCCCTCCAGCTGCTCCACTTGCCCCCTTTGAGTGAAGGAATGTAGGTCCGAGAGGTCTTGTCCCGATGCCGTAAGTAGTAGGCTCCCACTGGGCTCGTCATGATCTTCTTGGTGGTCTTCATCACAAAGAAGAACCGGAACAGCTCCACCGTTGGCAGGGTGCACACGAACGCCTCACAAAAGTGGACCAACATGGCAACCATAGCGATGGAGTTCGGCGATAGGTGGTGAAGATGCAGCCTGTACTCCTCCAGCACTGCGAGGAAGAACCTCGACTGCGGGAGCCCAAGCCCCGCAGACACATGTGCGACGAAGAGAATAGTCTCGTCTTTGTGAAGGTCTTGAAGGGTGGGAGATCCACAGCGGATCATCCATCCATGCTCCGACACCACCCAACGAAGCAGTCGCCTCATCGGCACCAGATCCTTGGCCGTCTATTAACGAGAAGGAGGCAGCGGGGAAGCCATTAGAGCAAGCAAGAATGAGAGCTTTTGCTGAGTGATGAAGGCTTGGGAGCTCAAGGAAGAAGGTGAATGCTCGAGCGGGAGGATGTGAGTAAGGAAGGAATTGTCCCTTCTGACAAGGGTTTCCTTTTTTATCACCCCTGCAACGCCTGAGCACTTCATGCAGATCGCAAAGGCTCGGGCTGCACCACTGAACCCACAACGTCAATGACAATGGGGGCTAGGCCCCCTGACAGAAGTGCTGGCCCAAGCGGCCAGCCACCTGAGAAGACAGCTGAAGTGGTTCCTATAAAGGCGGAGCAAACGTAAGTGCTATAGCTACATTGGGAACCTTCACGGTTAAAGGCCCCGCAGCAGACAGAGATACTATAGCAAGAAAAGATCTCGTTGCCATAGTCCCTCAACCATGAGCAGACGTGTGGCTACGTTGGTAGAAGTGCCCACAACGACCGAGACAAAATTCAAAGGGCAGTGCGGGAAAACATGGAAAGGGCTCCACCCTCGGGCTCATCACCTCCCCCCAAGGTGGACCAAGGGGCCACCGTCGGTACCCCTCACACAGGGTACCCTCGCACACAAGCTGAACTGCCTAGGTACGTCCAGTGGTGCCACATGTCAAGAAGGTGCCAGACCCCAGCCTTCCTCAAGTGCGGGACCCGGCACTGCCACGTGGACCTCAAAGATGGGGCTCGGCTCCTCCGGAGAGATGGGCTCCCAAGATGCCACATGTTTGGGCGGGACCTCACCCTATTATAGGAGTGAGTTTCGGCGCAACCACGTGGCTCTTGGCACCAGGCCGGATGCCTCCCGCAGAAAAGGCATCAGGAGCTGCCATGTTCCCCGAAGGGCTCCGTAGCTACCACGTGCCTCGAAAAAACAGACCTGGCCTCCCCAGCAAAGGCCAGCCCCTAAGCTGTCGCATGTCCCGTACCTCACCCTGGGTGGTGGGATGCGGGAGTTAAGGGATGGTGCACACCATCTAAATCAGGCATTGAAGATAGGCACCCACCTCCGGCAGATAATGCGTAGCACGCCAACGGCCAGAGACCGCTGTGCCCAATCACATCACAGTGAAGACGCATCAATCCTACCCCGCTCTGCCAAGTGGGTAGCTTATGGCGATAAGAAAGATGGACGGGACATCCCTTGACACCTTCAACGACTACGGACGGGCCACTGGCGATTGAGGCGGCAAGACAGCGAGTCTTCAAGTCGCAGTCACAGGAAGCTTATGCGCGAAGCCTTAGATCTTTAGGATAAGATTGCCCCGGGACCACTTGTCAGGACCCGTACCCCACTTGTAAGGCATCTATCCTTGTCTATAGAAGGACCAGCCCACCACTGTTACAAAGGATCCCCAATCTACGCATACACACACACACCAGCAATACAACCTCACTGTGGAGTAGGGTGTTACGCTCTTGCGGCCCGAACCACGTAAAAACCACAGTCTCACACTCCCATACACACGATCACACGATAGAGGTCTAAGCCCTGTCGATCAAAGAACCTCTGTGGGCTGCTCCATAGCAGATCCGGGGGAAGTTTCACAATAACACTTCGATATACACATATTCTGGATATCATCAAATTCCAATATCTAAGGAAGATGAAGAGCATATTGCCTTCACTATAGTAGATGGGTTACATTGTTACACTGCCATGCCTTTTGGTCTTAAGAATGTTGCCTCAACTTTTGTGTGAGCCATGCACAAAACCTTTGGGGAGCTGATTAGGAACCTAGTGGAAGTCTATGTTGATGACATTGTCATCAAGGTGAAGAACCAGGACTCACTCCTGGACAATCTTCAAGCCGTCTTTGACAAGTTGCGTCTGACGCGCACGAAGCTCAACCCAGACATGTGTGTCTTCGGGGTTAGCTCTAGAAAGCTCCTTAGTTTCTTGGTGACTCAGCGAGGAATTGAGGCAAATCCGGCGAAAGTCGAAGCCATTGAAGAGATACGGCCTCTAGCCTGTATCAAGGACGTCCAGAAGCTAACTAGATGTCTAGCTTCGCTCAGTCAGTTCATATCAAGACTGGTAGAGTGGGCACTTCCCTTCTTCAAGATGTTGAGATAGTTCGGGCCATTCCATTGGTCTGAAGAAGCAGAGAAGGCATTCCAAGAGCTCAAGCAACTCCTCACCACACTACCAATCATGGTAGCTCCGGAACCTGGTGAGCCTCTTTTGCTTTACATTGCTGCAACTACGAGGTTGTCAGCATGGTTCTGGTTGTGGAGAAACCAGAAACATCTTCAACTCAGGAGCCTAGACTCCTCCAGGAGGGTCCGGAGCTACCTGAAGGCGAGTATGGGTACTAGCCCCAGGCACGGATCCTAAAGGCAAGATGCATGTGGATCTACCTCCCTCATCTGAGGGAGTACCTACTCAAGAAGAAGATGGTTTGGACCCCTCTGGGAGGGTCCCGGTTGATGAAGAAGAAGCTCCAGACCCCTTTGGGAGGGTCCGAACTGTCCAACGGCCGGTGTACTTCATCAGCGAAGTACTTCACAATGCCAAGACTCGATACATTGAGGAAGCTTCATTACTACTTCCAAGCCCACAAGATATCAGTGGTAACATATTTTCCACTGCGAGCTATTTTATATAATCCCAATTCTACGCGAAACGTCACCAAGTGGGCAGCGGAGTTGGTAGAATTCGACCTGGAATTCATGCCTCGACATGCGATCAAGAGTCAGGCACTGGCTCACTTCATGGCGGAGTGGAAACCTTCTTTATCATTTCTAGGGGGCCTCGATGAGCATAAGCCGGAACCTAAGGTCCCGATCTTCACTGAGCCTCACTGGACTCTCTACTTTGACGGCTCCGTGCAGAAGCAGGGGGCGGAAGCTAGAATCCTTCTCCTCGCTCCGATAGGGGAGAATTCCAAGTACATGGTGCGCCTCGACTTCAAGGCAACCAACAACATTGCAGAATATGAACCTCTCATCTTTGGACTGAAGGTGGCGCTATCTTATGGCGTCCGACAGCTTCTGGTGAAAGGTGACTCGCAACTCATCATCAAGAAAGTCAAAGGTGAATGCAGTTGCAATAACCCCTCAACTTGATGCTTATCTACTTGAAGTCCAGAAGTTGCAGAAGGACTTCCACGTCCTAGAGCTCCACCATGTCCAGCGTCTCAACAACGCTGAAGCTAACGACCTCTCGACGAAGGCTTCAACCAGGGCTCAAGCTCCGGATGAAGTTTTTGTCAGGAGATTACCAGCACTTGCTGCTCAGCCTGCCAAACTGAGTGATGGGGGCGAGACCAGCACCCCGATGCTGTCGATCCTGGTGGCCCTGTTATCATGGCGCCCACCAAGGATCATAGGCGCTTTAGGAAGTTCCGAGCAACCAAGGGTGCAACATTTGGAAGCTAAAGTTAGTCCCGATGCATGGATATCGGAGGTACGAGAATACTTGAAAGACAACATCCTTCCTGAAGACAGTGTATCCGTTGAGCAAATTGTCAGGTTGGCTAAAAGATACACGTTGGTAGAAGAGGATCTCTATCGATGTGGCGCCAACAACATTCTAATGCAGAGATCCATGGAGGCAAGTGTGGGAACCACGTATCATCCTGCACGTTGGTCGGTAAGGCCTTTCGGCACGGTTTTTATTGGTCTACAACACTCCAGGATTCAGTCGAGCTGGTCAAAGAAGTGTGAAGCATGCCAGTTTCATGCAAAGTAGATTCACACACCGACTCAGTCACTGCAGATGATACCTCCCATGTGGCCATTCGTTGTGTGGGGGGTGGACATTTTGGGACCTTTCCCAATAGTCGTAGGAGGTTACCAGTTCTTGTATGTCACCATCGACAAGTTCACTGAGTGGCTGAAAGCTACCCTAGTTGTGACTATCAACAAGCAATAGCCATCAAATTCTTGAAGTCCATTGTGTGCAGATTTGGAGTTCCGAACATAACTATCATTGACAACGGAACCCAATTCACAGGTGAAGCTTTCCAAGAGTACTGCAAAGAACTCAACATTCAAGTCAACTATGCATCAGTAGCTCATCTGGCAAGCAATGGCCAAACTGAGAGAGCAAACACAGAAATACTCAAGGTACTCAAGATGACATCATTCTTCTTGGTGTACGGAGCTGAAGCAGTCCTTCCTCAGAAGATCACCATGCGTTCTCTTCGGGTCTGGACCTTCAACGAAGCCAAGCAGGACCAGTTCCAGCGTGAAGACCTGGACCTCGTCGACGAGGCAAGATGCCAAGCAGCTGTCCAAAATGCATGCTACCGTCAGGCGCTCTGGCGATATCCACAAAGGTTCATGCACAACCGACAGTTGGAGAAAGGCGATCTGGTGCTGCAGAGAATACTTACTCGAGAAGGGATGAACAAACTTTCCCCTAGTTGGGAAGGTCCCTTTTGAGTCATCAAAGATTCCCGCCCCAGATGTGTCCGGTTCGCAACAGAGGATGGGATACCACTTCCCAATCCCTGGAACATCGAGCACCTCCATAAGTTCTACACTTAGTTGCACGGAGGTGAGTCTGTATTTACTTCATATGTTTATTATGGATTTTATGAACAGAGTCGGGAGGGTCTTAGATCAAAAGTGCACCTAACTTGGTCCTGTACTTTAGGCGTGTTTTTACCTTCCCTGGGTTAGAACAAGTTGAATAGCACACTTAACTTGGTCTTGTACTTTAAGTGTGTCCTTGTGTCCCCTGTTATTCGGACCTATAATGAAAACATTTGTGCAAGCAGACTCTACGTGCATTTATTTTGCGCAAGCTCATTATTTTCATCATTTTTTACCTTCTTGTCAATAGCAATGTTGTGCAATCCATTTGAAATTTAGTCCTAGAGATTCATGTGATATAAAAGTCTTATTGGTGATCTTCTATCGGATCTTAGTATTGCTAGATGGCCTACTCGCCTGAAAACCAAAGCCAATGACAGGTCCGGAGTGCGCTATCGACTTAGTCTAGTCAAGCACCCTAAGTACGCCACTCTACCTATTCTGGTGGGTCTAAGTAAGGCAGGTCTGGAAGGCATTCGGATCTAAGGAGGTTTAACCACTATACTTATATTGTCACAATGAATTGTTAGGATCTAAAGTTCAAAAAAGGATAATAAGCCGCAAATGACCTATAGGCAAGAGGACGAATTTTACTGCTTTTCTTGTCTATTATGCACAGGAAAAATGAACAATTGACAGCAAGCTACATGGGCGATGGTGGCTGCTGCCGGAGCAACTAGCTCCGACAACCCGCACAGGGCCCGCCGTCGATGTTCTATGCGTTGACAGTGGGCGTTGTCGAAGCATCAAGCTCTGACAACCCCCAGGGGGACTATCATCGACGTTTTACATGTTGACAGTGGGTGTCGTCGAAGCATCAAGCTCCGACAACCCCCAGGAGGCTCGTCGTCGATGTTCTACGCGTTGACAGTGGGCGCTGTCGAAGCATCAAGCTCCGACAACCCCCAGAGGGCCCGCTGCTTGCCGTCGTTGTTTTACGCATTGACCGTGAGCGCTGTCGAAGCCTCAAGCTCCAACAACCTTTAGTGGGCCTGCTATCAACGTTTTACGCATTGATAGTGGGTGTCGTCGAAGCATCAAGCTCCGACAACCCCTAGGGGGGCCACCGTCAACGTTCTATGTGTTGACAGTGGGCACCATTGAAGCATCAAGCTCCAACAACCCCCTGGGGGCCCGCTGTCGTTGTTTTACGTGTCGACAGTGGGCATCGTCGAAGCAACAAGCTCTGACAACCTCCAGGGGCCGGCCATCAATGTAACAAAGGGTCCCTGGTGATATCGGTGGCAAGACTCAGACCTCGGAGCTATCATACTGGCTACAAGTTTGGAGCTATCAAGCTTTCTAGACATTGTCTAAGTCCTCATGGTAGATGTCCTCAATCCATTCAACACATCTACCAGGGGTCCATCAAGATAAAGGGCAATGCATTGAAGACACAAAAATGGAATTCAAAAGGATTTCATTCATTCAAAAGTGGTGAACTACAAGTTGAAGGTACAATAGAAAAGGTCCTAGCTACTGGAGTTCCTCATGAAGAAGGAAACAACCTTCTCGGTGGCTTCTCAGATGATATCCTTGGCAGCTCCCTCCTCTTTGGTGATGGGTCCTTCGAACACCAGAGCTAGAGACATTGAGGAGTCTCAGCTTCGGAAGCACGTCAGCACATACTCTATGATGTTCCGGGCCAAAGTTCCTTTCAGTCTCGATCTCGTCGACGACCACATATCCGATAGCTTCCAGCTTCGCGCCGGCGGAGTTGAGTGCCACCAGGGCCTTGTCCATCTCTGGCTCCGGATCAGCCGGTCAAATCGGGCTGAATCCAAAAGGTGCCAGAGCTTCATCTGCCCATCCTAGGAAGTCCCAGATCTATTGGGACTCGATTGCTCTCGCATTTCGGAGCTCCTCTAGTGACCTCCTTGCAGAAGATAGCTCCGCAGAACCCTCCTTTGAGAAACGCTCGACCTCCTTGGCATGATACTGAATTCGTTCAGCCAGTAGATTTTCTTGGTCGGCAACGTTCTTCTCTCAGAGGTGAATGTGGATTCGCCTGTCTGCAAGGTCCTTTTCCTTCGCCTTCATCTTGTCCTCCCAGGCAGAGACAACACTTTCTCTTTCACTGACATCTTGACCTGCCCGCCACAACCGGTGCTTCTTTTGTTCGCACCAAGACTCAAACTCTTTCACGCGGTTAGCCAAGTCTTGCTCGTCGTGTTCCAGCTTCTGGGAGTGCTCATCCTTCCTCTAATGGATCTTTTCTTCTTTATCTTGGAGATTAACCTCCTTATTATCGAGCTCGTCCCAGCGCTTAAGGAGATTTCCCTCAACTTTTCAAGACTCTCCAAATGGCTGTCGGCCATTTTGCGGGCCCTCAGCGCGTGCTCGTAGATCTCCTGAGTATTCTTGTCGAGGGCCTTTATAGCGGCCTCTCATTCATCCAGTGCCTTGTTCAGGTGTGACTGTCGGGCCTTCTCCGACGCCACCCACTCCTTCTGGTCGACCAGCTGGGACTACGTCAGCTTCGCCTCGAAGAAGAGATTTTGGCGCCAATGCCCTAGCATGGTGCGCTCTTCTTCAAGTGACCTCTGCTGTAGTCGAGGGCAAGTTGGACCTGTTGTAGGCTGGAGCAAGCATTATCAATTGACAGCTCCAGAGAGATTGGCTCCGAGCCTGCTTGAGGGCCGTGCTTCGGTTCCTCAAAGTCTTCCGGGACGGTCGTTGGAGCCCATGGCACGAGCATGGACTCCAGCAGCTCGACGTCGGTGGGGCCAGTCTCTGGCAATTCTTCCATCTCCAGTGTGGGTGAGGAAGGTCCCGCAACCGGATATTCTACCTCCGGAGTTGATGAGGAGGGTCCTACAGTCGGAACTTCATCCATCGGCACAGAAGTTGAATGTCTCGCAGTAGGATCCCCTTGTGCAGGATCGGGCATGGACACCTCTGAGGTTGCCACCTCCAGAACTGGCATCGGGACTTCCATCGAAGCTTCATCGATTTCTGGCATTGATGTCGGAACCTCTGCAGTTGGCTCCTAGACAGCCAGAACTTGCTCAAGGATTCCTTCCTCGTGGTCCGGCGCTACCACGGGTTCTTCGTTCGTTGGTTTTGAAGTTGTCTCCACAACAGTCGGCGCCGGAGCTGTCGTGTCGCCCGCCACAACCACATGAGGAAGGGCTGCAGTAGGCACCGGAGCTATCGTTCCTGTTCTCGACACTCTGGAAACAGAGAATAGAGATTTTAAGACAAAGCAAGAAACAAAATCAAGACATAAGATAAAGATCCAGCCCTTCGGCGCGAACTTTCTTCTTCGGACGCCTGGAGCTAGAGCCCGTCGTCGTTGGTGTGGCAGAAGCTCTGGGATCCATGCCACGCGTTGAGGCACCCGCCAGCACTACCTCAGCTGGTACCTACATTGTTGGAGGATTCAGTTAGTATCCAGATCCTTCTGTTGGCACCGGGGTTGGAGTCATCTTGCTGGACCTAGTGCCCTCTAAGGACACTGGGGTCGAAGGATCAGCCGGAGTTGGAGGCACAACCATCATGGATCTCAACCGAGGCTGAGGGGTCGCTTCTCTCGGAGTGTCCCTCGTGTAGCTCCCATCGCTTCTATCCAGCTTCCGCTTGCAGCTCGGGGTGGTGATAGGATCTTTCCCCTTGACTCGGCTTGAGATCGACTCCTTAGAAGATGGAGCTGCGGGGCCCTTGCCTTTGCCATTGATTGGCGCAGGGTCGGAGCTTCCATGGGGATAAGGAGCTATGGAGATCACGATCCCTGTTGGAGGGGTGCTCCTATGCCTCTCCACAAGGCCTAAGTCGTCAAGCATTGGCATCTTCTTCCACAACTCCCTCCTGAACTCCGAAATCATATTCAGGGGCAGAAACTCCGCCGGAGGTGTCAGATCATCGGGGTTGATTGCTCTGTGGTGCAACTTTTGGAGATGAAGCTTCAAAGCCTTTTCATCTAAATTGGACCCTATACCAACATCAATTTGGTATGGGTCCATCTTTCCACTGAATGCTCATGCTGGCCATTCCCTTGTATTCAGCGGAGCCCATTGGTTGGTTAGGAAGTTGGCGATCACCATCAGGGGAGTCACTCCGCCTTCCACGCACTCCCGGATTGACAAGATTGGGTTATATGCCTCTGACAGCTTCGAGACCATCTCCCAGGCATCAGTGTCAACAGCGGGAACGCTGTCAGGCAGTTTCATCATGTCATGGTGATCCACCCTAATGACCACCCAATCTTTCTTCCAGCCATCCCACTTCCTGGAAGGGAACGTCTTCAAGTACTTGAAGCGCGAGTTCTTGCACTTCACGAAGTAGTAGAAAGCGAGAAGCTCATTCCCTTTCCCGACTGTGTGCCGTCATCCCAACTGCCCAGGAAAATACTTTGAAGCAGCAACGCGAGAATCAATGTTGGTCCAACCTCTGGTAGCATAATCTCTCCCTGAGATGGTACCCTGCGTACCGGGTACCTCCTGATACCGCAAACAAAGCCGAGGAGCTCCTATGTCCAAGTGGCGGACGTCCTAGGGGGATATGCATCCCGCGGAACCGGATCAACCTCCCTTCTTAGGGTGGCTCCGGTGTAGCCACGTATCCAGAAGAGCTGGACCTGCCTCCCTCATTTGGGAAGCTCCAGTGCTTCCACGTGTCCTGCAGAGCCGGACCTACCTCCCTCCTCAAGGAAGCTTCATCACTGCCACGTGTCCAACAACATCGGACCTATCCCCCAGTAGAAGGAAGTTCCAAAGCTTCCACGTGTCAACGCCCGGACCTACGTCAGCAACGGAAAGACTACAGGATCACCAACAGCGTGGACATTCAAGGGCTATCAATTTGCCATTACAAGACCTAGTTAACGTGTCATTAATGTTATATTAATGACACACGATCAGAGGACTATCAAGGCTTATAATACCGTCATTAAGGCAGGTTATCACACAATTAACTCCTCATAACATTGTAGATCGTGTACAGGATAGTTAATACAGCCAAGACCACCTTTCGGGTCAGACGCACACTGTAACAGTCAGTCCTTGGCGTATAAAAGGGTTGCACTGCATGGTAGAAAGACATCTGATGACAAGCTGATACACATACAAGCCCAGATACACACATACAATACACGAACCCCCCCTCCCCCCCCCCCCCCCCGTGGAGTAGGGTATTACGCTCAAGCGGCCCGAAACACGTAAAAACTCAAGGTGTTCACCTCTCGTCTCGATCTCGACTCACGCCCCAATCGAATACGAACCTCCGCGGACTACTCCTTAGTAGTACTGGGGGAAGTGTACTAGTCCACACTTCGACAGCGCAAGAAGTCATTTTCAAGCTGGATTTAGCTCAAGAGAACATAATACTGTCACCAGATGAGTGCCAGCTTAGAATAGAACTCAAGACTCGGTTGCTTGGACTAGCAGCCATTGAACGCTCTCGCAGGCCGCAGACATATAGAATCACATGGCTTGAAAAAGGGGATGCATGTACAAAGTTCTTTCATCTCAAAGCAAATAGTTGGTGTCGACTGTTGGAGCCGGCAGATCTCCCTACACTGCTAAAGTGATTGGGGAGTTTGAAGTTCGGTGTGGGCGCGCAGAGATTCAAGAAGGTGAATAGGAGTTTGACATAGGAGACACCAGAATTTACGTGGTTCGGGCCGCCTGAGCGTAATACCCTACTCCACGGTTGTGTTGATGTTGTATTAGCAGTATGAACTTGCCACGAGCGTGTGGGATGCGTGAGTTCGTTCTTCAACCTCCCCGAGTGTATCATCGGCCTGTCCTTTTATAGTACAAGGGCAGGCCGTTACAAGCTAGCCTGGCCTGACATGTGGCCCCGTGGTTACTAGTATTGATACACGCTTAATTGCTCTTAATAACCCTGTAACGGGCTTTGACAGCACCGTTACTGGTGTTAAGATCGTCCGTTTAAGTGTCATTAATATGGCATTAATGACATTTAATCGGGTCTTGAAGTCCTTGGCTCTCCTTTGAAGATCTGGAGCCGTTACAAGGCCTTCCGGAGGTTAGAAGCTGAAAGGTCCGACGATTTGACACGTGGCAGCTCTGGAGCTTGCTGTGGGAAGCAGGTAGCTCCGGGGATACTAGACACGTGTCAGGTCTGGAGCTTCTCTCGGTATGGGGTTAAGTCCGGAGGTGCCATTTCGGTACGTGGCCCGGAGCTTCCCCCTTGTGGGCGGTAGCTCCGGGTTAGTCGTACACGTGGCGACCCAGGGATTAACCATGTTGGAGAAGCGGGTCCGGTCATGTCTGACAAGTGGGCCTCCGAGGGTCTTCAAACCAAGTAGATGGCTTTCTTTTGAGATCTTTGCAACCTCAAGGGGTGTACGGTTTATAGGGTACCGACAGTGGCCCCCTGGACCTACCTCTGAGGAAGATCACTGGGGTGAAGCCGTTCCGTCGGAGGTGGGTCCATCCTTGCGACTCTTGAACTGAGTCTTCAAGGGTCTTCGGTGTGTGCCGTTGGCAAGGACTTAAATTCTCACCACGTGGCGTATTCCGGTGCGGCAGATGAGATCTTTGGCATGCGGATCTCACGCAATTGAAGGTCGCCAGTTCTCGATACGAAAACTGTATCGGTTTCGCGCGCCTTTGGGTTTCCCGCCTCGTGATGACAACCATTCGCCTGGGTAATAGCCTCGACTTGATCGTCGGGGTGGTCCCGGGCCCTCTTGTCATCGGCTGGGTTAAATTTTTGAGTGGTATTTTCGACTTCCCTGCGGTTTCCATCCAAGCGTTGCGAGAGCTTACTTAAGAAGGAAAGCGCGCACCGTCGGGAGTTCTTTACGCCTCTCATCTGATCTTGCGCTCAAACTCCCAACTCGTGCTTCGCTCCTCTTCTCTTGCCTAGCTGTGCCGCGAAGGAATTTGGGTCTGCGCGAGAGTCGCTTGAAGACCGACGACGATTTGAAGAAGGTCCGGGCCCTCATGGGGTGGTCCTCGGACTTCTTCAACCGCTTGGTCCGTGCCGGCGGAGGGCTCCCCTTCGAGAAGGAGCACGCCGGCGAAATGGTGTACTTTTCTTCGTACGCCATGGTGGGGTTGATCCCACCTTTTTCTTCCTTCTTCTTGATGCTGCTAGACTTCTATGGTCTGCAGCTATACCACCTTGGCCCTCACTCCATTCTCCTCGTGTCCATCTTTGTCCACTTCTGTGAGATGTGGGTGGGCATCCCCCCTTGCATCGAACTCTTCCGGACCATCTTCACTGTCCACACCACCGGCCGGAGCAATGAGTACCTTGGCTTCTACTACTTCGTAAAGCGCAAGAAGTGCCCATTCAAGTACCTCCGGTCGTTCCCTTCCGGGAAGTGGGATGACTGGAAGAAAGATTGGATAGTCGTCAGGGTGGAGGAGCACGAGAGGCTGGAGTTGCCTGACAGTCTGCCCGGCATCGACACGACGATCTGGAGTGAAGTTCCGGTGCAGGCGGATGCCTTCAACCCCGCCTTGACCAGAATCCGCCAATGTGTGGAGGGTGGATTGACTCCTCAGGCGGTATTTTGCAATTTCCTAGCCAACAGGTGGGCGCCGCTGAAGAGGAGGGAGAAGCTCGCCTGGGCCCTCAACAGCATGATGGACGAGGACCGGGTTGAGACCGGGTTGAAGTCCAACATGGTGGGGAAGACCTTGGAGTTCCACCTCAAGAAATTCCAGCACGACATCGACGTCGACGGTGATGACTTGACTCCGCCGTCGGCCTTTCTCCCTCTGAACGTGAAAGTGGAGTTCAGCAGGGAGCTCCGGCGGACGATGCCCGCACTTGATGACCTTGGTGTCGTCGAGAGAAGATCAACCACCCGGGTGGCGATCCCCGGGATGCCCGAAGACGGCTCCGCCCCTGCCCCACAGCCGAGGGTCGAGGTCGTCGGCAAGGGCAAGGAGCTGGCGGATGAGCCAGAGAGCCGGAAGAGGAAGTTGCGACATGCCGACGGAAGGTCCGTCAGGCCCGCTACTCCCGCCTTAGTCCCTTCTCCCCAGGGGGGAAGATCTTCTGCCATCGTGGCGACTGTCCCTGTAGTGGGGTCCTTCCGGGACGATACCGTTCCTGCAGTGGGATCCTCCCGGAGCGCGTCTGTCCTCGTGGTGGAACCCTCCTGGGGTGCTAGCTCCGGGCGCACGACTCCGGCACCTGGGACGGTGGGAGCCTCCAGGTCCAGGGGTTCCTCCCAATCGAGGAGAGCCTCGACCCGGGAAATGCCCGTAGCTGTGACAAGTTCCGGGGGGGGGGGGGGGGGGGCTTCTGGAGCTTCTACGCCGACCGTGGCCAGCCCGGAACGTCCAGGAAAAAGGTTCCGCGCAAGCTGGTGCGGAAGCCTTCCAAGGTAATTTTTAATCTTTACCTTGGTTAACTTTTTAATTGTAGCGATTGTTTGTTGATTTTCTTCGCCCATCATCTGCAGCATCCCCAAGAAGGGCGGTGATGCCCCACCCTCAGCCACGATGTCTGAGGCCGTGGGAGCTTCTACTCCTGTCCCGGTGCTGCCCCAGGTGGTGGCTGAGGCTGCGACAGCTCCGGCGCCGGCTGTCGTGGTGATGGACCTCGACTCGTCATCAGAAGTTCCCGTGGTAGCGCCGGACCACGGGAGTGAAGACACGCCAGCGGCACCTGTCTCGGAGGTCGAAGCTCCGGGTCCTGGTGCTGCAGTGATGGAAGCTCCGGCTATTGAGCTGGAGGAATAGTAGTTCCGACCTTGGAGCCGGAAATTGCTGAAGCCCCAGCGGTTGAGCCGGAGGTGACTGAAGCCCCGGCATGTGAGCCGGTAGTCGAGGTAGTTCTGGCAGTTGAGCTGGCTACCTCCGAAGCACCGCCGCTGAGCCGGTTATTGTTGGAGCGCCGGTCATAGTGCCGGTGGTTCAAGAGGCGATGGAGCTCGAGCCTCCCTCGGAAGAGGTGTCCCGGCCGGAGCCAGTAGCAGCTCCTGCTCCGAAACCGACGACGTCAGAGGTACCTACGGCAGAGCCGGAGTGCCCAAACGAAGTCGCTGGCCCCCTGCCCGAGGAGGTGAACGAAGACTTGGCGGCGGGGCCTTCTTCGATGGCGACTGAGACCATCCCGGAGGACGGCCCTAGTGCCTTGGAAGCTCAGGGTTCCGCTCTCGTAGAGTGGGACCCAATTTTTGTATGTGAAGACCCGCTGGAACCAGCGGAGGAGACCCCAGCAGGTCCGGAGCCCATCCCGCTGTCGATGTCTATCGACAACACCTGCTCCAGTCTGCGCCAAGTCCAATTGGCTTTCTTCCACGATAGCAAGGCTCTTGAAGAGGAGCGCCAAACCCTTAGGCGGTGGCGTAACCGACTCCACTTTGAGACCAAGCTGGCGCAGTCGAGGCTAGCGGATGACAAGGAGTGGATCAAGCGGGAGAAGATCCGCCTGAAGTACTGGGGCAAGCTGCTAGATGACAGGGAGAGCATGACTCATGCCCTCGACGCCCAATTCTAGGAGATATACAATCAAGCCAAAGCAGCCAACAGTGCGGCCGAGGAACGCCATGAAAGGCTGGAGGTCATTAACACTGCACTCATCAAGCGCCGAGAGGCACTTGAAGAGAGGGAGAAACGGCTCGAGAATGAAGAGCAGAAACTCCTTGAGCTGCGGGATGATGTCCTGAGGAGGGAAGAGGAGCTTGCCGAGAAGATAGCTCTGGCTGACAAGGGCCTCAAGGAGCGCACCAAAAAATTGGAAGAGCGCTGCCAAGAGGAAGAGGAGAAGACCTGGGTGCGGGGGCAGGAACTCTACGAATACGAGTGTGCCCTTGTTGCCTGGGAGAAAAAAGTGGAGGCTAGGGAGAAGGACCAAGATCCACCTCCGGGAGGAGGAGCTCGGAAGACTCGAGAGGCGGGTTGCTGCAAAGATTCAACAAAACGCCAAAGAAGTTGAGCGCCTCGCCCGCGTGAATTCCGAACTGACGGCGGCCAGGAGATCCCTGGAAGAGATGAAGAGCTTGAGGACGGCGGACTCCCTACATATTTGGGAGTTCCTGGGCAAGGCCAACGATGCGCTGACGCTGATGGGTTTCAGCCCCGTGCGCCCGGATGATCCGGAGCCGGAGCCGGACCTTGCGCTGCTTGAGCGCAGCAGGTAGCAAGCTCTCCAAGGTGGGCGATGTCATCGCGGACCAACTGGAGGTTGAGGGGCAATCCTTGGCGAGGAACGTCACAGAGTATGTGCTGACATGCTACACCAGCCGGAACTCCCAATTTCCTCTGGACCCGGTGCTTGAAGGCCCCGTCGAAGGAGAAGGCGAAGCTACCCGAGCCAGCATATTGGAGGTCGCCCAGAAGGTCGCCGAGTTCTTCCATAGGGTCTAGGACCATCTCTTTAGCTCTCACTTGTATTTTCTCTTCTTCTTCCTCAATTTTGTAATCCCTTGTCTTCAGATGTAATCTCCTATCTCCAGATGAATGAAATCCCCGAAATTTTGCAAATTTCACTTTTTGTCTTCAACATCTTTATCTTCACTTGGCCCCCTGGTAGATGTACACAATTTGATTGTGAACATGTACCAAAAGGATACTGTGTTTTGTTGAAGACTCATTTGCTCCGGACTTGTAGAATTTTAGGTCCGAAGTCTTCGATATTGAAGGTCCCCTGAGGTTGTCGGAGCTTAGAAGCTCCGGCATTGTCCATCGCTGGAGCTTGATAGCTCCGGCGATAGCCTCTATCAACACGTAAAGCGTCGATAGTTAGTCCTCCGGGGTGTCGGAGCTGAGTAGCTCCGGCAGTGACCTTTGCCAACACTTGGTTTGTTGGCAGCAGACTCCATTTATAGGGTCTTCTCACCATCTTATACTCAGCGTCGACGGCAGGCCCCCTTGGGGGATTCGGAGCTTAGTTAGCTCCGGCTTTTCTCCATCAACGTAGACTTTATTTTTCCTGCACACTTAAGTCAAGAAAAATAGTAAAATTCGTTCCTTGTCTATAATTTCGTCGCGGCTTACGATTCTCAAGAAAACTTTAAGTTGAACGCGATTTTAAATACAATCGGATGCTTTGCCCTTTCTCTTAGATTCAACTGTTCATGGACCTGCCTTACTTCGGCCTGCCGGGGTATAGGTAGAGTGGCGTACTTAGGGTGCTTGACCAGGCTAAGTCGATAGCACACTCCGGCCCTAGATTGGCTTGGCGGCTTTCAGGCGAGCTGGCCATGAGCGATATTTGAATCCAAAAGAACTGACAATACAACTCGAATCGTATGTAAACCGGTCAAACTAAAATTTCTTAAGAATTGCACATCTTTGTTATAGACAATAAAGAGAAAAATAAAAATGTTGAGCCTGTACAAAATAAATGCACGTGGAGTCTATTTCACATGAAGATGTCTTTCATTATAGGTCCGGGGTACAGGGGAAACAAGTACATTCTTAGGGTACGGAACCAGGCTAAGTGTGTTTCGTTTCTCGTTTGACCCAGGGTAGTTAGCCACACTTTTAGTCCGGAGACTGTGGCAAGTGCTGCATGAACTTTGCGGACCTTTCGAGAAAGGTCCGGCTGTTCTCCCGGAGGAACTACCCGACTCAGTACAATGACTCTATAACATACACTCCAAGTTACTTAAGACTCACCTCCGTGGTATTAAGTGTAGAACTTACGGAGGTGCTCGATGTTCCAAGGATTTGGGAGAGGTGTCCCATCCTCGGTAGCCAAGAGAACGCTTCCGGGACGGGATACTTTGATCACTCGGAAGGGTCCCTCCCAGCCGGGGGAGAGTTTGTTTAACCCTTCTCTGGATAGTATTCTCTGTAGCACCAGATCGCCTTCCTCGAGCTGTCGGTTGTGTACATGCCGCTGGTGATAACGCCGTAGAGCTTGGCGATATCGGGCATTCCGAACAGCTGCTTGGCACCTTCCCTCCTCGAGGAGGTCTAGGTCTTCACACCGGAGCTGGTCCTGCGCGGCTTCGTCGAAGGTCCGGACCCGGAGCGAACCCAAGGTGATTTCCGGAGGAAGGATTGCTTCAGCTCCGTACACCAGAAAGAAGGGTGTTTCTCCGGTTGACCGGTTTGGAGAAGTCCTGTTGGCCCATAGAGTGGGCGGAAGCTCTTCGATCCAGTTGGCTCCGTGTTTTTTCAAGCGCTCATAGGTGCGCGTTTTGAGTCCTTTAAGGATTTCTGCATTTGCTCTCTCGGCTTGGCCATTGCTGGCTGGATGAGCTACGGAGGCGTAGCAAACTTGTATGTCGAGGTCTTCGCAATATCCTTGGAATGCGGAGCTTGTGAATTGAGTCCCATTATCAGTGATGATTTTGTTTGGGACTCCAAATCTGCTTACAATGGATTGCAGAAAGTTGATAGCAGATTGCTTGTTGATCGTCACAACTGGAGGTGCTTCCGGCCACTTGGTGAACTTGTCGATGGTGACGTACAGGAACTTGTAACCTCCGACGGCTCTTGGGAAGGGTCCCAAGATATCCATCCCCCACACAGCGAAGGGCCATGTAGGAGGTATCATTTGTAAGGGCTGAGCCGGTGTATGAATTTGCTTTGCATGAAATTGGCATGCTTCGCATTTCTTCACCAGCTCAATGGCATCCTGGAGCGCTGTAGGCCAGTAGAAGCCATGCCGAAAGGCTTTTCCGACCAGCGTGCGGGAAGATGCGTGGTTCCCACACTCGCCTTCGTGGATTTCTGCGAGGAGTTTGCAGCCTTCTTCCCTTGTGATGCACCGCATTAGGATGCAGTTGGCACCCCGCCGGTAGAGATCCCCTTCTACCAGCGTGTATCTTTTAGCCAATCTGACTACCCGGTCAGCGGATACATCATCGTCAAGAAGGATGTTGTCTTTCAAGTAGTTCCGGATCTCCGAGATCCATGCATCGGAACTAACTTGAGCATTTGAGTCTTGCGTGCTGGGTTGCTCGGAGCTTCCGGCAGCACCTACGACCCTTGATGGCTGCCATGGTAATAGGGCCATCGGGACCGTCAGCTTCGGGATGCTAATCTCGCCCCCTTCGCTCAGTTCGGCAGGCTAAGCTGTGGGTTTCGACAATCTCCGGACAAAAGTTCTGTCAGGAGACGGAGCTCCGGTTGACGCTTTCGTTGAGAGTTCGTCGGCCTCAGCATTGTGGGCACGCTGAACATGGTGGAGGTCTAGGACTTCAAAGTCCTTCTGAAGCCTCTGGACTTCTAGGAGGTAAGCAGATAGCTGGAGATTGTTGCAGGAGCATTCACCCTTCACCTGCTTGATGATGAGCTGTGAATCTCCTTTGACCAGCAGTTGCCTGACACCGTATGACTGTGCCACCTTTAGTCCGTAGATGAGTGCTTCATACTCCGCCATGTTGTTGGTTGCCTTGAAGTCAAGGTGTACCATGTATTTCACCTTCTCCCCAGTCGGTGCAAGGAGAAGGATTCCAGCTCTGGCCCCCTGCCTCTGCATGGCGCCGTCGAAGAAGAGGGTCCAGTGAGGCTCAGTGAAGGTTGGGGCTTGATGCTCCGTCTTCTGCTCACGGGGGCCCCTAGGGTTTGATGGAGAGGGAGTCCATTCTGCCACGAAATCTGCCAACGCTTGACTCTTGACTGCTTGTCTTGAAATAAATTCAAGATCAAATTCAGCCAATTCCGCTGCCCACTTTGCAATATTCCCAGTTGAATTGGGATTATGCAAGATTGCTCGTAGTGGTTAGGAGGTCACCACTGAGACTTTGTGAGCTTGGAAGTAATGTCGAAGCTTCCTGGAGGCAATAAGAACTGCATAGAGCAGCTTATGCACCTCTAGGTATCGAGTCTTGGCATCATGTAATACTTCAATGATGAAGTATACTGGGCGTTGAATGGTCTGGACCCTCCCGGAGGGGTCCGGAGCTTCCTCTTCATTGATCCGAACCCTCTTGGAGAGGTCCGGATTTTCTTCAGGGATCTCCGGGTTCTGGCTGGAGGAACCCGGAGCTTCTTCAGAAATGACCTGGACCCTTTCGGAGGGGTCTAGGTCTCCTGAAGTGACTTCTCGTGGGTTCGAATCTGGGAGCTGGGACCCAGACTCGCTTTCAGGAACCTCCGGACCCTCCCGAAGGGGTCTGGATTCCTGAGTGTGGGGTAGTTCCGGTCTCTCCGCAACCAGAACCATACTGACGACTTCGTCAGTAGCTGAAATGTAAAGCAACGAAGGCTCACCAGGGTTCGGAGCTACCAGAATTGGTAGGATGGTGAGGAACTGTTTCAGCTCCTGGAATGCCTTCTCTGCTTCTTCAGACCATTGGAACGGTCTAGACTTCCTCAATAACTTGAAGAAGGGAAGTGCCCGCTCCGCCAGTCTTGATATGAACCGGCTGAGGGCTGCTAGACACCCAGTTAACTTTTGGACGTCTTTGATGCAGGTTGGTGGCCGCATGTCTTCAATGGCTTTTATCTTCGCCGGATTAGCTTCTATGCCCCGGTGACTTACCAAGAAACCAAGAAGTTTTCCGGAGCTAACCCCAAACACGCACTTGTCCAGGTTTAGCTTTGTGCGGGTGGCCCGCAGCTTGTCGAAGACAGCCTGCAAGGTGTCTAGGAGTGACTCCTTGTTCTTGACTTTGACCACGATGTCATCGACGTACACTTCCACTATGTCTCTGATGAGTTCTTCAAAAGTTTTGTACATAGCTCGTACAAAAGTAGAAGCTGTATTCTTGAGACCAAAGGGCATGGCTGTGTAGCAGTACAATCCATCTACTGTGATGAATGAAGTATGTTCTTCATCCTCCCTAGACATCTTGATTTGATGATACCCAGAATATGCGTCTAGGAAACACAGTAATTCACAGCCGGAGGTGGAATCCACTATCTGATCTATTCTAGGTAGTGGGAATGGATCTTTTGGACATGCCTTATTTAGTGTGGTGTAGTCGATGCACATCCGAAGCTTCCCGCCGGCCTTGGGCACAACGACTGGGTTCGCCAACCATTTTGGATGGAAGACTTCTCGGATGAATCCAGCTTCGATTAGATTCTTTACTTCTTGTCGGATGAAGTTCTGCCGCTCCACGGATTGCTTCCGAGGCTTCTGATGCACAGGCCGGGCATCGGGGTAGATCTTCAGATTGTGCTCAATCACTTCCCTGGGGATCCCAGGCATTTGTGACGGTTGCCAAGCAAACACGTCAACGTTAGCCCGGAGGAAAGTGATGAGCGCGAGTTCCTATTTGTTGTTCAACCCTCCCGATATACAGGTGGTTTGAGCGGCATCGGAACCAATTTGGACGACTTTGACGGGAATGTCGGTGTCGCCGCTTGGCTGCACACGGGGTGCAGAGGTCGAGCCTCGTTGATGAATGCTCGGGGGTTTCGGAGCTTGCTCCTGTCTGGAGTCCTCCTCTTGCGCCGTGGTGAGTGCGTGGAGTTCCTCCAGAGCAGTTACTCCGGCAGTGCGATCTTCGCGGATCCGGAGAACGCCTACTGGTGTTGGCATCTTCAACACCAGGTATCCATAATGGGCAGCTGCCATGAATTTGTACAGGGCAGGTCTACCCAAAATGGCGTTGAATGGTAAGTTGATCTGAGCGACGTCGAAGACCAACTTCTCGGTGCGATACTTCTCCCGGGTCCCGAAGGTAACAGGGAGAGTAATAGCTCCCGAGTGGGGTAATGGCCCCCGGACCTACTCTGGAGAAAGGTCGAGAGGGCTGGAGATCCGAAGGTCGGAGCTGAAGCTTAGTGAAAGCTTTGAAGCTAATGAGGTTAAGCCCCGAACCTCCGTCTACCATGACGTGGTGGAGCTGGATGTTGTTGATGGTAGGCGATACCATCAAGGGTAACTGTCCTGCCCCAACCATGCTCCGGGGACAATCTGAAGCATCAAAAGTGATGGAGGTGTCCATCCACTTTCGATGAGGTTCCGGCCTGACTGTAGGGGCTACAGCGGCCATATCCCGCCGCATAGTCTTGATGACGCGACGAGAGGTGATATCCCATGATCCACCAAAAATGGTGTTCATGGTCTTCCGACGCTCGTTGTCAGAGACGTCAGAATCATCGTCGACGGAGGTGTAGATGGCCTTCAGGACCTTTTTGGGATCCTGGAACCCTAACTCCTCTTCAGCCGGAGCTTCGTCGACCTTTTGCTTTCCTTCCCTTTGTCGGAAAGGAGAGCCTTCCCGGCGCTTGTTGTAGCGCTCAGCAAGGTTTTGGACCTCTCGACAGTCTTCCAAACCGTGGCTGCCCGTTTTGTGAATGGGACACCACACTTTGGGTTTGCCACCGTCTTCAGAAGACGGTCGAGGTCGCTTCTCGGGGCGTGGCCCCCGGCCACCTGGAGTTGCAGCAGCTGCAACATTGGATGTGCCGGCCGACGGCTTCTTCTTGCTGTTGGTCTTCTTTTTCTTCTTGCCACTCCCGGAGGTAGCGGCTTCTTCTTTGGAGGATTTCTTGTGATCCTCCAAGGCTGGTTTGGAGTGCATCTCACGGCCCTCCGCAGCTCTGGCACATTTGTCTGCCAGGCTGAAGAGTTCCGTGACGCTGGTGATCTCCTTGATCACGAGCTTCTCCAACATCTTCTTATCCCGTACGCCCTGTCTGAATGCCACAATGACAGATGCGCTAGAGATAGAAGGGATAGTGTTGCGTACCTGAGAGAACCACTGGATGAAGGACCGCAAAGATTCTCCCCCTTTTTGCACGACCGCAAAAAGGTCCAGTTCAGTGCCTGGTCGGGTGTATGAACTCCCAAAGGTGGCAGTGAACTGATGGCACAGCTCCTCCCAACTGTTGATAGAGTTGGGTGGAAGGCTCATAAACCAGGACCTGGCGGTCCCAGTTAAGACCACTGGAAAGTAATTGGCCATCACGGCCTCATTTCCTCCAGCTGCCAAGATTGCAGTGGAGTATATCTGAAGGAATTCGGTGGGGTTAACAGTCCTGTCGAATTTTTCCGGCAGGTGAGGCCGGAACTTCTGTGGCCATCTAACCATGCGCAGGTGCATGGCTAGGGCTGAATAGCCTCCTCCTACTCCTTCCAGAGTAGAAAGGTCCTGAGCTTCCCGTCTTTCACGAGCACGCTCAATATGAACACGGCCATCCTGCTGGCGGTATCGGCGATCAAGCTCCGCCCGGAGGTCATGAGTCGAAAGCCTGGATACCGTGTGAGTGCGTCGAGCCCCGGAGGGCAATGACGTCACTTGTTGAGATGCAGCACGTCTCCTGCTATTGGAGGCGTGCGGACCAAGTCTTCCAGACAAAGTCCGCCGCTGCGACAGGGCTCGTCCCGAAGGAGGAGGACCCTGGTTGTTGAGGCGTTCGGCCGCTGCTGCGACCAAATGCTCCACATCGGCTCTCCACTGCTCCATTGCATCTCGAGATGCATCCGGAGGTGGTGGACGTTGGAGAAGAGCACGCGCTGCATGGAGCGCGTGTTCCGGGTTGTCATGACTCGCCGACGCAGTAAGCAACGCCGGCGCACCATCCCGTTGCCCAGCACGATTTGCTGGAGAGGACGGTGGTGGTGGGAGTGTGGCTCCTGCTGGTGCTGAGGCTCCTGCTGGTGGCTGCCTATTGGAGGGATTGCCCCCAACAGCCTGAGTAGCAGGTTGGCCGTTGGATGATCCAGCAGCGGAGTTCACCATTCTTGAAAATCTCAGGCGCCCCTACCTGGCGCGCCAACTGTCGACTGTTGGAGCTGGCAGATCTCCCTACACTGCTAAAGTGATTGGGGAGTTTGAAGTTCGGTGTGGGCGCGCGGAGATTCAAGAAGGTGAATAGGAGTTTGACACAGGAGACACCAGAATTTACGTGGTTCGGGCCGCCTGAGCGTAATACCCTACTCCACGGTTGTGTTGATGTTGTATTAGCAGTATGAACTTGTCACGAGCGTGTGGGATGCGTGAGTTCGTTCTTCAACCTCCCCGAGTGTATCGTCGGCCTGTCCTTTTATAGTACAAGGGCAGGCCGTTACAAGCTAGCCTGGCCCAACATGTGGCCCCGGCGGTTACTAGTATTGATACACGCTTAGTTGCTCTTAATAACCCTGTAACAGGCTTTGACAGCACCATTACTGGTGTTAAGATCGTCCGTTTAAGTGTCATTAATATGGCATTAATGACATTTAATCAGGTCTTGAAGTCCTTGGCTCTCCTTTGAAGATCCGGAGCCATTACAAGGCCTTCCGGAGGTTAGAAGCTGAAAGGTCCGACGATTTGACACGTGGCAGCTCCGGAGCTTGCTGTGGGAAGCAGGTAGCTCCGGGGATACTAGACACGTGTCAGGTCCGGAGCTTCTCTCGGTCTGGGGTTAAGTCCGGAGGTGCCGTTTCGGTACGTGGCCTGGAGCTTCCCCCTTGTGGGTGGTAGCTCTGGGTTAGTCGTACACGTGGCGACCCAGGGATTAACCATGTTGGAGAAGCGGGTCCGGTCATGTCTGACAAGTGGGCCTCCGAGGGTCTTCAAACCAAGTAGATGGCTTTCTTTTGAGATCTTTGCAACCTCAAGGGGTGTACGGTTTTTAGGGTACCAATAGTTGGGCATGGAAAAAATTCATTCCTTGCCTCAGGGATGAGGCAGGCTCCTATGTCTGGTCATAGTCAGGGAAGAAAAACATTTTAAGTGAGTATTTTCAGAAAGTTCTTGGCTCCAGGGTGCAAAAACAACATACCTTCAATTGGGATGCCTTGAACTTGACCTGTGTACAGAGCTCTGGGCTTGATGCCCCCTTCAATGAGGATGAGGTGTGGTTAGTGCTCAAGGCCATGCCGACTGACAAAGCATCGGGACTGGATAGATTCAATGGGGCCTTCTTTAGGAACTGTTGGCAGATTATCAAAAGCGAGGTCATGGCCGTTTTCCACAGCTTCTATTATCTGAATGCTGGTCCTATGGCCAAACTCAATGGGGCATTAATCGCGCTTCTCCCCAAGACTGAAGCGGAAGACTCCCCAGCAGAATTCCGTCCCATAAGCTTTTTACATTCTGTGGCGAAAATCATCTCCGAGGTTTTATCTATGTGTCTTGCGAAGGACATCAACAACTTAATCGTGCCGGCCCAGAGCGCTTTTATTAAGAAGCAAAGTATCCTTGACAACTTCATTGCTGTCCGAAACATGGCCAGGGAATGCCACAGGACAAAACGACCGGTGCTTCTATTCAAGCTTGACATTTCAGAAGCATTCGACTTCGTTTCTTGGGAGCATCTTCGGGAGCTAATGGGGCAAGAGGTTTTCCAGCGCGATGGCGTAAATGGATACTCTCAACTTCGTCTTCCAAGGTGCTGGTCAACAGTGCTTAGGGACCGCGCATTCAGCATAGAAAGGGTCTGAGGCAGGGAGAACCCTCTCCCCTTACCTCTTCACTCTAGTTATCGACTCACTGTAGTGGATCTTTGAGATGGCAACATAAAATGGTGTTCTCACTCCCCTCAGGGGCAGGCAGCTTAAACTTCGGGTTTCTTTATATGCAGATGATGTCGTCCTGTACATCAACCCTATCAAGTCAGATGTAGATGCTGCTTGGTCCCTCCTGTCTGCGTTTGGTGATGCAACTGGTCTCAAAATTAACGTCACTAAGAGCTCAGTCATACCTATCCGCTGCCAGCATATCGATCTCGACAATGTTCTTCAGAGTTTTGCAGGGCAGCGTGTCCAGTTTCTAATTACCTACTTGGGGTTGCCAATAACTCTAGGCCGTCTTCGAGTAGTGCATTTACAGGGGATTCTTGATGGTGCCCATGCTAAACTCACAGGCTGGCAGAAAAAAACTTCTCAACGTGGGCGGCCGCAGGGAGTTGGTCCGCTCAGTACTAGGTTCACTCCCAACTTACCTGTTGTTCTCCCTAAAACCACCAGCAAGTTTCATCCAAAACTTTGATAAAATCAGAAAGAGATTCCTATGGGCTGCCAATGAACAGCTAAATGGTGGGAAATGTAAGGTCAACTGGGGAACTGTTTGTCGCCTGCTTGATAGAGGTGATTCTGGTCTCATTGATCTAAATAGGTTCGGCAGAGCTCTTCACCTTAGATGGCTATGGTTTTCCTGGGAGCGCCCACCCCGCCCATGGGCGGGCTCTGAACTGCCGGTTCATGAAGGTGACATGGCTCTGTTCATGGCCTCCACACAGGTTGCAATTCGCAATGGCAAAACTGCTCTCTTCTAGCATTCAAGCTGGTTTCAAGTCGAGCTCCCGCTTTCTTATTCCCTGAGCTGCTGTGGCACAGTAAAGGAAAGGGTCGCACAGTGGCGAAGGCAATGCTAAATGCAACATGGATCCGTGATCTTATACCGATGAATACAGCTGAGCTCATTGCTCAATACATCAGATTATGGGTATTGATTCAGGAGTCTCAGCTACAGCTGCAGGATGATATGGAAGATGAGATCACTTGGATTCGCTCGGCCTCTGGGATGTTCACATTAAAATCAGCATATGCACTGCAGTTTGAAGGAGGCACAATATCTGCTAATCCAAGTCTAATTTAGAAAGTGTGGGCACCGTCAAAATGCAAGTTCTTTGTTAATGCTTCAGAACAGAATCTGGACTTCACAGCGGCTACAGGTCAGAGGGTGGCTGAATAATTATTTTTGTGCTCTGGTTATCGTAACTTGGAGACCTCATACCATTTGTTCGTGGAATGTGAAGTTGCTAAGGGAGTTTGAACGGGCATCAGCTCATGGCTTACGACACCGGCGCTGCTACCTGCGAATTGGAGCCAAGCGCCTACTCTGACTGGGTGGTTCACCTCACTTATCCCCATAGCTCAAGGGAGGGCACTTGAAGGACTACGAACTATTGCGATAGCTACGGTCTGGGCTGTATGGAAAGAGAGGAATTCCAAAGTTTTCCAAGGACACCACAGAACGGTCCCGGAGATCATAGCAGCGCTGAAGGAAGACCTCTTGCTTTGGACGATGACAGGTGCTCATAGTGTTACGGATCTAATGCCTGCTGCTGCTGTTCCCCTCTGATGTTCTACATTTTTATGTAATCAGCTGATGTATTTGTCTCTACACTGCGTCAAAGTCAACAATCGGTTGACGACGATCAGTTTGTACCTTGTAACTCTATGTACTTGCTTTCTTCTTATAATGAATCCGGTTCTGATCCGGCATTTTCGAAAAAAAAAATATTAGGTTTACTTACTGAGTCGATATTTGGCCTTTATCGATGTACAGCAACACTATCAACAAGTACAACCAGAAAATTATGAGGCCTCTACCTTCACAGTGTGCAACAGGTCGGACTCCTAGCACGTATACATAACAGACTATTAACACATTAACCACGCCCCCCTCAATGTAAACTTCTAGCCCTTGCGTAAGTTGAGATTGACTAAAAATTTCTTGAAGGACTGTCCGGCCAATGCTTTTGTAAAACCATCTGGAACTTGATCACGAGAAGATATATGTCGTATATCAAGCAATTTGTTGTTGACTCGTTCTCGCACAAAATGGTAATCAACTTCTATGTGTTTTGTTCTTGCATGGAAAACCGAGTTCGCCGATAAGTATGTAGCTCCAATATTATCACACCACAAGACTGTTCGAGGTTGTGGCACTGATAATTCCTTAATCAATGATTGAATCCAAATTACCTCAGCCGTTGCATTTGCCATGGCTTTATAATCAGATTTGGTACTAGATTGAGATACCGTAGCCTGCTTCCTGGAGCTCCATAAAATCAGGTTTGAGCCGACAAAAACAGCAAACCCACCAGTCGAGCATCTGTCCTCAGGGCAACCCGCCCAATCTGCGTCTGAGAAAGCACTGACCAGTAACGATTTTGAGGGAGTAATAGACAACCAAAGGTGTACATTGTTACTCAAGTATCTCAAGATCCTTTTGACTGCTGACCAATGAAGATTAGTAGGAGCTTGAAGGTACTGGCAAACCTTATTCATAGAGAAGGAAATATTTGGTCGAGTAATTGTCAAAAGTTGAAGAGCTCCTACTATGCTTCTATAATTTGTGATATCCTCTAGATCAAGTGGAGTACCTTCATGTTTTGATAGTTTGTAAGCCACGAATAAAGGAGTTGGCGCTGGCTTACACTTTTGCATGTCAGCCCTTGTGAGTAGTTTCATAGCATACTTTCCTTGAGACAGGATCAACTCATTATTTTTCCTGGTTACCTCAATTCCCAAGAAATAATGTAGGTTTCCGAGATCTTTCAGAGCAAACTCGACTTGTAAATTTGCTAGTAGAGCACCCACTGCTTCTTGTTTCGAGCTTACCAGAATGATATCATCCATGTAGATAAGTAAGTACATAGAGATTCCATCCTTCTGATAAAATAAAAGTGAAGTGTCTGCCTTGGAGGATTGAAACCTAGCTGTATCAATATGTTGCTCAACCATGCATACCAAGCATGTGGGGCTTGTTTCAAGCCATAGATCGCTTTGTCGAGTTTGCACAAGAAGTGTGGATTATTCTTATCAGCATACCCAGGAGGTTGTCACATATACAGATCTTCTTCCAAAATGCCATGAAGAAACACATTTTTCACGTCTAACTGTCAAATTGTCGAACTACGAGATACTGCCAATGAGAGGACAATCCTTATTGTTGCTACCTTCACCACTGGACTAAACATTTCCTCATAGTCAATACCATAGCGTTGTTTAAAACCTTTAGCCACCAGCTAGGATTTGTAATGATCAACAGATCCATCTGCTTTCTTCATTATTTTATAGACCCACTTTGAATCAATAATGTTCAGTCCAGTTCTTGGTGGTACAAGATGCCAGGTTTTGTTGTGCAATAACGCTTGACACTCATCATCCATTGCCTTGCGCCTTTTTTTCTTGCAGGATAGCATCTTTCCAATTTGTGGGCTCATTTGTGATTAACATCCAGTATTTAGTTTTCCCTCCCTTGACTTCATATCTGATAGTACCATCAGTTGGGATGCGAGGTTGCCTGATCCCTCTGGACAATCGTGTACATGGCCTAGAATCAGCAAAATCAATCTGAAATGATGGTGCCTGAATATCTGTATTTGCACTGGAGGCCACATTGTCTGGTGCCGCAGCAGATCCGAGTTGTGCGGGTGGTGAGGATGCTGATCCCGATGCAGACTCAATTGGGACAGGAGCCTGAACTTGCGCAGCTCCCTGCACCTGGGCCGACCCCGATGCAGATTTGATTGGGGCAGTCTGCGCCGGCACGTGAGGGAAATCTTCCTTGTTGTCAGTGTCCAGATTGTCATATTACCTATATCAGCTTGATCATCAAATAATGGATCATTTGAATCGTAGTTTTCACCAGAATTTTCAATTGTCGTTTCCTGATCCTGCACAACATTATTCTCAGAGACAATATGAGTAGAGTTAGGTAAAAAATCACCCATATTAGCATGATCCATCACAACCCTTCGTATTACTGTTGGGTTTTAAAGAAAAGTTGGAAGAAGGGAAATTTCATCTTTCAGGAGTTGACCAGTATTTTTGTGGAGTTTGGAAAAGGGGGAGACTGACTCATCAAATGTGACATCCCTAGAAATAAAGGCACGTCCCGTTGATGTATCCAGCTTGTAACCTTTGTGGAGAACATTGTAGCCAAAGAAGACACATTGTGTCGATCTAAACTGAAGTTTGTGTTGATTGTACGGCCTGAGATTTGGCTAGCAAGCACAACCAAACATTTTGAGGAATAGATAATTTGGTTTCTCCTTATAAAGAAGTTCAAGAGGTGTTATATAACCAAACATGCGAGAGGGGGTCCTATTTATAAGGAAAGCAGCGGTCAAGAAGGCTTCATCCCAGAATTTTAAAGGCATTTAGGCTTGGGCTAAGATAGCAAGACCAACTTCAACTATGTGTCTGTTTTCTTTCAATCAAACCATCTTGTTGATGAGCATGGGGACATGACACGTGATGGGTGATTCCTATCTTTTGGAAAAAGGCATTGAGTTTTTTATACTCACCCCCTCCAGTCAGTTTGCATTGTGATGATTTTCTTATTGAATTGACGTTCAACAAGCTGCTGAAAATTAAGAAAAACATGGAATACATGACCTCTTTTTCAAAAGATAGATCCATGTATATCTACTATAGCCATCAACGAAGCTTACATAATATTTGTGTATTCCTACAGACTGTGGGGCAGGTCCCCATACATCCGATCAAATAAAATCCAAAGGACTACTATAGGTACTATGAGATCGATGATAAGGAAGTTGATTGCTTTTAGCCTTTTGACATGAGTCACAAACTAAAGTAGACTCAGATTCTCTACTGACTGGGAGATTATATTTTGACAATACTTTTTGTACTACGACCAAGGATGGATGACCCAAGCGCCCGTGCCAAAGGCTCGGAGAGTTTCTGGTTATGCAGACTTTGCTTTGCTTGAGTTGGAATAGGGTACAAGCCATCATTGCATCTGCCGTAAATAAGAATTTTCTTCGTGGTTCGATCCTCGA